>CAJVGC010000590.1:3189675-3604744 GCA_910822075.1 Senecio squalidus | reverse complement strand
TTAGCGTGAAGGAATATATGTGAATAATACTCATTATTTGGTTATAACAATGCCACGGTGTATGTTTGATATCAAAAATGTTTTCTTAGAATAGTACAAAATAATCGATGGAAAGTATATCAAATTATATTAAAAAAATGTGAATATGGGAAACACACTATGTTTTTAAATTAGGAAATATGGACCATCATGACTTATTAGTGTACTATAAAATTTATCTAGAGAAAACATATTAAAATAAAATTGAAAGTTTGAAAGCTTTAATAAATTTTCAAAAAGTTGACCCGGCTCGAACTCTTTTTGACATATCTTTATAATAAACCCGTTTTATCTAAATTTGTTTAGATTCGTTAGACTATTCGATTGATCCATCCACATTGTATATGGTGACAATTTCATCTCATTTAAACGCGTTCATAGTACTTTTTATTAAGAAATATATAAATAGTACAATATACGTTTTTCAAAATTTCAACGATAATTACCTCCAAATATTATATGATGAATAAAATATGTCATTAGTTTAAATGAAAATGACCTTTCACATACTGACTAGAGTTTAAAGTTTCATTTGAAACCTAATCCATTATTTTACGCAACCTGTGAAACATATATTCACTTGTGTTAGTATATCGATTTTCGTTAATAAGCTATTATAAAGTACACCAAGAAAAAATGGTAGTTATATTTTTGCTTAAGAGCATGAATATATTAAATGCATTATCATGTTTTATTTTGTACGTCACTTTATTTTAATGTGTGGTGTTGGAACAATAACAACCGAAATCCTATATAAACTAAAGGCGGTATTTGTTTTAGCAGACCAAATAATTTGATGAATTTATATAATGTTTAATATAAGATTTAATAATTCATCTAACTTTTAAATTAGCTCTTATACTAAAATATCACATTAAAAACAAAATGAACTATAATGTGTGAAGTGGTAATTAACCATTTCGATTCTTTAATGTCTAATCGATCTAGTATCCACACAAGCACGGACGAAGCATAAGTGGGATAAAAGAGGGTTCCCGTCCCCCACAAATAGGACCACTAAGCTTAAATTTTTTAAATTTTGTATATTTTTTCTAAAAACTAGTGTAAATGTCAAATAGTTGTTGGTACTTTGGCCACTCTAACAATACGTGGCAAGCTTCGTCCCTACACACAAGCTGCTTGGAGTAGTCGTTTTTCTTTTACTTTTCTTTTTTGTTAAACACTGAGATAAGAATTGATGGTATTATTTTATGTAGAGGTGCCGATGGAGTAGGGGGCAACATGAGCAATTGTTCTTTCGAAAATTTTAATAAAATGATTATTTACAATTAAAAGTCAATATTTTTAGTTTGTTTTTCAAAAACTATATTATTAATAAGAATTAATTGAACAAATTAGATATAGATAGTCTTTTATGTTAGTACCCTTTTTTTTCTAATGATAAAACATTTTTTTTCAACCCAAAAAGTAATTATTTCATCCATCGCGACAATTTGTTTTTCGTAATAATATGTTTATATAGAAAAACCTTTTTGACTTCGACCTTAATTATAAATGAAGATAATCTTTTGCTGATTTTTTTTAACGTATATTACATTTTATTCTAATTCCTATAGAGTCTATCAATTTGATAGTTAAGTGGGTTAAAAACTGAAAACAAAAAACTATGACAGAAAATGAAATCCCAATAAATAATTAATTTCCATATACTATATACATATATTTCTGAGTCCCACGTAGTTCAGTGCACACTACTCCCACAGCACCCCGCCCCAATGCATCTCACCCACCCCACCCCCCGTTGCTCAATTATTCAATTCATTATCTCTCTTTCTAATACTAATACTCATTACATTCGGATTTTTGGTCCACCGCTAAACAAAGAAGGATTCATGTTCAGATTATCTATTTTAAAAAATTAAAAAACGTTCATTTTTCTATAATATATTGGTCTAACTAATATTTTTGTAAAAATTTTCAAACTCCTTTCTAACTATTTTATGATAGTTATATAGGAATGTTTGAATTGATGAATGTTATAAAATTACCTTACCAATAGATATCTTAAAATTGGTTTACCCACCACAACATTTCTTATGGTTATTAGAGTACATTTGTGGCTCGCCTACATCGGAACCCCACTCGCCTAGCCCGGCATGCTCCATTCATCGAACCCCTCTTTCTACCTCAATTTGATACCCCTCACCCCGAATGACCACAACCAATAAAAAGTTTCTTTTATTTTCATTTATTTAAACACTTCTAACTAAAAAAAATATAATCTAGTCGTTGACCCTTTATAAAATGATAGCTTTTTTCTAAAAAAACCTTCTAACAAATATATTATCATTTTAACCAAACTTACCATATAATTCTTTTTTATACCTTTCTATATATTTTGCATAAAAATATTAAAACAAAAAGGGAAGCATATCAAACATGTTTTATAAATACTCTCAATCTCCTCAAGGATTTCATAACCGTCCCCCAATAAAAATCCGTATGTTTATCAAAACTTAATATGGAATACTGATAATCGCAGTTCTGGTTTACTAATAAAAACATGTATCAAAAAGTTGTACATTAACCAATCTACATAAAAATTAGAGGATGATTTCTTAAATATAGGAGACAATTACTGATCAAATATAAGTAAATAATACATATTAACATTTTTAACCATAACTCTAAAAATTGTTATTATGAGAAAAGATATATAAAAATCAAAACATTATAAAACATTATATGATATTATATGATATGATTATATAAAATTAGGAGGGGCAATCATAACCCTAAATTGTTAAAAAGGGTCGGTTGGGTCGTATTATTTTACTTGATGGGTCAGTTTGGGTCCTTAAAAAAATATATCAAGGGTCTAATTGGGTTATTTTAGAAACTAATATTACAATAGAACGGGTCAAAGGGTTGTAAGAAAGGATTGAGCGGGTCATTATCTGAAATCATCTAAACCCTAACAAATCCTACACGCTCAACCTGCTACTCTCACACTCTCTCTCTCATAACAAATCCCACTCACCCTCCAAACTCTGCTACTTACTCTTTCTCTCTTTGAATACATAGCAGCAGCAACAAGAATCAATGTTTTTAATAGCAAATATTAACAATTTTTCTTTTATCTCCATCGTATTCATGTCGGCATAGAATCATCGGTGATCGGGAAACTGAAAAATACTTCGCCACACCTACCGCATCGAAGACTGTGGTTTTTATTGGTTTAATTAATACGATTTGGGATTTAATGCTTTATTATATGTTATTATATGGTTTGTTTAAATCGATTTTATCTTTCTTTTAAAGTAAATCAAGAAGAAAAAAGTATCATTTTCTTTTCTCTTATAGTGTTAACGGTAGATTTGAAAAAAAAATTAAAAAGAAACTTAAATTGGTTGGATTTTCATGATAAAAAACCAATCAATTTTTATTCTGATTTTATGTGTTCGAAGTTAGATTGGAGGGTTGTTATCATGTGGGTTTCTAGAATTTTGTTGAATGGATTGGACTTTTACGCTTTCATTTTCGTTTTGTATGTGTTAGTGTGAATTTATTGTGAATCTAGAGTGTGGATTTTGTATGTTCCTCGTCTTTGATCGAAGAAAGACGAGAAGGAAATAGGAGAAAGTGACAAGAAAGAGGAGATCAATTTGGGATAAAATGACGTTTTTACCTTACGTGACCCATTTGACCCTACGTGACCCGTTTGACCCGTGACCCATTTGACCCTTTTCTATTATGACCCTTTTTGACCCTAACCCATTCTAACCCTAACCCGTTTTGACCCATTATTCAACCCGACCCGACCCGTCAATCTTGCCACTCCTATATAAAATATAAAATATATATACATCCACTCTATATATAGTTTATGATGGTGATAAAGACCTTATTAGTCATATTTGTTTTCCCTACATTTGTCACTTTCATCCCACCATCATATTTATTTGCTCACACCCTATTTCAAAGGGTTTCTCTTCTCTTCATAAATACCCCCATATATCAATTCCTCTTTTTCATATATTTTTATTAATTCCACGTTGATCCCAACGTAGTTTTCGACACAGCTTTTGTTTTACATTCTAAGAAAAAAAAAAACATTGCAGTTAATGATCTTCATCATTATAAACTGTCGGTCACTCTGTTACTGATAAACTTTTTTTTGGTTTTTTTTTTTATATTTGATTATAAAAAAAATGTTGAAAGTTAACTGTGATTCATCACTTCCACCTATATCTCCATCGCCTTCCCGCCATCAAAGGTTTCGAGGGTAAATTTGTCATTTTTTATTGTTAGTTTTGTTTGTTTTGTAATGGGTTTTTGTTGGAATAGATGATTTGTTGAAAATGTTATTGGGTTTGTTTTTTTGGGGGTGTTTGGGAATTGGGACTGGTTTTTTTTTTGGATGATATAAGCTTGTTTTAAGTGTTTGGATAGAAAGAAACTGTTAATGATTATTTGAGGTGGAATAATCTGATTTTGAATAAGCTATTTATCTATTTTAGAGGGTGTTTGGGATTGCATTATTTTAAAACGTAAAAAGCAGTTTGAACTTTGAAGATAATGGATAAAACTGTAGCACTGTTTGAGCTTATTTTTGGGCTTATGAGAGCTTATTGCCTTTCAGTTTATGTTCAATAGGCTCAGTTTTTCCGACTTATTTTGTGGTTTATGGGCTTACTAACCCTTATGTCACAATAAAGGATAATAACTTCATAAACTACAAAATAAGCTGGAAAAATTGAGCTTATTGAACATAAGCCCGAAAATAAGCTCAAACAAACACCCCCAAATTAGTGTTTTTTGTTTTTAATAGCATTAAAAAAAAATATGCAATCTCAAATAGACAGATTTAGAGGAAATATATTAATTGTTAAAATGCGCAGATAAGCAGTTTGAAGTGTTTGGTTTGAAAATGTTTATCGTAAAGTATTTTTGGTTATTTAAAAAATAAGCACTTTTAAATAACCCTGTTATCAGATTATTCTTAATTAGCTTTTAAGCTTTTTTTGGTTTTTTTTTCTATGAATAGGTAGTCAATTGGGTGAGAAGTGTTTTTGTCTTTTAGCTACTTTTGTTTATCAACTTTTTATTTGTGCAGTGGTTCTTGGAATAATGAGCAGATTAGTAAAGATTTGGCCCCAATATCTTCCTACAATTTCAACCAAGTTAGTCTTCTTTATATGAAAATAAAGTATTAATTTATTATACGTTTTATTAAATCACGTAACAGAACAATCAAAGGACATGTGGCAAGGTTTGATCCCTTGATCTATGTCTTGTGCTACATGTCAGCCATGACTAAAGTTATTAGATTACGTGAATATGACTCACTAGTAGACTACATGCATTGAAACAAAGATATCATGAAAAATTATGGTCAATATGTTGTTTCCCAAGTATCCAAATAACCGTTCAAAATCGGTCAAAATCATGGTTTCTATGTAACGATTACAATGCGCAAATAGCAAATAGATCGTTATTACTTTAAATCTTGATATTTTCCCATAATAAAGATGTTCGCAATTTTCTTGTGACATCCCGCAAATGATGTAATTTTCAAATTATATTTGATCATTGTGTGTCGGATTGCGGTCTTATTTAAATATAGGCAATCTTTTACTTGGATATTAAAAATTAAGTATAGTTCACAACCTTTTAATGGGAGAATGAAAATTGAAGTATATACTAAACGTATTCTTTCGGCAGGGATGTAAAATCTGGGAAGATAATGCCTGATCAATCCTCGAGTTGGTCAGAGTCCGATATGACACCTTGTTCTAGTTCGTTTTCCTTCCATTGCTTCAAACGGCACACCAAATTTAAAGGTTTCTTTCTCGTGGTCCCCTCTTCTCACATGTAGGTTTATAACAAATTCATCATAAGTAGCCGTAATTATGGTTCAAGTTTTGTCAAATAGAGAAATGTTAAATTTATAATGTCATATCAATTTACTTAATTGTTCCGCTTGGGTTTTGCGTACAGTCATCAATGGAATTGGTGAAAGAGATTACTTCTCTTGAAATGGAAATACTTCACTTGGAACGTTATATACTTTCACTATACCGGACAAGTTTTCAGCAGCAAGTGCATCGTATGCAAACCATCGATTCTCCTTCAGAACGTAAAAGAGAATCACATTTCCAACCTGTTGCTGATGAGTCAAACTTCAAAGTCAACTCTGATGCTAAGTTAAGTGGTTATCATGGTCAACTTTCAACTCTGCAGGAGGGAATTTCGGTTTTAAATCATCAAATTTATCCTCCCGTTTCGAATTCATCATCTAGTAAAGTAAGTTTTATATTGATCAGTAAGGCAAAAATTTCCATTAAATATCTTCTGTGTGTAAAGTTTTTACCGAAGTTACCCATTTTGTCGTGGACCTGTTTTGACCCGAGGTCCTAATCTAACGATTAATTGCAGGAGAGAAGAACTGGTCGTTTTAGTCTCGGAGATCACCTTGGAACTTCTCGTAACGATAATAACCTTCTTGACGGGCCCGATAAACTTTCTGAAGACATAATCAGATGTATATGTTCTATATATAGCAAGCTTGGGGACCAAAATCAATCTCCATCCGGACCACTGGTTTCTTCTGCTTCATCACTTTCATCATCAGGTACATATTGTACCCGAAATCTGTCTGATACGTGGAGTCCTTATTGCAACGAAGAAGCGAAATTAGACATTAAAAATGAGAGTTTAAAAGAGGAAAAAGGACCGTATGCTAAGATGATAGAAGTTCTGAAAATAAACGTAGATGATGATGGTTTCAGTTATGCTGCTAAAATGCTAAAAAAATTCAGGTGGGTAAATATTTATCTACGATGATTTTCAATTTAATTTTTATTTCAGTTTTCTGGTTCTAACTACTTCAAATTTTATCTGATGTAGAATATTGGTAAAGAAACTTGAGAATGTGGAACCAGCGAAAATGACGCGGGAACAAAAGCTTGCGTTTTGGATAAATATTCACAATGCTTTGGTGATGCATGTAGGTTCTTTGTTTCTTCATAGAGTACCCGTCTTAGTTTTGCTGTATCGCGTATATGTTACAATACTGTTATGGTGTTTATTTCTTGCAGGCATATTTAGCATACGGAACTCATAATAACACAAAAAGTAATTCAATTTTGAAGGTACAATCGAATAGAAACTCTTTTTTCGTATATTCATAGTCACGAATCACGATTCGTTCATCCAAATTAACTTTTTTTTTCTTTCTGGAGGATTCTTAATATCGTATTTCAGGCAACTTATAACATTGGCGGACATTCCATCAATGCATATATCATACAGAGTTCTATATTAGGAATCAAATCACACATTAGATCACCGGTTAGCCTCTTATCTTGCTTGACGTTTCTTTTTGGAGTCCCCCACAAAATGAAGTAAATTAGTATAAATGAACGGAAAATTAACTAACTTGGCATGAAACCAGTGGCTACAGTCACTGTTATCTCCAGGAAGGAAGTTGAAAACGGAGCCTAATAAACATATTTACGCCATGGAATACCCGGAGCCATTAGTCCATTTCGCCCTTTCCTTAGGGGCATTCTCTGACCCTGCGGTACGAAAATATTTACTATTTCTTATTATTTCTTCTGTTTTGGTAACTAATTAAAAAGCCATGAACATAGGTTCGTATCTACAACGCAAAGAACGTTTTCCATGATCTTAGGCGTGCTAAAGAAGAGTTTATACAATCAACGGTATACGTGAACAAAGAAACAAGAATATACCTACCAAAAATCCTGTATTATTTTGCAAAAGATATGGCATTAAGTATGCCAAGTCTTTTGGAGATAGTTACTGAATGTTTACCCGAACATCAACAAAAGGTCATGAAAACAAGCATCAAAGGTAAACCGGAAAAATACGTCTACTGGTTGTCCCAGAGTTGTATATTTCGATACGTGATCCATCGAGGCATAGTAGAAGGGAGACTATCGGTTTGATTTAAGAATAATCTTTTGTGCATTTGTGAAGATTGAATAATTTTTCGACTCTCTTTAGTCGGTTTCAGAGTGTATAGAGTTATTTAAAGGAATTTAAATAGTGGATTTAAGGGTATATCTGTGTTTGAAGTTTTCAACACCAATTATGTGCATATATCTGTTTTTAAAAGTTCATACCATGTTTCTATTTCTGTTTTTGGGTTAATTTTCAAAGAGCTTTACATTTTTTTTGGGGGGAAATGATAAAAGAAAAGCCTTAATGGGTATATGAAGTATTTTTACATGTTTTATTTGGTGATATATTAATAAATCTCTTCATGTATTTTCAGTCGGAGTGAATAGAAAAACCGACAAACCGTATTGAAACTGAAATAACCTAATCGAAAAAATTGAACAAAGCAAAAATTGATGATTCGGTTGTTGATTTATGGAGAAACAAAAATAGTGGTTTGTTTTTTTATTTTACTCCAAAAACCAAACCAAAAAACCGAATCAGTTATTTTTGGAGTGTGTTAACCATAGCCCCCGAAGCTATGGTTAAGATAGAAATATTTGCGTTAATCATATATACACTAACCTCAAAAGGTCACTGTCTAAAAACCGTTAGAAAACCGTCACCCATATACATAAAATCATGCTTTTATTATTTGTAATATACCCGTTTAACTACTTTTAAACATAGCCTCAAGACTATATGTTCTTTACTTTTTTTACGCCAAAATGTAGTATAACTATACTCAATTAATGAAAATTTATACAAACTGCACAAACAAAAAAAAGCAATGCAATATTGCTTATTAAGCCCAACTACTAAAGTTTAAAAACCGATAAAAAACCAAACCAAACTGTCAAAACGATCGGAAAACCCTAATCGATATAAAACTGATCTGAGCAATTCGTAACATGTTAAAAAACAAAAAAATAGGATATATTTTGATTTATACAAGTACCCACCCAAATCAATCCGGATTTTTCTATTCTGCGTGTAATACAATTTTTTTCATTTTCTCTTTTAGTCCTAATCAGACACACCCCTCTCAAAAACAAACGTAAAACCCTAATCACACCCCCAAATTAAAATCTGTAACCCCTAATCATTTTGTTCATCAATGGAGATTTCTACGATTGCCGGAATATTCGACAACATATGCTTCTCGCACACGTGGACCACGGCAAAACCACCCCTCGCCGACCAACTAATCGCCTCTTCTGGTGGTGGCGTTCTCCACCCCAAACAGCCGGCCGTCTCCGTTTCATGGACTACCTATACGAGGAGCAACGGCGAGCCATCACTATGAAAAGCTCATCAATCGCATTACAATATAACTCCAATTCAGTCAACTAATCGATTCGCCAGGTCATATGGACTTCTGTAGCGAAGTTTCGATGCTTCGAGGTTAAGCGATGGCGGTTTGGTGCTGGTTGATGCTGTTGAAGGAGTTCATATACAAACGCACGCGGTTTTACGACAAGCGTGGATCGAAAGGTTACGCCGTGTTTAGTTTTGAATAAGATTGATAGGTTGATCGTTGAGTTGAAGTTGAGTCCGATGGAAGCGTATAATCGGTTGCAGAGGATTGTTTATGAGGTTAATGATGGCATTGTAGTACTTATAAGTCGGAAAAGTATTTGTCCGATGTTGATACGATTTTATATGGGAATGTAGGTGAGTTAAGTGACGAGGTTTTTGAGATGTCGATGAATGACGAGGAAGTTATGTTTCAACCGCAGAAGGGAATGTTGCATTTGTGTTTGTGCGTTAGATGGATGGGGGTTTACTATTTGTGAATTTGCTGAGATGTACGCGAGTAAGCTTGGTGCGAGTAGTGGTAGTTTACAGAAGGCGTTGTGGGGGCCGAGGTATTTAATTCTAAAAACGAAAATGATTGTGGGGAAGGAAAGGATTAGGTGTTGGAAGTAAAGCGAAACCTATGTTTGTGCAGTTTGTGCTTGAGCCGTTGTGGCAGGTTTATGAAGCTGCGTTGAATGGAGATAAACAGTTTCTTGATAAGTGTATTAAGTCGTTTAGTTTGAGTATACCGGCTCGTGAGTTGCAGAATAAGATCCGAAAGTGTTTTGCAGTCTGTTATGAGTAGGTGGCTTCCGTTATCGGATGCTGTTTTGTCTATGGTGGTTAAAAATTTGCCTGATCCGATTACTGCACAGTCGTTTCGTGTGTCTCGTTTGATTCCGAAAAGAGAGATTTTGGATGATGATATTGGTAATGCTGATGTGATTAGTGAAGCTGAGCTCGTGAGGAAATCTGTTGAAGCTTGTGATTCAGGACCTGAATCTCCGTGTGTTGCGTTTGTATCTAAAATGTTTGCAGTTCCTATGAAATGATACCTCAAAGAGACGTAAACCGGAAATATTTTGAACAATTATATGGAAGAAGGTGGGAATGGAGATTCTGATGAGTGTTTTCTTGCGTTTGCCAGGGTTTTTAGTGGCGTTCTTCGTGCAGGTCAGAAGGTTTATGTTTTATCAGCGTTGTATGATCCGCTTAAACAGGGGATTCGGTTCAGAAACATATTCCAAGAAGCCGAGCTGCATTCCTTTGTATCTTATGATGGGTCAAGGGTAACACCTTGTGGCTACTGCACGAGCTGGAAACATCGTTGCCATTAGAGGGTTAGGTCAACAGATATTAAAAAGTGCTACTCTTTCATCAACGAAAAACTGTTGGCCATTTTCAAGTATGACATTTCAAGTTTCACCCACTCTAAAAAGTGGCTATAGAGCCGTCAGATCCCTGCTGACATGGCGACACTTATGAAAGGGCTAAGACTTTTAAACCCGTGCAGACCCGTTTGTTGAAGTTAGTGTGTCTGCTAGAGGGGAACATGTTCTCGCTGCTGCAGGTGAGGTTCATTTAGAAAGATGCATCAAAGATTTAAAAGACAGGTTGCAAAGGTAAATTTGGAAATTTCGCCACCTCTTGTGTCGTTTAGAGAAACCATTGAAGGAGAATCTTTAAACCCATTTGATAAGTTGGAAATCTTTAACCGGGAGTTCAAACTTCATTGAAAAAGTTACACCAAATGGAAGGTGTACAGTTCGTGTGCACATATTGAAACTTCCTGATGCGCTTACTAATTAGATGAAAGTTGTGAATTGCTTGAAGATATTATAGCTGGAAAAGCAATACGAGCTCAAGATGATGAACATCCTGTAGAATCACTTAGAAAACGCATATGGGATGCCATAGAAGTGACGTTTCAGACGAGATGGTAGAGAAAGATATGGAGAAGTATAAACTTTTATGGGAAAATCTTTTAAAAAGGATATGGGCGTTAGGGCCAAGACAAGTTGGTCCAAACATGCTTCTTCTTCCTGATTTAGATACAGAAGACAACGGCTCTTCTGTTATTATAAGAAGTTCTCCATATGTATCTGAAAGATTGGGTTTTTCAGATGTGTCTGAAACAGCAAGTGACACGTCAGCAAGTGCTGAAATCCGATCACTGAATGAAGAAGCTGCTAGTCTTAGGAGCAGTGTGTTATCCGGATTCCAAGTAGCTACTGCTTCTGGACCGTTATGTGATGAACCGATGTGGGGTTTGGCTTTCGTTGTAGAAGCTTCCGTTTCACCTTTCATTAGCGAATCTGAAGAGATTCATCAACAAGTTCAAACCGACCAATACGGTGTGTTTTCTGGGCAAGTCATGACTGCTGTTAAAGAAGCATGCAAAGCAGCTGTACTTCAAAAAAACCCTAGAATCGTTGAAGGAATGTATTTTTGTGAATTAAATACACCAACAGAGTATTTAGGGGCCATGTACGCTGTTCTTGCTCGTAGGCGAGCAAGAATCTTGAAAGAAGAAATGCAAGAAGGGTCTCCATTGTTTACAGTTCACGCTTATGTTCAGTTGCAGAAAGCTTCGGTTTTGCTGATGAATTAAGAAGATGGACTTCTGGTTCTTCTAGTGCTCTTCTTGTTCTTAGTCACTGGGAAGCGCTTCCCGAAGACCCGTTTTTTGTTCCTAAAACAGAAGAGGAGAAAGAAGAGTTTGGAGATGGTTCAAGTGTTTTACAAATACAGCAAGAAAGCTAATTGATGGTGTTAGAAGGCGAAAGGGTTTACCTGTTGAGGAAAAAAGTCGTTCAATTTGCTACAAAACAGAGAACTCTGGCTCGTAAGGTCTAAAGTTTTGATTCGGTTTTTGAGTTCGCCACTTTGAGGTACCGTTTTATCTGTTTGTTGTTACTGGAATTTTTTTGTTGGAAATATGTAATGAGATTCATAACTGTTTTGATACTTTAAGCAATGATATACCGAGTTCATGCATATACTTATGTTTCTGTTTGGAAGTTTAATCGACAACCTTACTCTGTCAAACAGTTATGTTTATTTCAACTTCAAGTAGCGTAATCACACATTCAAACATTAATCGTGCGAAATATACTTCGATTTCGAGTAATTAATCTCACATAGCCAGACTTAAATGGAAGTCGGATACACCCTTAGAACATTGAAATATCTGTGATGTTATATAGTCTAAAACACGATAAACACGTACACACTATAATACTACATAATACAGCGGTTGAAGTATCTTGTTTATCTGCCATGGCTGCGTGATCTGGAATGTTCAAGTTCAGCAGATGAATTCCAGTCCAAGGAAGAAGACAATATCTTTGACATTGTTATAAACACCTCCGCCACAGACGGGCGCTTGTTTAAATCAGCTGCCACGCATTTGCTAGAGTCCATAAACTCAGACAGCCTCTCCCTCACATTGTCTCCTCCAACTACATCTTTATCATCTCCGACAGCTGTCTTTCCTCGAACACCGCCACATCGTCATCTTTATCCTTCAGGTGGTCGAGTGACGGCTTCTTTTCCTGACATAATCTGAGATTAACACACCTAAAGCAAACACAACCATTTCAGGCGTAATCAAACCGTGTTCAATGTATTCTGGTGGCATGTAACCGTATGTCCCAACAACATGCCTCGTCAACAGAAGTACTCCATTTTCATTCTCATCAACACTTCTAGCGAGCCCGAAATTTGTAACTTTCGCTCTCATATTACCATCTAACAGCACATTGCTGACTTTCATGCTCTTGTGTACATACATACGGTGGACTAATGAAATTTTGAAGATAATGTAATGCATCGGCTACATCATGTGCAATCTGAACTCTTTGTTTCCATTCCAAAACGAAATCGTATCCCATGTTATGCAGCCAGTCACTGAGCCAACCATTATCAGCAAACTCGTAAACGAGGTAAGTGTTTCCTTGATGCAAACAGAAACCAGATAACCTGATTATATTGGAATGAGTAATCTGTTTATGTATATTAATCTCCCCGGAAACATCCCCTCTCATAATCTTTACTGCTGCAAAATCAGCATTGAAGATCCCTTTGTAAACAGATCCTTTCAGTCTGTTTTCTTCCAAGAAATCTCCTGTTGCATTCTGCAGTTCCCGATACTTGTAAACTGTCAATGATTCAATTGAAATCTGAACCCCTTCTAATGACACAGACCACAAATTACTCTCTTGCGGGATCATCACAGCAGTGGTAGAGTTTTTCGTCTGAGGGAGATTATGCTGATGGTTTTCAATCTTGCATTTCCTATAGCACCAAAAGAGAACCAAGAAAACCAGCACAAGTACAACCAAGCCGACCCCAACTCCAATAAACGCTCACTTGTTTGAGGAAGCACCACTGCTACCAGGTGGTTTAGGTCCTAGAGGAAGCAGGTGGTGTAGCTGAAGCTACAGAAGCATTGAGTCTTCTCGGTTCTGTTGTAAGTGGAATCAAAATAGGAGTAAATGGGAAGGTTGTATGATCAGCTAAGATGTTATTTGCGTCTAAAATTCTCTGAGCTCCAACACCTTCAAAAAGTTCCGAAATATAGTCAATATCATCGTCCCATCCAATCAAGTAACTAAGCAAATACCTAATTCCAGTAGCCGCTTGGTTTGCCGTCGGACATGCGCATCTAAGAGGAATCTGTATATATAATACCCATAAATTATATGCGATTTGTATTGACGTAGTAAAATATTTTATATGGTATCAGAACCAATATCAAGTTAGCGATAACTTATACAGTATATGTAAATATGTAATATTTTACATGGTATCAGAGCTAACCGTGATATTATTTCCGCCTTCAAGTTCAAGAAAATTAATTGTATTCTGTGCCATCAAAGCTTGACAAGTAGTAAGACCTTCGTAAGTGTTATTCGCAACGGAAAAATAAGTTTCGCCACGTGTTAATATATAACTAGCATTATATTGATAAAATCCTCCATAGGAACAAGAACAGTTACTAAAGGGAACAATGACAACGTTGTTAGCTGGAATAATAGCCGAGTTAGAGGATATGTTATTGAGAGTAAGGCCCCTATTGAGGACGGGGTGTTGTAATGAGGCGGCTGTGGTCGGAAAGTTAGGAAGGATCGACATGTGTTGATGGAGTTGCAAGTGTAACTGAGGGTGGCTGGGTAGTTTGTTTCGCAGTCGACTTGTTGGTTGTTGAGCTTGGGATTTAAGGATTGTGGTTAAACACCATAACAATAACAACAACATTGTGTGAAAATGATTAAAGTGAATATTAAGTAAACGAAGACTTGACGAGGGTCTTTGGATTAGCGTATCGGAAACGGATGTCAATATTTCTAGTCTTTGATGAAAAGTAATTAAAGCTAAAAAGAAGTAAGGAATAAATATTTGAAATATGAAATGTATCCTACTTTAGTCCAAAATCTATAGTATTTATCCATCTTCTTTTAACTTTAGTCCAAAATCTAATGGAAGGCAGATTGATCGAAATGTTGTTGATAACAGTTCAATGTATCATGTGTCATAGTTTTCTATGGAATTCACTGAAAAATAAGAGTTTTATGGCGTTGGAGAGGTACGGTGCAGAGTGTTTGAACGTGGTAACACTATCAAGTCCCCAAGTCCGGTATGATATAGTCGAGTCCAGATCAATAAAAGTTTTGATGAACTGTTTGTCCATAAGTTGGTTGGCATTTATAAGGCAAATCATAGAAAGGTATACGGATTCGAAGATCAAAATCATTTATAAAGGCGAATCATAGAAAGGTGGAAACTGTATTTATGTGTCGACCAAAATCATTTCCGCATATGTTTCCCCAAACATGGTGCAATGTTTATCTGTTTATTTCATTGTTTTTTATTCAAAACTTATCTTTGTTCGTCTGATCTAACATCATATAAACTAGTTTCAAAATGGATTTTAAAATACTCCCTTTGAATATTGAAATGTTGGAGATATTTTTATATAGTCTAATACACAATACACTATAATACTACAGATAAAAACGTATATTACAATAGTCGAATGCAATTTCTTTATCGGCCATGGCTCAGAGATCTGGAGTGTTCAAGTTCATCAGATGGATCCCAGTCTAAAGAAGACGACATTATCTTAGACAGGATCATAAACACCTCCGCGACAGATGGGCGGTCATTTAGATCAGCAGCCACACATTTGCTAGCAATCTCCGCCATGGAATAGGCCAACTCCACCGGATACTCCCCACTTAACCTCTTGTCCATAAACTCCGTCAGCTTCTCCCTCACATTATCCCCTGCAACCACCTCTTTTACCATCTCCGACAGCTGTCCCTGCTGCAACACTGCCACATCCTTATCCTTCTCATCACCGCCACTCTCAGGGGGTCGTGTAGCGGCTTCTTTTCCGGACATAAGCTCTGAAATTAACACACCTAAAGCAAACACATCCATTTTAGGCGTAATCAAACCGTGTTCAATGTATTCAGGAGGCATGTAACCGTATGTCCCAACAACATGCCTTGTCAACTGAAGTTCACCGTTTTCATTTTCATCCACACTTCTTGCTAGCCCGAAATTTGTAACTTTCGCTCTCATATTACCATCTAACAACACATTGCTGCCTTTTAAGTTCTTGTGAACATACGGTGGAGTTATGAAATTGTGAAGGTAATTCAATGCATCGGCTACATCATGTGCAATCTGAACTCGTTGTTTCCATTCCAAAACCAAATCGTATTTCATACTCTTTGCAGCCGAATGCAGCCAGTCGCTGAGGGAACCATTATCAGCAAATTCATAAACGAGGTAAGTGTTTCCTTGATGCAAACAGAATCCAGATAACCTGATTATATTGGAATGGTTAATCTGTTTAAGTATATTAATCTCTGCGGAAACATCCCCTTTCATAATCTTCACAGCTGCAAAATCCCCATTAAAGATCCCTTTGTAAACAGATCCTTTCAATCTGTTTTCTTCCGAGAAATCATTTGTCGCCTTCTGTAGTTCCTCGTACTTGTAAACTGTCAACGACTCAATTGCAATCCGAACCCCTTCTGATGAAACAGACCACGAGTTACTCTCTGGCGGGATCATTACAGAAGTGGTAGAGTTTTTCACTGGAGGGAGATTATACCGATGGTTTTGAATCTTCCGTTTCCTATAGAACCAAAACAGAACCAATAAAACCAGCACAAGTACAACCAAACCGACCCCAACTCCAACAAACACCCACTTGCTTGAGGAACCACCACTACTACCAGGTCCAACCGGAATCACCGGTGGAGCAGGTGGCTGAACTGGAACAGCAGAACCATTAATCCTTCTCGGTTCTGTTGTTAGTGGAATCAAAATCGGAGTAAATGGGAAGATTATATGGGTAAGCGAGAGGTTATTCGCGTCTAAAATCCTCTGTGTTCCAATCCCTCCAAATGTTTCCGACATAATATCATAAGAATCACCCCATGTAATCAAATAAGTAAGCAAATACCTTATTCCCATAGCCGTCTGGTTGGCCGTTGGACACGCACATCTTAACGGAACCTGTCAAAAGATTTCATTAGCATAAAACCAATATATTGAAATGATATATATATTTTACATGGTATCAGAGCCTAACCGTGATATTATCACCAACACTCAGATCGCGGTAATTAAACGTATTCTGCTGTATCATAGCTTGACAAGTACTAAGCCCCTCAAAAGTATTATTCGCAAGCGAAAAATAAGTTTCATTAGTACTAGTAAGTACATAACTAGCATTATACTGATAAAACGCGGCATCATCAGAACACGAACAATTACTTATGGGGACAATAACAATGTTATTAGCCGGTATAGTAGCCGAGTTAGATGATATGTTATTAATGGACGTGATCTCATCAGGGTTTGAGTTAAGTAACGTGGCTATCAAGGAAGGAGTGTTGTAAAGTGGAGGTTGTGACCGAAATGTTAAGTAGGATCGACATGTTGGCGCGGCGTTGCAAGTGTAACCCGAGGCTGTTGGGTAGCTGTTTTCGCAGTCGAGTTGGCGATTATTGACGTATGTTTGTTGAGCTTGGCTAGTATGGATTGTGATTGAGATTAGTAGTGATAAACAACACCATAATAACATTTTTGTTAGTGTTTTTTGTGAAATTGATGGGAGTGAATTTTTAGATTATGAAAATGAGAATTTGGAACTTTGAATTTGAATATTCTACGCGTTTTTATGGTTGATTTTTAGTGATGGCGGCTGTCTTAGGATTGGAGTATTGGAAACGGAGGTGAATTTGTCATAAAAAATCAAAAGTCAACATGTTATCTTTCTACAACCTAATAATGGTTCGTACCTAATACTAGTAATAAATGCTTATTGTTGATGGTTTAAAGAAAAAAAGGATGGGTTAATTCGCGTGTTATGATCATTTAAAGCGCAGCTAAAGTAAGATATCGAGTTGGTTTAGGAACACTTGCCTACTAAAATTTGGAAATATTATATATGTAATAATTAATAAGGTGTTGAAATGTCATTTATCTATATCTTATTTTAATACATAACTGGTACATGACTGAACAATTATTAAAACAATACGAATGTATATTTTGAGACGACATGTGTTAAAAAAAGATAAATACTAATATTATTAGTTAAATAATTAATCAGTTACTCTATTATAATTTATAAAAAATAAATAAAAATTAGATAATTACTAACATTATTTCTACTTCATGATAACCACTAATCATAATATTACTATCTAGATTAAATTTTATTGTTACCTATGGGTTTATGCATTTTATTATTATTATAGTTAGAATATTACTCTTTAAATACAATGTTTATCGTTTCTATTACAAAAAAAGGGTGTTGGCGTGGTAGACGATGCCTTTTTTCTTGGCTTGCGAATGTAAATTTACATTGGGTCAAAGTGCATGCTGAAACATATATGGCCGGACTTGTGCAACTCTACTGGTTAAGATTAAAGGTTATAAAATTTGAGCTTCACAAATGAAGAAAGTCATAAAATTAGAAAAAACAAATATTATGTAACTAAATTCGAGTACCAAATAACATGCATTTATTATTTTTACTTTATTACATTTAATTTAATAAAAATGATATTAACTTATTTAATCAATAATCGAATAACTATATAAGTTATTTTAATACATGAAAACAAAACTTTGCATATAATAGATGGATATTTGCATGTTGTAATAACCATATTCGAGTTTAACATTATTGTACCGGCCTATATCATATCAAAAATTACACCACAAATATAATTAAATATGATTTCTTATATTTCATAACTAATTAATGTAATATTATTTATATTAAACAAACCGTCTTTTTTTAATCTAATTCAATAAATAATTGTTTTAAATCGTTTTTATTATTTTATAACTTTTTTTTTTTGTATAAACCCTACATTGTACGGGAATTAAAACTAGTATATAACTAAAAGATGATTGAAAGAATTATGGGGATAACATGTCACAACTCTTAAAACCACCCGTGTTATTTATTCTACTTTTAAATAAAATAAAAACAATCATTATCTATATTTTGGATTATTATTATCATTTTATATACTAACATATAAATATAAATAAGTTGGATAAATACTAATACTATTATAAAAATGAGAAAAGATCAATTAAGACCCATAATTTTCTTGAGACAAAAAGACCTTATTTTGGCCCTTGATCCCATTTTAATCTAATGGTTAAGATTAAAACCAAAACCTATTTTTCTTTTATTTTTTTAAATTAATTTATCTCATAAACCGTTGATCGTTAGACGAAACAAAATACACCGTTGCGATCGTCTCGTCTTTATCTTTAATTAGAGCAGTGGTGATATATACTTTCGACGACTTTTTTTTTTTGTGGGTATTGAAATTATAACGATAATATCATATATGATATTTACATCATTACGTAAAATTGTATAAAAGAGAATTACTATAAAATGTATAAACTACCTAAATTTAGAAAAAAATCGAATTTTAACTAGTTTTATTTTTTTCTCGTTTTTTGACATAAAATGTGATATACTAAAATCACATATGATACTACTATATCATATGTGATATTACCGTAAATCATATATGATATGAATATAAATCATATGTGATATATACTAAAATCATATATGATAATACAATATCATATATGATATTACTGTAAATCATATATGATATAAATATAAATCATATATGATATTATATATGTAAAAATTTTAAAACTTAAAAGACAATAACACACATGATTTTAACTCTAAATATGAATTTTAATACACAACAATGTTATACAATATATAACCTATATAGACCAAGAAAAAAGTTCGAATTTTGACGACTTTTATTTTTTCGTTTATGGCCAAATGTTGAAATTCGTAAGACAATATCACATATGATTTGAACACTAAATACGAGTTTCGAAACATAGATTTGTTATATTACATACATTCAACTTAAATCAAAAAGAAAAACAAAAAAATAATATGTCAAACTACTGATATCACATATGATAAAACAGTGATTTGTAATATAAAATTTCAAAACTCGTAAAAAAAAACCCGAAAATAAATTTCGTCAAAAGTATATCGAGTGGGTACTCTATACAAAGGTAATTTAATGCTCGTTACAATGACATAATTTATTCGTTTAATACATTTACGGTTTTTGAGATATTTAATTTTTAAACAAAATTATATTTTAAGTGGGTATTTAAAATTGAGTGTTATGATTGAGTCTTTTGGTCTTAAATTTTTTTTTATGGTCTTTGTTGATCTCAACCCTTATAAAAATTATATATTTTGGATAATTATTGTTATGTTATAAATATAAATAAGTTGGATAAATACTAATACTATTATAAAAATTATATTTTATCTTTATTATGGATAATTATTATGTTATATACAAACATATAAATATTAGTGACAATCTTTATTATAAATATAAGTAATTTTACATTCAAATACAAAAGTTATACGTACATTTTTCATGAACAATATATTTTTTAAAGTTAAAATATTAATTGTCCATATATTATATAAAACACAATTCTTATTATTAATTCATTTTTTAAACCAATATTTTCTAAATTATTACTTTTTTTTAATCATATTTAATGTTAAAACTAGTAAACCAAGATTTTTCAAATTCTAGATGAACATATTCTTCCCTTTCCTTTGACAACTAAGCTTAAATTCAATGTGTCATTTTATAACTTTTTTGAATTGTTTTTTAATATCCATGGTGGCCTTTTCTTATTCAAACAAGATATTATTTTTTAAAAATTTCAAATTTTTAAAATCTATATACATTATAAAACATTTGTATATAAAGTGTTAAAAATTAAGTATGATACTAAACTATCCTTTTAATTAATCAATTATCAAATAATTAAAATTATCTATATACACTATAAAACATTTGGGTATAAAGTGTTGAAAATATAAACATAGTAAAATTACTAAATTACCCTTTTAACTAATTAATTATTAAAATATTATCTATACTATATACATTATAAAGTATTTGGGTATAAAATATTGAAATTTAAGCATAGTAAAATTACTAAACAACCCTTTTAACTAAATATTTATTAAATAATTACAAATGTAACTCCATAACACAAGTTTCTTTTACTATAAACTTAAAACAATCATTTCAAATAAATAGAGTTTATCTTTAGAAATTCTATCTAATTGAATGTTAATAAACCGAAAATCTTCATCGTTCGTAAAATTATTTGTAACAAAATATGTACCATCGACTTATATATTTATTATCGGCGCTGCATTGCGTGGGTATCATACTAGTACACTATAAACATTTGGGTATAAAGTGTTGAAAATTTAAGTATAGTAAAATTACTACCAGCGATGTTGTTTTGATCCAAGTTACCAAGACTAATTATAAAACATTGTGTTGATATGTTGTGTAGCATATACGTGTTTCTTACATTATTTTAAACCTCATATCTTGGATACATTGAAGGTTCAAAGCCATTAAGCACCTCCTCTTCGATGGGGCTGTTTGTGAGGCAAACATGGATAGAATTGTTGTAACTCTAGAGGTCGACAAATTCAGGTAATGTTTCGTTCTACTTTATTTAGTATGTTTTTAAAGCTTCGACTTCACTTTTATATCTTCTGATTCATGTCATGCTTCCTTGCTGATTTGAATGTCTTCTTTCATGTCTTTTTGTTGAATATTGCTACTTGCTAAACTATCAAAAGAGGTTTATCGATCTTGAATCATTAACATTTATTTCTTTTAGTTGATCTAATACTAAAGTATGATTGCCTAGGTATTATTCAATTGTTAATTGCATGAACAAAAACAATGTATGTTGTGCAGTCTAACTTATTTTTAAAATGTGTTCCTTATTTAGAGTTTAAATTGCCAAAGTGTGAAAAGATTTTGATTATCTTCAGTCTATCTTAGTACGTTCGCAAATTTGATCCATTCTAATTGTAAGCAAGTCAATTCAAGTTATCGTTTTATCTAACCATTAAACATGTAAATTTTAAAAAGTTAACTAAGGAAATGAATCATATGAATTATGAAATAAATATAACTAAAATAGTCACCTTTTAACCCAAATTTATTTTAACCTGTGTTTCAACCTACCTGATTCCCTATTTTCCACCTACACTAGATGAAGTTCAAATGGTCATTTTGTGGCGATATCATTTCGTCTACCGTGCATCTTACGGGTCTAAGCCTATATACTATATTGAGTTTTAGTAATTATAGGTTTTGGGGTTGATATTACGTAAATAAGTTGTATTTCATTAATTTAGGAAATGAAATTCCTAAATGCAGAGGGCAGTTGTGATTATGTATAATGAATCGATGAATATCTAAACTTTTAAACCATGGCCTTATCAAAACTCATATATTAAAGATACTTCAAATGCAAATTCTCTATGTTTAGTTATGTTTTGATATCTTTGTTACAGAAAAAGTTAGGTGTTTAAATTAGCTTAATAGGTTATTAAACTTTCTTGGATGCAATGAACTAGTTCTTTTAAACGATCATAACACTTTTTCGAAAGAAAACCATAATCAACGTATGAACTTATCCAAACATCAAAACGAGTTTATATATATAAAAACGGTTAATAAGCTACAAAATTTCATATGCTCGATAATGTATATAAATCACTCTTTGATAAATTTTTGATCATGTGTGATTTATTTATCACGCTGCTTTCTCTTCTTTATTTTTTTTTAAACATTCTATCCGATAACAACCCGAGATTAAAATAGTTAATATTTGTTCATTCGTATATAAAAAATCTCAGATGTTCAACAAGGTATCGATAAAACTTGATATAAACAATGACAAAGAAAAATGAAATAAAACATTATATTTAGTATTTACAGAAATCAAACAATTTAAGATTAAGTCATCATAGCCTTAAACTCATGAAAATCAAGCACACCATCACCATTCCCATCAAATCTCCCAATCATTTTCTTACAATCACCAACACTAACCATCTGTCCCAACCTTGTCAACATCTTCTTCAAACTCTCCGGCGTAATCACACACTCATCCACATTTTTCGATTTCTTCGAATACATCGCAAACGCCTCTCGTAACTCCTCGACTTCACTCTCCTTCATCATTTTAGCAAAATCATCTAACCCCAACACTCCGTCACCGTCTGCATCAGATGACCTCACCGCCATCTCGGCTTCCTCGTCTGATAACTGCTGCTCGTTATCGCTTACGGTTTTCAAACGGTTTTGGAGCTCAGAAGCGGTGATTTTCCCGTCGCCGTTTTCGTCGAAGTAGTTGAAGACTCGATGAATATCGTACCCAGAGTTAGTGTCACGAGGCGCTGACGGTGACGGTGTTTTCTTCGATGGAGATACTACTTGTCGAAAGAGTTTTGAGAACGAACTCATTGTTGTGTTTACGAGAACAATATTAAATATATTGCACACAAAGTGTTTGATAAAATACGTGTTTTTTTAATAAAATGCTAAATAATGCGTGTGTGCTTATAAGGTGTTTGATAAAATGTTTTTTCGCGCAAAGTGTTTGTTGAAATGTTTTCTATTATAAAGTGTTCGATGAAATGTTTACGGTTTAATATGGTTGGTGTTTATATAGGGGAATAAGAAGATATCGTTGATGGATAGATGGATAAATGTGGAAGGCGGTAAGCTGTGGGTGTAGATACCGTGGCGGTGTTTGTGTGCCGACCAAAACCATTACCGCGTATATTTTCCTAAATTTGGAAGTAATGTTTATCCTTTTGTTTTTTTATTATATTATTTAAATTTTGTCCTATTTGAAACTTTACTATTTTTCTAGTAGTTTATATGAGTTGTTAAGTTTTCAGAATAAAGGGGTGTTTGTTTTGTTTTATATAAGAGACGAGACTTATTGATATTTTGACTTATGTTTTGTAAGTTTAGATTTTTTGTCTTATATAATTGTTTACAGGCTTATTACTGTGTATTATAACATAATAAACAGTAATAAGCCCATAAATGGTTATATAAGCCGAGAAATCCATATTTATGAAACATAAGTCGAAATGTCAATAAATCATAAGCTACTTATATAAGCCCAAACAAACACCGCTAAATATTACAATATAATTATTTGTAATAGCCTCAATTTATTAATTAACCATGGATTTAAAAAGAGAAAATTACCAATTTAATCATCTCATACATTAAAATTTCGAAAATAATCACCAAATTCGATACAATTTTCTCGAGACAATTTTGTCTTTTATTTTAGCGCGAGAACGGGATTTTTTGAAATAAGTGTTGTATATTAAGCCTCGTCTCCGCGCCTATTAATACCCGTTCTCGCGACATGACAATCTCGTTCTCGCGCAATGACGTGGCTTAATATACATCACCCATTTCTAAAAATCTCGTTCTCGCGCTAAAAGTAAAAGACAAAATTGTCGCGAGAAAATTGTCGCGAATTTGATGATTATTTTCGAAATTTTAATGTATAAGATGATTAAATTGGTGATTTTCTTATTAAAAATATGTGTATAGCTACACGTAAGCTTGCTTGTCATAAAAACAAATGATGGGTAATTGGATGTAATGTAAGAAATAATAGTATTCTTTATTTTTTAACTACATAATAGAAGTCATTTTCGCGTTGTTGTAGCTTTGTTGCTTGCCAATGTTACGTATAAAGGAAGGAAACATGTAATGCGTTGTTAGTATATCGTAGTTTTTAATATAGTTTTCAAAGTTGTCTACTAACGAATTTGAATAAGTAGTCGAGGAATCAAATGTTCGATTTTCACTTTACATATTTCTGTAAGATTTTACCGACTCATTATGCTACCCGATTTGGTGGAGCTAAGATTTTGAATTGAAGAAGGCCGTAGAAAAAGACGAATCTACGAATTTATATTAGAGAAGTCATGGATGGCTCATTGGAAAGGGAAGAGCACCCCTAGCCCCTCCCTTCTCCCGAGTCCTGGCTCCGTCATTGCTAATTACCATTGAACTAGAGAATATTCAACTGAAGGCGATACAAAATAAATAATATTTTAATTACATCAAGACAAATTAAGCTTATGAGTATTTTTAAATGGTGACTTGGTATATGACATGACATGTTTTTAAAATAAAATAAAAATAATACCTTATAATTTTTATATATGACTTAACAAAACAACACATTAACACACGCAAATCGCCAACTTAGCATGTTACTAAACATTACTAAACAAAACCATTGTTTATTAGCTCGTATGGGACGCTACGCTTCCTGTTCAATGACTCGTCGTAACAAAACTGAAAATAGAGACAGGAAATAATATCAAAGTCGAGAGCTCCTATTTCGCACAAAATAATCACAATCCGATCTCATTTGTTTAACCAAATGCACATTCACCAGATACATAATCGTTACTTACACCAGAGTTTAAAGAAAAGCACGTAAAAACAACATAATAGACAACACCGAAAGCATCCATCCATTGGTGTTTTGCTAGTGTTTTTTTGAAGGAGGGAGAACATAAATAGCATATTTAATAAATACAGAAACCAGCTATGCAATTTAATCCTCCTCTCTACTATCGATAAATCAATCGTTCATGGCCATTTAAAGTTTCCTCGGCTCTCTCGCAAACTTCTACCTCTTCTGTATTCGACTTCTGCATCAGAATTTGAATGTCCCATTCCAATATGATTATATTTTCCGTTAATTCTTGAACCACCCATCTTTGAGAATATGTCTTCATCATCCGTTAAACAATGCTCAACGGGTTCTCTCGCATCTAAATTCACACATAACATCAAATCGTACATCAGAAATTATTTCATGTTGAATAATAAATAATTAACTCTAATAAACGGGATGTATAATATTGTGTTTGGTTGTGCTTATGTTGTTAAAAGTTGTAATAATCACGTAATCAAATAATCGAGTGTTTGGCAAAACTATTTATTAAGACTTCAAGTTGCAAAAATCAGTAAGATATTATTCACCTTTTATTGCATCACGTGAACTCATATCGCTCTTGATGGAACTTTTCGGGCTTGGAACTTCATAGTTTTCCTTCTTTTGTGTTGACCCGGATGGCATCATAGAAAACGATTCATCCATAACATCCGATATCTCAACATAATGAGCTGTAGACACAATTTCATCAGCACTAAACCCAAACGATGCTCTATACGCTTCCAATTCCTCAATATCTTGTTTACACACTTTACTCTGCCTACTCTGAACCCCGTTTCCGGCATTCGAATAAACATCTGATTCCTTCGAAACACTTAACCTCCCACCAGAATGAGGGAACGAAGATTGATCAAGATAAAACTGTGCAAATGTTTCCGGACAGAAGAAATTAGCATCTTGTGGTATCTTCGAATCAGATAATTTTTCTTGCGGGGAAATTGGTGATCTAAGAGCACTTGCAGGACTTCCGGGGTATAACGAATACGTTGCGTGAAGATCATTGGCAGCCATGTAATTCGTTTTAACTCCATTTTTAAGATTTGATGAAAGAAACTGTGCATATGGGACATCAGGGGAAGACGGTGTAGTCAAATGAGCTAGTTCGGGTGGCGGTGTAAGTGGAGCCGTGGATGGTTCAGTAGTGAACGTCGAGAAAACTGGCGGTGATACAAGTTGGGTTTCGTGAGCATAAGGCCCAGTAGCATACATTTGAGAAGACGGACCTCCCGGTGAGTTTGCTGATAAGAAACAGTTTGGCGACTGAACTGTTGATTGAAGAGCAGAATTGGAGAAAGACGCAGGTGAAGACGGTGGAGCTAAAAGAGACGGGTGAACGGAATTAGTTTGGTTGGTTAATCCAACAGCTTGTTGTCCATTCTGTTGGTTTGCTGTTGTATGCGTTTCCGGCATCCGTGAGGCAGGTACTACACGCTTACCGCCTTTTTGTAACCCAAAACAAGATAACCCATTTAAACAACCTCCCCATCTTTTTCGCTGCATAACAAAAAAAAAAAATTATTCCCTCCCATTCGAAACTGATTACCAAGAATACAAATCCTATAATGAGTTAACTAAAAATGTCCTAAAACAGCAACATACTTTAGACATCGTTCGATTTGGGTAACTACAACAGTTTAAGCATACCTACTTTAGCATTTAATGTTTTTCTACTAAATCTATTTCTTTTGCAATTACCACTTTTAAACGTTTTTTCGCCTTATAATTACCAAAGTGTATCATCAAAACTAGGACTGTAATTATCAAAACCGATATAATTACCAAAAGAAATCAGCATCTAAAGTATATTAAGCATATCTATTGGTAATAATTGATAACATATATACATATACTTATACACAAGGATATTTATTTCCAATACTAGTCCCTATCAAAAAAATAAAATAATATTCCACTCCTAATAAATACTTTAATTAATTTTCCAACAAATAATAAGTCATTCTAAATTCCTAAACATAATTTTGATGTGACTAAAACAAAAACTTTCCAAAAATGACTATTTTGCCCCTATACTCTAGAAGCTACAAATTATAAGTACACAGATCTAAAAAAAAATGTAGATCTGAAAATGAAAAGTACATTATGAGCAAATCAGATCTGAAAGTAATTTAGGTTACCCGAGAAGAAGATGGTTGGTGTTGTTGTTGAAGAAATCTGTTGTTTTCTGAGGCCATTTTTGAAGTAAAAATTAATAAGTTGAATTCATGATGATGATGATGAAAAACTTTTTTGTGCCCTAATTTGACATTTCATCTGTACTACTTTTTTTTTCTGCTTCAGTGTGTGTGTGTGTGTATTTGAGTGTGTGTGTGTGTGAAGTAGAAGCAGAAGCTGACAGGTTACAGATTTGGTAAAGAGAAATCAAAGATTAAATATGAAAAAGAAAATAATAATAATAATAAAATTTGGAGGATTTTTTTTAATTTTTTATTTTTTGGGAAATGTGAAATGGGAATCAAAGAAAGAAAGAAGAAAAGAAAAGATTTAGGGATGGATGGGATGGTGATGGTGCTTTATTGGACTTTTAAGGGACACAATATTTGAGAGAAAAGAGGTGAAATTTGTTAATTTGCCATTGTTGTTGAAACATTTTTTAACTACGTTTTTTTCTTTCTATTATTTCTTTCGTCTTAAAATAATTATTTTTAGACAAAAGCCATATAATTTAAAAAACATATAATTATTATTAATGGTAAATTTAATTAAATTTTTCTATCTATTTTTAATAATGGACAATTAATTTTGGACAAAAGAAAACACATATCATTAATATGGGACGGAGTGAGTATATATTAAGTACTAGAAAACTTACGAGTTGTTAGGAGGTAATTTTTTATTTTTGATATAATTATAATAAAGTTTTTCATATCATTTTGGACATGAAATCGACGATACGCAATAGATAACTCTTAAAAGTTTATGAAAATAAAGACAGAGATATTAACAATAAATGACAAATAGTTTAAATAATTTTTACAATATAAATTATGCGAATTTGAATTACTATATTCTTTGAAAAAATATTATTTATTAAGAAAATATAGGTTATCAAGTAATGATTTTTAGATGAGATAGCAAATTCTGATATGTTTAGATAATAAATTATGAGTAATTAAGTAATTTTGTTACTTAATAATCAAATTTTAAAACTAAAGATTTAATCATGTATATTTATAATAATTATTTTTAATTTAAATAACCACCTCTGTATTTATAGATAATCGGTTCTATGTATAAAAAAATGTATTTGTTAAAAGCTTTTATAATTTATTTGTTTTTCTTTTACCTTTCTTTTTTTTTTTTGAAAGTGAAAGTGTGTTTGTGTGTGAGAGAGAAAAGAGTGAGAAAGGGAAAGATGAGGATAAAGAGGGTTTGGTTTTATTTGGCCTCAAAAGGAGATGAGAACAACAATAGTAAGTGTAAATATATACGCGTGCTAAATAATTGCCTTCTTTTTAATTTTACAACTAAAGCAAGAGAGAGAAATTGTGAATCTAGTATAATTGCTTAAGGGTCAATTATCTTATATAACATGTCCAAAAATAATAACTATAATATTGATGATTATCTAATGAAGTTTTCATGACCAAGCTTTTAAAATTGTATTTATATTATTTTTACCCGATAAATATCTTTATTATAAATTCTGTAGATGAAATGTTGTAATTACTAAAACATGTAGCTTTAGAAAACGGAAATTGATTTCAATTGATATAATCGATTTGAATCGATCAATCCAACTGTCAATATATACTAAAAACTAATCAAACACTTTAAATAAAAGTTTATCGATTTTTAATGATCATGATAAGTTTGAGTACTTGGTTTAAAGACGATTATTGAAAGAGATTTTGCCTTTATATATATGGATGGATAATCTGAGATGTGATCTTACTCAAATTATGTTAACAATATATATCATCCTATTATGATATTTGTCTAACTACGTATTTAAATTTATCTTCAATAAGACAAATAAATGTTAATAACATAATTTTCTTTTTTAAATTAATGCCATTCAATTCGATAGATTAATTAGAAGTTATTAAGAAAGGACCATTGTACCTATTCTTTAAAAACTGCACATTGAACTATATTGTTACGGTAGATGTAAGTTTCGGTAATTTAGATCAAAAAAGCGATATGATGAGAACACTATATCGAGGATGACTTGTTTGTATGAAAGGTTTATATCTTACCAATGACCGAATATACAAGCAATAAAATCTCTTCTGTTACTTCTATTATTATATTATACGCATTGAAAGAATGTGATCGGACATTCAGAGATCATAAGAGTGATCATCCTCACCCACATTTAGTTAGGTAAAACGTGCTATAAAGCTGGTGCACGAACTGTTGTGGGTGAACGAAGAACTTGCTGTAACATACGTGCAGCAAGACGTTGCGTAATACCACCAAATACACGGCCTCCAAGACTCCGTGCCTCGGGTTCTTGAAGAACCTGACCATGTAAAAGTATGTTCATCAGCATTTACAAGTATGTAACTCATAGCCTCGCCATATTATAGTCTTTGTAAACATATTTAACACATTAATTCTTTCTTATCAATTCAAATTTTTGGAAGAAAAATTACCCGACTCATCCCGAACAAAAATATCCATTTTGACCCGTTTTACAACCCACCCACCCAGTTCATTTTTCAACCATAAACTCTAGTATAAGGTATCTTTCTAATTAGCATGAGAATGAGATCTTACCTGTAGAATTGGTTGTAGGATGGTAGGATCAAAACTATCTGAGGTTTGTAAAAGCCCCCATATCCTCAAAACTCGTTGTCTAAGCTCCATCATGTTCTCCATCTCGGCCTCAGTAAGGGACGTCCCAATTGGATTCCCGTTGGGAATAAATGACCTCAAAGGCCCCGGAATGGAATTGTATGTATCAACCAAGGTGCCAATTGTAATTGCTTCAGATACCCGTGTAGCTTCTTTGATAACTAAAGTCCTCAGTTCCTCGCCTTCTGGACCCAATAATAGTTTCAACACGGGTTGTAGAGCCTCTTTTGCTGAGAAATCTCTATCCATTTTCCCCTGCTCAAGCAGGTTTTCAAGCCTATTCCACCTGTTGGAAAACAATAATCAAGAATTGCACGTGGAGATACACGACAAAATCAATTATAGAAATGGTAATTTTGACCCATTTAGTTATTAGTGGGTCGATTTGTACCGTTTTTATCTCAAACAGGTCAAATAACAAAACATAGCTGAAAGGGAGGGAAGTCAGAAATGGGTCAAACCGGTTCAAAGTTGCCCAAAGTCTAATTTAATAGATAAGTCTCCTAAATCCTTTTTTATTCAAAAGACAATTTCACTTGTAATGATATGGAGAAAAAAAAGGTTTTTTGAGGTCTATTTTTAATGCATACAATATTTTAGATCATTTTATTCAAAGATTGTGGTCATAATATTAGTAAATTTTTCAAAGAAAATAAAAATTGTTTGCGGTCAACTCTGACCCCATCCGGCACCCATTTCAATCTGAAACTGTCTGACCCGTTACAAAACCTACCCGACCCGCCCATCTTGTCACCCCTGATTACAAACTAAATTCAGAAGAAAAAAGTACCTGAACTTTCCATCCTTGAAAAGTAACTCAATAAGGGCATCTCTTAGATACGGATTCGGATCAGTGAGCAGTCTTTTGGCAAAATACGGATATGAAGCAGCTAGCACCTTAAAATTTGGATCGGCATAAAGAGCTAAACCTTCTAGAACAGTAAGTGATCTCAATATCAGTGCATAGTAAGCGGGGACATTGAACGGATACTGATAAAGAACAGCACCAAGACCATCCACAATTGTTTTGAAATTGAGCTCACTAACTGTAGAGTTTAATGCATCATCAAAAAAGTTCTTAAGTGCTGGTACTATTGGAGATACGTCTACATCAGGAGACAAAAAATCTAAAGCATAATAATCGCGAGCCATTGCTTCATAATCCCGATTAACCATGTGGACAACATGACCAATAATAGCAAATCTCGCTTCTTCGGGAGTCTCACTCATCATTCCAAAATCCAGAAACGCAAGCTTTCCATCAGGTGTTGCTAATAGATTTCCCGGGTGAGGGTCTGCATGGAAGTAACCGTATTCAAGTAGTTGCCTAAGACTGCACTGAATACCTGTGTTGACCAAATCCAAGACTTTTAATCCTTGACCCTCAATAATTGCTTGCTCGTTTAGTTTAACACCTTCAACCCATTCCATTGTTAGAACCTTATTACTAGTGTAATCCCAAAAGATATCTGGAACGAGTACATCTGCTTTGTCCGCGTACAACTTTTTGAATCTTCTAGCATTCTGCCCCTCCTGCACACACCTGTCAAAATTAACATTCAAACCCACACGAATCTCACCACTATACCCTTTTTCTACCTTGTTCATATGACATTAGTAATTAGCAAAAATACATGTTTGAGCTCTTAGGGAGGTTTTGAATTTGCGTTTCGAAGTCGAACATATCCAATCGGTTTCATACTAGTTGCGAATTCTTATTACCAAAGGGTGAGATAAAATTAACTAATAACCTAATTACCCCTCTAATGGTCTAATCTAATTTAAGAGCTTTTAATGTCATTTAATATGTATCTTTTTTTTCACAGGAACGTCGTTTTCATCAAAACACATCTGAACAAGCTAATGAAAGTTGAAAGCATGGTGCAAGTGAAAAAGAGGACCAACCTGGACATAGTTGAGTTCTTGATAAACCCTTCGTGCGAATTCGTCGATCAAAGCAACAACATCACTTGTAACTACATCTGCATATTTATTTATAAGGATACCTAGACCCCTTATCAGGTAAAAGTCTAACCCGATAGCTTCCTCAATACCAGGCCTCTGCACCTTAACAGCAACAAGTTGCCCTGAATATTTAAGCTGGGCTTTATATACTTGACCAAGACTGGCTGCAGCAATCGGGGATGTTGATATTGATGAGTACATGGAATCAAGTGGAACCCCTAGCTCTCTTTCGATGCATGCAAATGCTTCTGCATCTGGAAATGTTGGCAAAGCATCCTGCTCAATCATGTAAACGGTATCAACCATACATTATTAGTGACATGTGTCAACACTATAATATAATAGTACATTAGCTATGAGTATTGGGAAGAAGAAGAACTAAGATGACTAATTTTGCTAAAACTACTAATATGAGTAACTACTTGACGTCAAGATTATGATTTAAAAAGCTACTGCATTTTCATAACTGCATGAGTTTTAGTGAAGGTTTAAACCTGCCTACATTAGTTAAAAATAGTTAAAGCAAGTGTAAGCAGCTTCTCAATTTGGAACCGACTGTCTTGATATCAGTTATATAATGTTCGGATATTTGCTTCCAATTAATTTCATTACTTAAGAACCGTAAGATTGTTTTAGGATAATCCATTTGATATCAACTGCTATTCTGTGACAAAGCTTTCTACGGGTAAAATATAATTACCTGTTTAGCCCTTTTTTTAACCAAATTTGATAGACTGATACTCCAATTTCACATAATTTTTCTTCCATTTTTATCGAAAAATGCCTTTTTCTAATCATTTTACGTATTAAAATGATAAATTCGTAGATAATACGAACTTGCTAAGCACTCAAATACCATATTAACTGATTATTACAACTTCAAACAGCATAAACACGGCCAAAATATTCTACAACCACTTCTATTATACTTAATTATCTGAACCTAATAACTCAATATCAAAACCTCGCTTTCAACACGCAATCATCGCATAGCCAAATCATTAACTACTTATGAGTAACTAACTACTCATTAACTACTTACGAGTAGGTAATCAATCTTCAACCCCTAACCAACACAAATATTTTCATTTACACAAACGTCACAAGAGAGAGCCTTGAACCCTATCTATGGATGCAACGATCCCATGTGCCATGTCCTAGCACATCTATAATCTTCCTCCATCGTAGAATCAACTAAAATATTAATACCAATACTATAAACTAATCATTAACTAACATCATGAAATCATAAACGGAAGCGCCATTTGTATCCAAATCAAAACAAACAAACCGTTATACCTGGAGTTCTGAAAGCTCCTCCAGGAATTCAGGTGGACAAAGATCAGGTCTAGTAGAGAGTCCCTGACCAAGCTTAACAAAAGTAGGACCTAACCGAGTAAACGTCTCCCTCAATTCCACCGCTCTCGATCTCCTGTTCCGCTCCAATTCACCTTTCCACTGATCAATCCACAGTTTCACTCCAAATGAACCTAATCCAACTAAAATCTCCAGAGTCCTCCTTAACACCTAAAATTCAAATCCACAATCACAATTTCAAATTCTCATAAAATTCATTATAACAAAATCAAATCATCAACTAACCTTAAACGGACGATTCGCATATTTGAATTTCAGCAATTCAGGACTATAAACAGACGCGTTGATCGCACGCGCCAAAGCTTTCGTCTCAGCTTGAATATCATCAGCTCTATCTCTCGTTAACGAAACGGCGGAATTCAATTCCGTTACGCCACCGTTAATATTACCGTTACCGTTACCTTTATTAATCGCACGAGGTCTAGTTTCTTCAACTAACGCCGCGAATATCCGTTTTCTTCGGAATCTGTTACGACATTTAGGAACGCCGCCGCCGGTGGTGGTAGTGGTAGTGGTGGTTGCCGGACGGTTACGGTAGAATACGGAGGGGTTTCCCGGAGATGTAGTTGAAGCTGGATATAGTGTTACTGTAGTCATTATTTTATTTTACGGTGGTTATACGGTGGTTTGTGGTGGTGATTGTGAATCGGAAAAAATAATGAATAAATTTGGTGTTTTTAATTGGTTAAAGAAAGGTTGTAGGTGTGATGTGGGTGTATTGTGTAAATATTTCCTGGCTAAAAATAGAAGGTGGTTTGTATATCGTCTACGTGTTTACCCGTCAGTCGTCAGTCCCTATTACCGTATTAATTTCGTTTGTTTCGGAAATGAGTTTAAAAATGATAACAAAAGTATTTCAGCTCGTATATATCTGAATCAAAAATCTGTATTAAAAAAAATATATATATATAGTTAACTGTTTATAATGCTATCAAAGTTCCGGTCAATTGCTAATTGGCTACTCGATATTAGATCTTGGTATTGGTAATCTTTTATCAGATAAAAAAAATTATATAATCACCGTCTTTTTTTCCCTTTCTTTTTGTCTTTCTGCTAACTTTGTCACAAAAATTTGATCATAAGTTAACAAGATAAATCCAGGACTTAAATGAGAGAAAACAATTAAACATGATGTTGGGTGTCATAAATATCAATGGTTTGTTACTAATTATGGACAAATCATATCATAAGTTTAAATATGTAACATGTTTAAAGATAACATTGTTAGTCCTTGTGTGGGGTCTAGATGGGGAAAAGATAAGAATTATAGTAGTACTTTGTTTTGTAATGCATAGAAAGATGTTTCGTCACTTGATGGAAACAAGAAAGGTATTTCATCACAAATGTGTCTAACCGATTAGGACAACTAAAAGAAAGTGCATCAACCATATTATTGGTTGCAAACAATATAGAAAAAATTAATTTTGTTTCTATTTAAGTTGCTTTTTTTAAATAACTTTGTATAAAGTCTTGAGTTATTGTTTCTTGTTTACAAGTAATTAAAGATAGGGATGTGTAACTTAATCAAATTGTATTGTAATTGCATCTAAAATTTGAGAACGGTGCAGTCAAAACTCAAAAGTCGTACAATAATTTGGCCACAAACTTTCGACTTGCTTAATTTTTCATTAGAATGACATTGTTAATGAAATTTGCACAAGCGTACTGAGGGCATTAATTGGAGAATTATGTGACAACTATCTGAACTTGAGTATGATGAGTATGAACTAGATTTAAGATTAACCGGCTCAATATTTATCGGATTTGGATACAAATATAAGCTCCAAATGTATGAAACGAGAATTTTTTTACCCACACGTTACGGCGATATTTAAAAACTATACATAGTTGACTGTCAAATCAAACAAAAAAAAACTTGAAACATTAATGATATTGAATTACTGTTTTCAAACAATTATACTTTGAAAAAATTATAAACAAAAAACTAATTAGATTGATCATTAAATAAAAAAAATGTACACTTTTTCTTTGAATAACACAACACAAAATCAATATGCGAAATGTTTTTTATAAGAAATACGTGGATAATTTTCATTATGTTTATAGAATCTAAATTAAAATGGTTTTTATAGTTTACATTGAAAATAGATGTAACTAGGGGTGAGTGTGGTATCAGTCTCCACCGAACTTTTATCGGTTTGTTTTTGAAAAAAAACTTGGCACCGAATACCCAACCATAAAAACCGATACCATGGTATATTTGTTCACCCATTTCCTCGTCCCATACCGAAACTAGTATTGTACCGGTTGGTATGAGTTTGTTTTTCTTAAAAATTTTAGTACCGAATACAAACGGTACGGTACCGGTTGATACCGGTACCATGGTACTTTTGCTCACCCTAGATGCAACTAAACAACGATTTTTCAATTAGACCAACAAAAGTTTGTTGTTTGATTTCAATTTATTTAGATTAAAATAAATCAATGCCAAAACTCTTATTTACCTAAACTTAGAAAAAATAAAAAAATAATAATAATAATAATAATTAACCTATTCATCATATTTATTCAATGAATAATAATATAAATCTTGTAAAAAGTTAGATTGTTAATATCAAATTTAAGTAAAGAAGGTTTATTGAAAATATTCGTTAGCTAAAATCACTCGACTAACTAAAAAGAAAGACACCACATGCCAACCATGTCGAGGCAAATGTGTGATCATAACTTACATGTAGTTATAGTATGAACTTTTAAAATGGAAAGGGAAAAACACCAAGTCGGGAATAAAAAGAGACAACCAAAAGGTTTCGACCTACAATATATTCCATAACATAAATTAGTTGTTACTTTTGGAAGAATGAGTTACGTGAAATAGGTATTGAGTTCAATCTCAACTTCTTTAGCCTGTCGTTATGTCAGCGGCTCATTGTGTATGCATGATCGTGAAGGTCCAAGTAATTCCTAAATAAGGTTCTCCTCATTTCAACATAGTTGTTAAAGTCCGCAACATCCGTCAATGACAACTTAAGATGCTCACTATTTGAATGTTTCTTCAAAAAAGTGGAATCTAAATTTGAAAACCTGAAATCGAATTGGGATGTAACTTAACTGAATTCGAATAACTAAAACTAAATAAGTTTTCACGTTGTTTATTTATTGGAATCAACTTGAAACTAAATCCGACACGAGATACGTGTTTCTGATTAGATTTTGTCAAGTTGCATGTTTTCGCATGATTGGTTATCAACCGTCTAATTTTCCCATTAATTGCCTTAACTAAATTAAACCGGTTTTTACTAACTAGTCGTCCGAGTCATCCTAGTCCAAGATGTAAGGTTCTATCAGCTTCTTCCCAAATCGTTCGATAATGCCAAGTCGAGATATAAAACACTACTATTTTTTTTAAAATAACTTATTATGAACCAATAAATATTATCACCACCAAATGTGTATGTCATACCTATAAAATAAGTGTCTTTTTACTTCAAAGTGTATGCTTGGCTTAAAATTATCTAATAAAACAGTAAAATACTTGATATTACAATTTTTAAGTGAAATAAACAAAATAATCACATATCACTTACATTTTACAAAAATAATCACTTAATTCGCGACGGATTTTTTGTGACATTTTTTCGTCGTTAAAGTACATATATTTGAATCAGAGCAATAAAGTGTCGCGAGAAATTCATCACGAATCAAATAATTATTTTTGTAAACTGTGAGTAATAAGTGATTATTCCGATAATTAATTTTATTTGTACCGTAAAATTGATACCCATTAATTTATATCTATACAATACTCAGTACCAACAATACCAAAATAGTATCAAACACCATTTAAAAAAAATTAATACCAACCAATTCGATTCCCATTCATTATTCTAAAATTTTGGGTAAAAAACTTATAAGAAAACAAAATAGAAATAAAAATGGGGGATTACTAATCAGTGAGTCCAAGATGAAATCGGCACATGCAATGCAGTAAGTCTGACCAGCTCACCATTCAGTCATCATCTGATCATACAAATTTGTCAAATCAATCAACTGACTCACTGAATTCCATCAATTCCACACCGTAATTGAAGATTCCGTCTGATATCCACCGGAGCTCCGGCATTGATCATAATGGATGACATGGAGGATTCATTATTCGAAGGTATGATTCTCTTCAATCCAACTCCATCACCTCAATTACCAGTAAGTGATGAAATTAAACACGAAAATGATGCAATTGAATCACCAAATCATCGTGAAAGTAGTTCAATTGAGCCGTTAGATGAAAACTTATTCTCCGATCTAACCCTAGTTCAACCTGAATTCCAAAACGATGACGTTTTATCTATTGATCATTATCCTCCTGTTTCGCCGTCGTCTTCGTCCACGTCGTCACGGAGTACTATTGATGTTGCCACCTCAGCTGCTGCATTTGTATCGAATTCGAATAGATCGCTTTCGTCGCAGGTTTCGTCTTCTAGGAAGAAGAAGAAAGCTGGATTACGGATCGGTTATGGTAGAGCCGGAGCGGGAGCTGCTCAATCGCATGATTCCGCTATGGATGTCGATGATTCGCAGCTCCAGTCTCCGTCACTACCTGTAGTTGTTTCTGTAGAAAAAGTTGAAGTAGTAAAAGAAAAACAGGAAAAGGAAATTGTTCAGGATTCTAAAATTAGTTCGGAATCCATCGTATTAGAAGCAACAGTCTCTGAAGTCGAAGAACCGATTCAGACGTTTAAAGATGTACCACAAGAAGAAGATGTTACAGAAGTTGTAAGTAAGGAGGATTCAGTTGAATTGAGATTAGATCAGATTAAGAAACAGATAGCTGAGAAGCTTGATTATGCGCGGGGAGCAGTCGCTTCTGTGGCGGTTAAGCGGAAGGAATTTATTAGGAAGAGAAGGAAAGCTGCAGAGGAGTTGAATTTTGTGTCTGCAAAGCAAAAAGAAATGGAAAAGGAGTTGGAGGAAGCGGTTGAGACTGAGGATTTCGAGACTGCTGAAAGGGTTAGTGATAGTCTTGCAGACGCTGAGACGAACAAGGAGCTTCTTTCGATAGCGTTGAGAGAAGCTGAAGCTGATTGTGATGCCGTGGATTCTAAGATGCAGGAGGCTTTGGAGTTGCAAATTGTTGCTGAGGAAGAATGTGCAGCCCTACTAGAAAGATTTGCAGCGGTGAGTTTGTTATAATTTTCTTTGTTTATATGTTTTTCTGCTTTTCTTGATTTTCACAATATAAATGTGGACTTGAATTAGTGCATCAAAGATTTAGTAAGTGATTGCGTTAGTGTTAGTAATCTTGTAGATATCATATTACTCACACATACGATTCTTAGAGCTAAAGCAACCAGATCACAGTAGCTAATATTTACGTTGCTGGTTTTATTATATATGGATATAATCCTAGATCGAAAGTCTATTCTACAGACATAATCTAGCCGACTTTGAATTGCAGCCATCATGATATGAGATATATCATTTCGTGATAAGCATTAGAAAGAAAAGTGTTAAATTGCCTTTCCAGCAAAAGCGACTTCAAGCATATATGACTAGAAGATGATTAGTCATTTGCTTCAGGCATGTAGAGCAAGACAGAAGGACGATTAGTAAGTATCATTGGGGAATTATCAGGTTCATGTCATTATAGAATGATTAGGCTTTAAAAAAGAGAATGAATATCTTTAGTGAAGGGGAAAATGATTAGGTTCATATCATCCGAAAAAACTGGAATACATAATTATATGAGAATATGTAAAAAAAATGGTATACGCCACATATTAGGATAGTTGTCAATATTTTCTATAACCAACTACAGGTTTGATTTGGGTACTCACTATACTAATTTCAAATTTCCATAGTGAAAGTTATCGCCTTTATTAGAACTCACATTCTAGTAAAATAAGGAATCTGGACTAAATGTTTTTCTCAGGATGCTGATCGTGACGGAGATTCTGTCATCTCAAATGCCGAAACCAAGACTGCAGAAGAAATGGAGAAGTGGTTTTCTTTATCTGAAGCTTTAGAAGTGAAAAAATTGGAAGTGGAAATCGAATCACATGTTTTATCGGGTGCACGCCAAGTGGTAGATGATTCCATTGATCAAGTAGTCAAGGACGACAAAGAAGAAAGTCAACTCCTTCACAAGAAAAAGAATATATTGTCACAGGAACTGCAGGAATTACTTGATTTAGTAAAACAAAAAGAAGCAGAAATAGCAGAAAACGATTTAAAGATCGAAAAGGTTGAAAAAAAGATGGCTGATGCAGTTTCTAGTTTCCAGGAAGCACAATCAAACATTCATTTAAAGTCTGAAAATCTTCAATCGGGCCTCTCCCAACTAGAATTGGAGAACGATGCTTTATCTTTAAAAAAGAAGGAAATTGATGATTTTCTCCTTCAGGAAGAAGCACGTGGTTCAAAAATCAAGGAACTTGGCCGAGAGTCTGCAAATGAAGCGGGCATGTACCAAGAATGTGTAAACATGCGTAAAAGTTTAATAGAATTTATCTCAAAATCACGGGAAGATAAAACAAGGCTAGACACAACTGAGCAGAAGCTGTTTGATACTGTCCAAATTCTCAAACAAGATATTTCTGCTCTAAGAGGTTCTCTTCAGGTTAGTCCTCACTCCTCATACCCAAACAGTAATTTCATTTCAAATTTAAAACCCATCCGATAAAGTATCAAAACATATACAACCTTGGGATTAAATGTGTGCAATAATGGGTTGATTATTTTTTAGCACAGGTTGAAACGGGCTGGGTTGACCCACAAACACCTCTTTGTTCGTTTTTATGAAAATAATTAACGTTTTTATTATGATTACAGAAACCATACACTATTACAATAGTAATCCAATTCAATCCAAATCTTTGGAAAATAAACTGTTTAAAAGGTTGTATGCATTACCTGTTTGACCCATTCGACTTCTTCCTTTTAGCTAATTTTTTTTACTTGACCCGTTTGAGATTCAACATGACCCAAATCTATCCCTTTATAAATCAATGGGTCAAATCGGCCGAATCTAGTATCTTTTTATTATAGTAGATCTATCTCCAAGCTAGGATATAGTGCCACGACTTGTAGTTTCATAAAAAACATTGTTTTACAGCAATACAATTCATATTAACTTTTTTATTGATTTTTATTAGGATCTATCTTCAACGAAATCAGTAACCCAGCAGACAATTGAATCTTCAAAACAAAGGCTTCTTTTCATCGACAAAAGAGTTCCAGAAATAGAATCTGAAAAGAGAGTCGCTGCTACCGCAAGAAATTTTAAAGAAGCAGCACGAATAGCTAATGAGGCAAAGACTTTATATGTCGAAAAAGAAAGTCTGCAACTTAAAATAGAGGAAGCCATGACTGAGCTTAAGAAGATAGAGGACGATATCAACCAAAATGTAGAAAAATTACAAGAAAAAGAAGAAAATATTTCATTAATGGAGAAAGAACTGGAAACGGTTAGATACCAACGGTTAATACTTGTTGCTGGTGCAGCTACAGCCGAACGATCAGCTGCTATTGAGTCTGGTGATCTTGAAGATGCTGATATTTTGTTAAATGAAGCTCAGGCTGCAGATTCTGAAGCTAAACAAATTCAGAAAACTTCTAAAGACGAAGAGTTTGATAGTGTCCCGAAATCGTTTATTTCTCTAGAACTTGTTTCCACTGCTGATAAAAACCAACTGGCTGAGCTAACGGCATCTACTCAGATTTCTGCACCATGAAAATGCTGTTTTGTTGATTAAAGTTTTGAAGAGAAAAAGTTCGCATATATGGTAAATTATTAAAATTGATCGAGAGGTAAAAAGACCGGCTCGGCTTCGGCTCCAAGGTTTTTACGATGATGGTGGTATTTTGACCTATTCTTTCACCTTTATTTCTCACCCACCCATATTTTGTATTGGGATTTTGATTTGAATTTCATTGATCTGTCTTTGAGTGTGTTTTCTATACAATGTTGTATACAATCGAACTTGTTTCCTTTTCTTCCGTAAGGAAATTCACCTCCTTGAGACTTTGTATGATTTATTAATGTAACATGTTTAAAGCCATTGTTCTTTTGAGTCACTGTTCGAGTACAAATATGAGCTTAACACGTTTAACAAGTTGATTTCGAGCATTTTAAGTGGCAGTTACGAGTGTTCATCAGACTGAATACGGACCAAAATCAGAACCAAAAAAATAGAGAATTACAGAGCAGAAAACTGTATCTAAAATCTTTAACTACAGTTATAACTAAGATGTAGAAGGGAGCAATAAAATAAAATAACCAAAGAACGAGTTAATATAAATAAATCTATTTAAGTTGACATAAGAATTTCTATAACACCGCATAAGCAAATGAGCTCAAGCTACATAAAACTATAGATTCCAATTCCTCACTGTTATCATCTAATCCTTGAATACACATTGAAGAACATAAGGTAAGAAAAAAAACCATAAAAACACATTAAAGAACAGACAAAATATGATGATGTCTAATGCAAATTTGAATTCTTTCTATTTAGATTCGCCAAGCTCGAGATCTCTAATGGGACCTTTCTCGAGTCCATCCTTCAATAAATTTAACTCCTCTTCGGTCAAACTGTGTTTAGAATGGGGTAAACTTTTGTTACTTGCTTTTTCAATTTCGACTGCCCAACTATAAATCACCATTCCAGCAACTGCAACGAGCATTCCCAGAATGTTCTTGAAGGTCAATTCTGAGTCAAACAAGAGCCATCCTAAAGTCAACACACATACGGTTTTCATGTGACCTAGAACCTGGAATGAAACTGCTGAGAATCGTCCAATGCAGAGGTACTGACTAATGTTGCAGAAAACGGCTAATGAGCATGAAATCAAAATGAATATCTGCCATTGGTAAGACTGAATTAGATGTAGGGTTCATTATAATCGTTTGCAATGAAAGAAAGAGTCACGTTTGCTTACGATTGCACCAGAAGATATGGTTCTCATGTAGCTTGAAATGAGGTTTCCACTTAGATAGTAGTCGATGAAAGGGCCGAATACAAGAAGTGAGAGAGCTTGAATTGGAGCTGTTTTACTCAACAATTCAAAAGCACCAACAGAGTACTTCTTCTGCAATGAGCCTATAGACTGCACAATTGAAACAAAATTATCATTTCACGTTCAATTCAGCCTAGAAAAAAAAAAATCATGCAACTTTCTTATCAAATCTGATCTATACATCCCAACTGATAAAGAAAGATATCTGGCCCTTTTATAGTAAATGTAGATAGAAGCAATGCAGCAAACTGAGACACTCATAGTCATGAATACCCGCATTACTTAATTTGTAGTTCATGTCATTTAAGGAATGGACAGAGGTGGCAATGTTGAAATGTTTACCTATAAATGGGTCACTTGGGTTATGTTCTATTTCTAATGGGTCAAGTGGGTTATGCTAAAAGATTCAAGTCTTCAACTACAACGGAAACGGGTCAAATGGGTAGGAAGTTTTCCCGAAATGCATATAACCTCATTTGTTGCTTTATAATATAAAAAATAGACTTGTTGTAAACTTGTAATAATGTAGCTTTTATAGTCATATTTAGCTTATTGATTATTTATATAATTCCAAAATAAACAGAAAGGTCTCAACTCGACTTGACCTGTTTTGATACACACTATAATCACACGAAGCCGGTGCTTTGGTAGCATGTGGTTCAAGGGGATACTCTCGTTCAGTTTCTATATGGGTACACGGTATGTAAAAGCTTAGGACACTATGCCGACAATACAAACATAATATATACACATTAGGTATCTCTTCAGAGGATACTCATACAGACAAATCAAGAGAGGGAGGGGGGGGGGGGGAAGGAATCAAGACTGTCTAATCAAGGCATGTTACATCTTTAGGCGACAGGGCACCTCTGTACATATATACTAAACAAATTTTGAAACTGATGTCTTTAGTCGGTTAGGGACTTACTGGACGTGTTGTTTTTTAAGTTACTCAGGTGAAACAATTTGCAAATCAACAATATAATAAAGATTTATTAGATATGAATGAACTCACAATTTGTTGCAATGATGTTGCCAGCACAGCTACACACGCGCAAATAAAACCTTTGGCATTAACTTTAACATCAGTCACAGTGCAAACACCAACGCCTATCACCACAACCACAACAGCAATTTTAACTTCCTTTGAATAACGCTTGCTATGAAGAATCCACTCCATCACACAAACCACTGGAATCATGCTCAGCTTAGAAATCTACACCATACAAAAACACATAAGTAAAACACATCTTTTAACCGATAGTAAAACATCTGAACCGAAGAGAATATAAGAGCTCCATACTTGATAGAATCCAACAGAATTGAGCATAAGACTAAGGTTCATCCCTGTGATAGACATATTTGCAACAATCGAAAACCAGAGAAGTTCCCACAAAGGAACGTGTTTCGATGCAGTGTATCCAGTAGAATTTGACACAAACCCAACTAATGCAGTTACAGCAAAATGGAATCCCGTTAACGTAGTGGCTGAAGAAAACAAAACAGCACTAAATCAAATTAGCCACGACTCACAACAGTATACAGTTCATAAATAACAGTTTGAAAAACAAACGTAATCAAAAATCACATAATCAATTCTGTTCATTACAGATCTTCGTATATATCCTTACTAATTCACACAAAATACTAACAATCAATGTAAGGATCTGGTTAACTTAAAAACTTATCTTCAGAAAACCTTTATTGATCTATAGTTCTATTTAATGAAGTCAACTTTCACCAACAATTCTAGCATAACCGATTCAATGTAAACACCATCTCATATTCTCATTATAACCTCATCTTGAAACAAAACTTAGACACTATAATTAAACAATTAGCCTAACAAATTATAGCTCAATTTACAATCACAGACCGAAAACAGATCAATCAAATCAACAAATCGGATATCGTATCATATAATCAAACGATTAGCATAGCAAAGTATAGCTGAATATAAGATCATGAACTGAAAATAAATCAATCAATTCAACAAATCATATACAATTCTCAAAACACAAATGTGATCTCTAAACTACACTCGTATCGTATAATCGAACAATTAACCTAACAAAATATAGCTCAATTCAACAAATCGGATACAATTAACCTAACAAACAATAGCTGAATCAAACTAATGACAATCAGATCTACAGATTTCGAAAATCAAAGTAAACTACAAAACGAGATCTGATGAAAACTAATTAACTAACCAAAAGTGAAAGCGTAGCCATTAGCAGACATGAGTTGCTTATTGGCCATAATAATTCCAACGGAACTGATAACATTCATCGCCCATGCTCCGACGTCAGATACCGGCGATACTTTCTTCTCATTCTCCATTTCTCAATCAATCGATTAATTGATCTCACACACAGTCTGCGTGTTTTGTATGTGTGTGTGTGAGAGAGAGAGAGAAAGTGTGGGGCAATTTCAATGAGAGTCCAAATGGCAGAGTGATTATGAGTTGAATATTAATAGGAAAATTGACAGCGAATTGTGAATCTAGATTCGAGGAATAATCGATGATGATGATGAGCGGTGATCTGAGTGTATAAGTATTTTCAATGGCGGATGAAGACAAGATCTATTTTGGGGAAATATACATTCATTGAAAATACCTTGAAATTAATTTTAGCTTCTTTCACTTTTACTAAATTGGACTCCACCTTATTTTGCCTACCACAATTTTTTAATTTTATTTTTATTTACTAATTGTCTCGTTTCAATTTGATGGATTAATCTTGATTTCATGATTTATATGGATCCAATCGATTATTTCCCAGAGACCGGTTTCGAGACAATGATCACTTGTTATCTGAAAAGCAACTTAGAGTGATAGCAGAATCGACCATGTGACTTATTTGTACGAAAGTCTTTTACAACTGAACCCACAAAGCAATTTGCGTCGGGGGAATGATAATTTAAAAATTTACATAATTTTAATTAGTTGTGGCGGTTAATTACGGGTAAAATAAGATATTTAATAAGTAATGACTTTTTCATTTTAACGTGGACAATAATTTTTGAGATAAACAAAAAATAGAGGACATCTATAATCTTTTAAGACGAAGAGAGTATTTACTGGATAGATTGTTCAAAATTTTGGATTATTCAATAATAAGATGTTAAGTGTCCATAGTGTAATTAGTTTGAATGTTATCCCATTAGTGACATTTGGGTCTATTGAAAGTTTTTTTATTACTTCATATATCATAAATCAATTTGTTTCTTTTTTGTAAAATGTCTAGCAATATCGGTATTTAGTTTTAAAAGTTATTTAAGGTGATATATGTGATTATAGAATAGTATACATAACTACATGGATAAAAAGAGAAAATAGTAACTTCCTTGAAACTTTATTTTTATAAGTCCATTTGATAATTAATCAAAGGGAAAAATACAAAAAAAATGGTAACGTAACATTTAGATTATTTACCACTAGTTACTTTGGGAAATGTAAATCATTTATTCTCAATAAATGATGGCTTTCTTCAAAAAGGATTAAAGAAAATGTATCGTTTACCCATCAAAATTGTCAACCAAATTATTAAAAAAGACCAATAGAAATAGTAACTTGTATCAAATTAGTTTAACATTTTAATAAGTTTTTCCCCTTTTATTAGAAGAAAAAGTAAAATAAATCATGTAAACTGTAAAAAAAGATGTCTTATATTTCTGGGTTATTTCAAAACGCTGAGGAAGATTCATATCTATATTGTTTAAAAGGGTATATATATGGGAGGAGTTAGACTTTTTTTTTCGCAAGAACATAGTAACATAAATCATTATTGAATGGGGTTTAATATGCTTTGTTTCATAGTTTAGGCTTATCGAATTGACGTTTGTAGAGACAAATTCCCATAAAATAACCTTAATATATTCTTTTATTGTGAAAAATGAAAAAGAGAAGGTTGTCTACTCTATCCCTAAATGTTTCCGACGCAAAAGGTGAAAAAAATGTCTCAAATTAACCTTTTTCCTTTTGTTTTTCATTTTATATAATATATAAAATTTCACCAAAACCTAATCAAATTTTGTCAATTATCGAAGATATATCCCCTATAGTGTCTTTTCTTTGGTTGAGTTCTAGTGCTCGAAAAGATTAAAGACGGGTCTATTTGGATTTGATATCCTTGGTCAATGTTCATGATGCCTTAGTTCTCTTTTGCCGTTAATGTTATTGCCTTTTAGCTTGTCGGGGGTTTTGTACGTTGTTTGTTCCTCTTCTTTTCCATATTAGAAGAGGCTGTTTTAGATTTTAATAGTTCGAAAAATAAACAATTAGCTAAAAGTTTGGTGTTATAGCATTCAATGCCATTGCTCTGTCCACGACTCCACTCAACAAGTAGTGGAAAGCAACATATATACAAACTTAATAATAATAAATGGACTATATTATTGACTTGTGTATTTATAATTAAAATTATATTTAAATCTTAGGCGTGTTTGTGTAAGCTTATTTTTTAGGCTTAGGCTTATGTTTTATAAGTAGCTTATAGCTTATGAAATATAAGCTTTTAAATTTTTATGAAGTGTTTGGAGTAGCTTATGAGCTTATTAGCTTATGACAAGGTAAAAATGTTTATAAGCCCATAAGCCACACAAAAGGAGCTTATGAAAACCCCCTTACATAAGCTCATAAGCCTAAGCTAATAAGGTCAAACAAACACTTAAAATGGGCTTATCTATCTTACATAAGCTAATAAGCCCCTTCTATCAGCTATAACAAACACCCCCTTATTATTTATCAAAAGGTTTATAGGCTGTTGGTATCTTACTTGTTCTATCAATTTAAAAGTTGTAGTTTCAAGTCCCGTAAAGAACTCATGTAAAAGCTAAACAAAGAGTCTAATGGATAAAGGTCGGAAAAAAAATGACAAATTTCCCACCAACCTTTGAATAATGACATTTTTATAAGATTATTTAGCTAAAATATCAATTTATTTTTCGGTTTTTAACTAATGAGAAACTTTTCTTTTTTTTGTCAATGTACCTTCTAATCTTATCGGTAAAAGGAGAAATAAACAGTAAGAGATAAAATCAACATCCCTTGACCTTAGTAGTACCAAATTATAACCGTATCAGCAAGGTATTATGATCTCAACCGATAACCCGATACATGATAATAAAATTAGTTAACCCTTTTTTATCTATTCTTGCATTCACGACATCTAAACTAAATTGATAAGTACCTTCTTCAAATACAATAAGATACATTATGTGCTTAAAGTAAGCAAATTTAAAAAAACCATTTGAAACTCTGTGTACACTCAAATATAACAAATTAAAATTAAAACTAGAAACAAATTAAAACACCATTACCACAATGATTACATACATGATACAAACATACCATTTCACTCCAATAACCATTATCATTTTTCCGCAACTTTATTGATATCTTTGGGCGCCCGGGGGTGCTGTTGGCATCGGAAAATGGAAATTTTCTACACCCGCAAAATTGGGGGCTTCCACATATGGACTCTACACAAGTATAATAAAATAAACCAATTCTTAGAGGTGACTATTCCGATCGTATTAGACGTAATCACTTTAAAAGTTTTCATTAAGGGCTTCCAAATTCGAAAAAGGTTTAGAGGCTACCCAAGTGTTAATTTGGTTTCGTTCTGAGAAAAGATTAGTAGAAAATTGCAAAATGGTGTCCCTAAAATTAAAGTTTTTGTCACATCTAGACTCTAGAGTTGTGAAATGGCAAAAAGACTTTGAATCAACTACTGGATTAATTTTACTACAAAATTTTTGCCCAAATGAATATGACGAAACCAAAACCATATGGCCTCTAAAGTTGTTTTCAGATTTCAGTGGAATATGTATAAATTATCCCTTGCAATTAAAAAATAAAATAGATATTAGTGTAAAACAAAGTAAGTATGCTTTAGCGCATTAACTATAAAAAGAATGGGAAGAATGTAGAAAAAAATGAGGGTTCACCCGACTTGTTTGACCCGTAAAAAAATCAACTTGTTTCAACCATTTTCCCAACCTTACCGACCCACCCACTTTTGCTACGTTGAAAGTTATATAGATGGCTGATTGTATGTAACGTATCAACTCACCAATATTCGACTATTAAGGAAACAAAGGATATACCTGAGGTGCCATGTTGGTTTGAGAGCTTTGTCCAGATTCTTCACCCTTTAAAGCATGATCCGGATCAACTCCATTTAGATTATGCACACCAGAGTGTAATATTGGTTCATTTTCATGTCCATTGGCCGACTTTGACTTCTAAAAACCAAAGTAATTGTTAATGCGTTAGGGATCAAGTAAAACAGTGAGATATACCAGTAACTAGAGGTGACGATTTTTACTCATATACTGATAAATGGATTGGATTTAATCTCGTAACTATATTAAAAAACTATATTAGAAATGGGGTGAGTCCAACGGGCTAGTGGGCTCAGTTGGTTGAAACTTGAAAGTCGTCCAAAATGTTAAATTTGTTTATTCAAACAAGCTAAATATTATTTTATTAAAATAGCATACTCATTTTTCTGGGGTGAATTGACTCATTTTGAGCCCATAAATGTCTCCCCTTACCGAGCGTTGAAGGGTATACAGTCGCTGAACCAATAGGCAAGCGATCCAAAAGAGAATTTTTTATTATTTATTTTTTTGAAAGCAAAGCCACCCATGGAGGTGAAATAGGTGGAAATTATTATTTATTAATAAATTCCAAAAAATGGATGGAAAATGTTGGTAAGTTAACGACACTGAAAACTTTTTTACTCGAACTAAAATGAAGCTGGTTGTATAAAAGATAACCAACTTTGGTCTCTGTCTTGAGTAACGAACTTATTTTAGGACAACGAAAACCATCAAACTTTCAAAAGTTTGATATAAGGTAACTACCAAGCATAAATATGGTTTCGAGATGCCACATCGGCATCAAGTCAGAAATTTGTCTCCATGGTAAAAAGAAAACTACACGTCATCATTTTGACAGGTTATCATAGTCCAATCACCTTAAACTAAAAATTCAGAAAGTTGGTTACCTTAAATCACCTTGTTTATGTAATCACACTGTTTGATGGTTTTCTTTACCCAAAAAAACGGCTACGTAAAGTAAACATGTAAAAGAGAAAACGGACCAAACCTAGAAAAATACCCTATTGACTCGTTACTCAACCTGCCCGACCCACCCATTTTGTCACCCCAGTGACAACCTACCATGAGTAGAGTACACAACAGCACACCTGAAAGATACGACCAAGAGTCCTCAACCCCTTAGCTCTTGCACGTAACTCCTCCTTTTTTACAGTACCATCTTGAAGAACCTAAAACATATCAAATATAAACGTAAGTACCATTAACATATTAAATAAACAAAGACCACAAGGCAAAGGACATTAAGTTAACTACCATTTGACAAACACGAGAAAGTGTTGCTTCGATATCAGCCACATTCAGCTTCCAAAGAGAATCGATCATCAACTTCTTATGCGACTGCATGTATTCTTCCAGTTCCTCCTCTGTGTACTTCCCCTCTGCACTTAACTGTTTTTTCATGTCCTCTTGGAGTTGAATTAATGCAAGTGCACCTAAGCTCAAACGAAAAAAATTACGAGTTTTAGCAACAATGACATAAATTATGTAAATGTTGATATTATAACTTTACAAACCTGTTGCTGCTGTAACTTGTGATTTAATGAAATGCCCTTTGTTTCTAAACCATTCAGCAATAAATGGCACACCTAAATAGATAGCCTTTTTACCAAGCTCCTTGGCTGCTTGTCGAGCATAAATATACCCAATTGTGTTCAGCATATCCAAACCGTAAGCTGCAAAAATGTTCCATGTAACTATAAAGATAAATTGCTGAAAAAATTTAGATGAAAGAAAAACAAGTATACATTACCCGCGTTTGAAAGCTTGGATACTTCAGCTTCAGCATGACGGACAAAATCCTCTTTGTTTCCTTGCACGTAATCGTGGAGACGATTTTTAAGTAATTCGACTAATTTTTCTTCTCGTTCCTTTTGCACAATCTGTAATGAATACACTTATAAATCAAGTTCACACAGCCCCTTAGAAACTTTTTAAATTTTAGTTAAACAATTTTACAAACCCGCATCTTTTCTTGCAACTTTTTAGCATCAAACTGCTCCCCTTCTTGGAAAATATCCAAAGAAGCCATTGATGCCATAGCAAGCTGGCCAATGTAGTCCTCAAATAGCTCACTCCCAAAAAGCATCGCAAAGATTGCCGCAGGGTCAATGATCGCGTCACTATACCAAATAAATTAAATAATAAGTTCAAACTTTGCAGGTATCAACGAAATAAAATCAACTAGCTACACTTAAAAACCAAAAAACTGACGTTGAAATTCCTGATTTCCCGTAAGCATCATAAGCCTGTCTTTGATCTGGATTACTTAATACTTGGTAAGCTTCTCCTAAAACCTGTGAAATAAGATTTAAATCTTTAACCAAAACAATAAATTGAAGAAAACATTAAAAACAAACAACAAATTTTATAAGCATTAGATAAACGTATTACCTGGAAATTTTGTGCTGCAAGAGGATCATCTGGATTTTTATCTGGATGCACCTGTCGTGCCTGCAATCCTCCAATCGTAGCAGGTTAGATAAATATTCACCTTTGTTTGTCAGCAATTTTTTTAGTTAGTAGTGTGTCATTCCAGGTATTACTTATTTAGTTTTAGTTTTAGTTTATAGTTATAATGGATAGTTAGTTTCATAAATGATATAAAACTATAAATATCCACCGTCTGTAATGAAATATGTAAATGATGAGTTTGAAAGAGAAAAGCATCGGTTATAATCTCAAAACCCCCCGTTCTCACTCTAAAATAATACAATTCACAATTACCTAACCACACCTATCCATACATACATACATACAAACATAAACGATAAATGTTAATATACCACGACATACGTATTATCCGCCCCTATTTCATGTAATAATTATTATACGTCTAACAAGCTAAACAAATACCATGCAAACATGTTCAATGCACACTACTACACGAGCCATTTTCATCAATATTGGCCCTTTGATTACTTTTAGTCTCATTCATTTACAATATCAACGACAAGCCTTTCTAGCACAATTACATAAACGCTAGTTAATAAAAAATAAAATTTCCATATTTTCAATTTACTCCTCCAATAAAAAAAAATGTGCTAGTCAGCTAGGGGAAGAGGCTATAGTCGTCAGAAGCGAACTTACGGTACAATGACAATTACAATGGGAATTAAGGCTGTAAGACGGAGTGAATCCGGATAATAGTATATAGAAATCAATCACAATACCTTTCCTTAAGTTTAAATTTGATTAAATAATGTCATATAATATGATTAAATTAGGGCATAATCCCTAAAAATTAAGCTGTAAACAGTAAATAAATACAAAAAATAAAAATTACAAAATCACAGAAATATTGAATTAAAAATAAAAATTGAAAGAATTAATAAATTAATAATGGAATAGATTAGTACCTTGATGTAATAAGCTTTTTTAATCTCGGATTCTGTAGCAGTAGGTTTAACCCCGAGTACATCGTAATATTCCGTTTCTTTCACCATCGATCAATATACAAATCTAGGGTTTCAAATATTCAAATTGGGAGCTGAATTTCTAAGGTTTGAATAAATATCGATTGAATCGAAGAATTGAAAAAGTGATGAATTGACAACTAGGAATACTTGATTATTTATTATTTATGAAAATTCAAAGATATACAATTACAAGTATACATTCGTTGGCGTTGACAAAACGACGCTTTAGGATTGGACCCACGGATGAACAGGGTATTTGTTTAGCTGACAGGTTCAACCACACCATCCATTTGTTACCTCGGTTTTTTTTATTTGAATCGACCCGTTATTTGTTAAAACCGACTAGTTAGTTATTATTATCTTTTAATTTAACATTATATTTTTAGACTAACAAATGAAAATTAACTATAATTTATCAGTTAACACATTATTTCCTAAACATAAATCATGGTCCACCCCTTCTTCTCTCTCCCCAATAACCCCAATTCACAACGCAATGTCATGAGTGTTGGCTTATGGCTTAATTGACGTCTCATTGGCGCTGGTCTTAGAATTGAGTATTTTGTTTTTATTATTAGAGTCTACTAAAACATTCAGTGTTATGGTTATGTTATCATTATATTGTATATAACATAATAGTGAAGATATTCATCAACAATAAGTCCATAAAATTGTAGACCTTGAGGCATACTTACGTTGATTAAAATGAACTTTTCGGACACCTCGGCTCCACACTTCTCAACTCTCTCGTATCTGAAATATTTAACTTTTTGACTTTATCCAACTTTTTCAAATATTTTATTTTAGACACTTAACAAAATGCCAAGTGCATAAAATAAAAAATAAAAATAAAAACAATTCAAAAGCCTAAAACAAGAAAAAAGTTAGCAGTCCAATAAATAACATTAAAATTATAAGAATAAATTATTTTGACAGTCCCCGTAGTTGTACAACTATCACGAATACAGTCATTAATTATACTTTGAAAATTACATTTGTCGACCCAATAGTTCATGTTTTTTAACGTTTTTGTTCCCGAACCTAACGGTCGTTAAATTACACTCCATTAAGTTCCCTTTTTCTCCGTTACATTATTTTTAAAATCTAATCAAATTCTAACAAAAAAATCATACATAACGTGATTTTTAACCGTAATAAAACTAAAACATATAAAAATATAAACCAAGATATGCCAATGGGAAACTTAACTGAATATAACTTAACGATCGTTAGAGTGAAGGACAAAAATGTGAAGAAACATGAATCATAAGGAAGACCGATGTAATTTTCAAAGTATAAGGATTGTATTCGATATATTTGTACAATCATATCAATATAATTTAATAATAAATTAAATTTTTTTTTTTTTTTTGAAACGGCAATTCTCCTACGGGCCGGTAATGGAGTATCATCGTGCCACCATTACCGGCCACCCTCATGCTCGCCAAGAGGAAACCACCTCTCCTTCATCAGGAAAACCCCTTACCAACCAAGCTGAACCTGATTGGCAATAAATTAAATTTATAACACCCTGTCATGGTCATGGCTCAAGCTGAACCATATAGTATGGCTTATCTGTTCAAAGTGTAGTGTGTCTTTAAGGGAAGGAATTCTCTAAAGTAGATGGTTTGTACGACTTATAACCGTTTTGTTAAATCGTTATTTGAAATAAATAGATTCTACAAGTCCTAAAATCTAGATTGCTAAAGAATTATACTTGTGTGATACATAAATCATTTTCTTTTATCTTTGACAAGAGAGCAATGACAGTTTCCCTTGTCATCATGTGTCGACATAGACACGAGTCACATGACCCACATCTTTTTGACCAATTTAAATAGTCTAAGGCTATGCGGTGTGAGGCGTTGTAAGGCTCCATCACGCCACATCATCAGCCTATAACGCCCACCATCCACTCCGGTGGGGCGTTATAGGGCGTTTTCGCCGGGCGTTATGGGCGCGGCTTTATTCTGCTCACGGGGTGATGGCTCTTTTGCTTGATGGCAACGGTCACAAGACCGTTGTGTTATTTAAAAAAAAAACAAGTGTCTATATAAACCAACTCAAACACACACAAAATATATACAATTACTCAAAAACACACAAAAAACATACACAAAGTTTTATAAAATGTCAAGTTCGTCAAGTTCGGATGAAGATGCAATTGTAGCCGAAACGATTAGAGCCGTTGTTAACTATGCATCACAACATATCGAAAGACCAATCACCAGAAGAAGAACCGTCATAGAACGTAACCGTGAAGAAGCTAACACACTACTAATGGAATCTTACTTTTCTCCGGGTTGCACCTACAACGACGAACAATTTACCCGTCGTTTTCGAATGAGGAGGGAGCTGTTTCTCAGGATATGCCACGATTTTGAAAACAATTTTGAGTATTTTAGGCAAAAATTTGATTGTAGAGGAAGGGCTGGGTTTACACCGATTCAGAAATGCACCTCCGCCATACGACAACTTGCTTTTGGCACTTGTAGCGACATGTGGGACGAGTATTTAAAAATGTCCGATAGAATTTCACGTGACTCTCTTGCCTACTTTTGCGAAGGTAAATTTTTAACCTTTACATTTTTAATTAGTTTACTTTAAAATTTATTTGTACTTAAAATGTAATAATATCTGAAATAGGTGTGGTTTCTTTATACGGCAAGAGATATTTACGCCGTCCTAGTTGGAGCGACATACAGCAGATTATGATGGTTCATGATGAAAAACACAATTTTCCCGGTATGCTAGGCAGTTTGGATTGTATGCATTGGGAGTGGGAAAATTGTCCTGTGGCTTGGCATGGTCAATACCATAGGGGTGATCACGCTCACCCTTCCATTATGTTAGAGGCTACGGCCTCTACTGATTTGTGGATATGGCATGCATTTTTTGGGGTTGCTGGAGCGAATAATAACATCAACGTCTTGGATCAGTCACCGCTTTTCAACAACATTGTGAATGGGACGGCTCCCGATCAGTCGTTTATTGTTAACGACACAACCTACAAATACGGGTATTACCTCGCTGACGGTATTTATCCAAAATGGCCGGTGTTAATAAAGTCTTTCAGGGAAAGAGACGAATTAAACGAGAAGCGTAACCATTTTAAAAAAGCCCAGGAATCTTCAAGAAAGGACATCGAACGGGCATTTGGAGTGTTGAAAAAAAAGTGGCATATAATTAAAAACCCCGCAAGAGCTTGGAGTTTAGAAAAAATTAGAAACGCGATGTACGCCGCTATAATTCTTCATAACATGATTTTGGAAGACAAAGGTCTCGCGTATTGTCAAGCTTATGATGAGAATGCCACCGAACCAGAAATCCAGATTAGCTTTCAAGAGAAACAACAGAACGTACGTGACATGCGTGACGAAGGTACACATCACAGTCTGTTAGCCGATTTGATCGAACATGTCTGGTATTACCGCCCCCGAGGAAACAACGCTGAAGATTGAAGTGTTTTTTTTTTTTAAATTGTATTTTTTTTAACGTATTTTAGTTTAATCGTAATATACAAGTTTTTAAATTTCATTTATATAAAAAAAATTATAAATATACAACTTTTTAAAATTACACTCTCTTTCCTCAATCACTCCACATCATCATCACTTACACACAACCACACCACCCATTTTTATCACTCCACATCATCACACTCTCTTTCCTACAAATCACACTCTCTTTCCGACAAATCACCTCTATCACTCCACATCATCACTCCCAATCACCCACCACACCCCATAGTCTAAGTATACAAGTACGTTCAATATTATGCTTATGGACACTTTTTGTTTTATGCTTTGATAACAACAATTCTATAGATTGTAGCTAAAAAGTCAAAATGTGAATCATTTACTTGTACAATATTAATAACAACAAATACAACTTTTTTACTCGTTCGGGTTTCTAAATCACAGTCTTAAGAGTTGTGCTTATCAACACTCTTCTGTCTTTTTACCATATAATAGAAAACTCATTTTTCACTTTATAAATTATGGTTGGATACAACGTTTAGTTTATGTTTGGAATAGTATATTTGTAGTGTTTACTTTGTTATATTTTTCAAGTTAAAAAATACTTCTACACTTAAATTTTGGAAACCTTCACTAAAGACCTCTAGTAGTTAACATTCGATTTGTAAATCTTCAGTGGGCATTGGGTAAACCTTCATCGGGTAACATACAAGTGGCGTTGCTTCATATCTCAAGTCTTGTACGTAAATCATATCAATGTATTAAACAAGCATAAGTTTTGTTTTAATATGATAATTGATATTATTTGAAGGTCAAAATATATGAAGGTCCTCGAATTCTAAGAGCAAAAAATATAAACCCTTTAGCCTACGAAGGCTCACTCGAGACTATTCCGACTATCCACAAATCACATGATTGGTTGATTGTCCGATGATAAGTCTACTGACAAACATGGTTGTTTCTGAGATTTTCGAGGCCCTGAACAAAATAGGTTTTTCTTGAGGTTTCGATCAAAACATGTTACCATAAAAATAAGCTCCTAAAATTAAAAGTTGTTTTAAAGTATATAACTGTTGGTATTTGAATTATTTTAGCACATATGTGTCCATAAATGTGTGAGTCTACGGGAACACACGCATCGACATTTAGACACGACTATACGTTTATTATTTGCTAATTATTAATTAAATGAGTTAATTGTAATAATTAATAAATGAGAGGATGTATATATGTAATTATGGATGTTTACTAATAATAATATAACTTGTACGCCAAGTAAATGCTTTGCTATTTAAAGAACACCAAGTACCTTATTCCAATTTCCAAACCATCATTGGAGATTTGGTTTTCTCTCCCTAAGAAGCACAACTGATCGGCTCATTCCCTAAGGGAACCGATCGACCAAACACCCCTTGCAAGAGTTTTGGTTCGTTTTCTTGGACAATCGTTGTGAAAGTTTTAAACGTGTACTAGCATACAAGTCTATTGCTAAAAAAAGTGTCGCGTACGTAACTGTGGAATAGATCTTATACGTAGATCTATAGCTTACTTGCTATTAATTCAAGACACAAAGGTACAACTTTAATCCGATTTAATTATTTCAATGTGTAACTATTTTCTGTTGCCATGTATTATTTGAAAATATTACTCGAGTTATATGCCTATAATAACAAATAATTATTGATTAAAAAACAACAACTCTTATAATATTTTTCGATACAAATTGCTCGTGAAGTATTTATACTAAAATAGTCTTTAAATGTCATACTCAATTTAAATATTTATTTATTTGTATACTGTTGAAGTAAAAATCCGTCGGGTTGGTGTAGACGACCAAGAGGTGCCGCTCCTCGTCACCCCGAGCTAGAATTTTAGTACAACAATCGAATACTCGTCAAAAGGAGACTCGATTCAAAAGGTGGTTCCAAGTCTCATGATTCTTGGACCCGAGGGTTCGAACCCGTCGGATGGCGATTCCCCGAAAGTAACACCCTCTTGTATGAAGAAGGTATTATACGCCACAAAGTCCAATAATCACTTGGTATGTTCTATGAGAGAAAGAGATAGAATGTGTGTGGAGATAATGTGTTTGGAAGAGAAAACCTATTCCCTATTTATAGAACTCACATTGGTTAATATCTGTTAGCCATTACCCGTTGGGCTTTGGCATGGTCCATTAGTTGAATGGAAACCCATCAGCCACGTAAGGGATGAAGGCCCTTCCTCCAGACATGGGATGAAGGCCCTTCCTCCAGACATGGGATGAAGGCCCATCAGTCAGATTGGGATGAAGGTCCTTCCTCCAGTCATGGGATGAAGGCCCATCAGCCAGATTGGGATGAAGGCCCTTCCTCCAGACATGGGATGAAGGCCCATCAGCCAGATTGGGATGAAGGCCCTTCCTCCAGACATGGGATGAAGGCCCATCAGCCAGATTGGGATGAAGGCCCTTCCTCCAGTCATGGGATGAAGGCCCATCAGCCAGATTGGGATGAAGGCCCTTCCTCCAGACATGGGATGAAGGCCCATCAGCCAGATTGGGATGAAGGCCCTTCAGCCAGATTGGGATGAAGGCCCTTCCTCCAGACATGGGATGAAGGCCCATCGGCCAGATTGGGATGAAGGCCCTTCCTCCAGTCATGGGATGAAGGCCCATCAGCCAGATTGGGATGAAGGCCCTTCCTCCAGACATGGGATGAAGACCCATCAGCCAGATTGGGATGAAGGCCCTTCAGCCAGATTGGGATGAAGGCCCTTCAGCCAGATTGGGATGAAGGCCCTTCCTCCAGACATGGGATAAAGGCCCATCAGCCAGATTGGGGAGACTATTGGTGACCCTACTCCAACAAGCCTCCCCCTAGTCTAGTGATGTTGAACGTAGTGATACTAAACTAGATTTAAGTCCTTATTGACCTTCACCATGATGAAAGGTTGTAGTTCGTCATGTGCTTAAAAAATAGTTTTTTGTGAGAAGAAACTTCTTTCTTGAACATGAAGCTAATCAATAGGATACTTGATCCATCAATCTTACAATTCATGTATTAAATCGAATTAATTCTTAGGTTGCTCGTCCTTTGGTTATTCTTTAGGGGAAATGGGTTTTAAAATATTTGAACCCATTTGGTTCTTTTCAACAATTTGTATTATGTTACGAAGCGTCCTTCGTTGAGGGGATACATGATCCTTCAATACTAGGATATTCTCAGACTAGTACGGAGTCAATTGGTAGGTTGCTCAACCTGTCAATGTTAGGATATACGTTCAGACTAACATGGAGCTATTTGTTTAGGGCGCTCACCCTTCCGTCATTCCTCATAGAAAAACTTGTTTTCAAGGAATGGAACCTATTATTAGGCGGTTCAGCCGATAAACTCGAGGGAGACTTAGCTCCATGTGTTTCATGATTTTTATGTAATCGACGTTATCCGTATAGGAGATTTAGCTCCATGTTTTGCATGCTTTTATAACACATGTAATTTAGAGCAAAATTCTTATTTTCTAAGTTAGATAAATAATTAGGTGCGAGTATTCTACACAATATGTCGATTAAAAAGACATCAAACTTAAACAAGTTGGACACCTTGAAACGTCGGTAACCGGAAGTATCACACCATTATGGTCCCCCAATGATAATAATGTTTATTATTAGTATTAAACTCATAAAATTATACAAGTACACGACTTATCTCCTATATACAGATTCTAAGTTATCGCAATACAAATATAATTAAACTATGCATAAAGTTTATCGATTTAGACCATTTCGAGCTAAATGTGCGTTAGAGTGAGTTTTCAGCTAAGATTGAGTATCTGTAATTTTTGAGGTGACTTGCAAGTCACTTGTTTTTATAAATTAAAAAGAAAATTATAGCTATGAATGTGTCGTACAACTTTCACTTTTAGTTGACTTTCTTTTTGTAAAAAGGTTAAAAAGCATGCGAAGTCACGTGGGAAATTGTGCTTGCTATCAAAAGGCTATCTCATATGTCACCTCAAGAAAATTAGTTTTTTATTTCGATTTTATTATTCTCCTTCTTCTTTTCATTATTTCTCGTTATATTTTTTATAACTAAAATTTATTTAGTATTCATGATGGATAATAGTTTGTATAAGCTTTGCCTATAAACAATCAAAACTCTGGTTAATCATGATTTTGTTTAAAAAACAATAAAAAGCCTACCCTCTCATGTGAAATTTTCCGACTATTTTTCTTGTCTTTTCGGATTTTTAATTTTCTTTATGCTTTTATTAAAGCATGGTAGTGGGTATTTTCATTTCAAAAAGTATATTTGTACTTTAGTTGGGACAGGATAAGATCTATAGAATAATAATGGCAGATATTTTGTATATTTTCCCATTTACTTTTTACTTACTTTTTACACTGTTTTCTCGATTAAAGTATAAAAGTATAAACTAGTAGCTAAAAGGGTTTATAAAGAGACAGTGTCACCTGATTAACTAGACTTTTGTCATAGTTTTGTCTTTCCTTTAACCCAAATTTTCAGCAAAGACTCTTTATTACTAATTATTATTATTATTTTTCTCTTTCGTATATTACTATTTTTATAACATAATTTTTTCTTTTTACTCTTAGAGTGAAAGTCTACTGATTTTATAAAGGTTCGTTGAAGTGATAAACAAAAATAAAACATATGTCACTTTACAATTGTTTTTAGGTGTAGATTTTCTCAAAGAAAATCATAGAATATAAACAAAGGACTATGTCTATTTATTGGCTAGTGCTTTCTTTTGTTCAAAATTCAAGATAAACTTTCACTTTATTGCCAACTATAACTATAAATAAATTAAAAAGCTTGTACCTTTCTATCAAAGCAAAATTGTAAACAATTATATATATATTTTCAGGAATATAATATATATTAACGAGCATTATCATCTCATCTAAAAAGTGGTGTAAAACATTATAAAATGATCGATATAAGTTTTGCTAAGGAAAACCGGATACGAAATCCGCGAATATGTCTAGTCGTAAAAGTAAGACTAATAAATTTATTTTCCCTTAAATATAGATATTAAATATATCCGACTTATTATTCAATATCCTCAATTCATTGACTATTTCGAAAGAATCCATTTTCTATTTATTTTTGATTTAGTAGTGATTCCACGTACTAGTTGCGATCAATTGATAGAATGATAAAATCATATAATAATCCTAACTTTTAGGAATAATTTAAATAAGACTTTTACTTTTGAAACTTTTTATTTTATTACTTTTTCTTGTAATTTACTCTTGGACTTCGTAAGACAAAATGTGAAACATACATCATCATGATAGACCTTATACTTCAAAAAAGGTGATGCCCAATAAATAGGTAATGTATAAATCTAATATTTGTTAGTTCCAATATTTGTTTTTTACTTTATTTCCTTGATTGGTGTAATTAAACCAGCTTTTGTGGGGCCCAAGATGTACAAGTCGACAAAACAAGTAGTCATTATTGTCATTTGTTACTTTCCTTGGATGCCTTAAAAAAAACAAGACGACCCACGTGATCGCTACAACCCCAAGACACGAGACAACAAAACTAGGTTCACGTTAACAAATACACAAATTCCCATACATTGCTAAAATGCGCACAGGTAAATCTGAAATCCTAAACAGCTCATTCAAAAACTTCCTAATTTGAATGGATCTAACCTTTTGTTTGCATCTAAAAAACTTTATCAAAATAATGTTTATAAAAAGGTAATTTTCAGCTGATTTTTTTTTTTCTTTTTTCCAAATTAAGATAAAAATATCTTCAGATCTGATGATTATAATATTATATATCATGATAGACCTTATGCTTTTATAGAGAATAATCTATAAAATATTATCAACATTTTTAACTCTTTAATTTTGTAAAGACATACAAAAACATAGAGAAAGATTTGCCTTTCGTATTAGCAGTTACTATTTATAAGCTCGTAATAAACAGTAATAAGCCCATAATATTAATAAATTATACGTCGCTTATATAAACCCAAACAAACACCCTATAATATATGGCAATCTTCCTCAAAAAGTCATGCATTGATGAGTTGTACTATACGTATCTTAGGTTGTACCTAAAGGCCTTGTCTAATATCTACGAAGACAGTTTTTAAGGGTAGACTACTATTTGACTTAAATCACAATGTACAACTATGATTACATAATGTACAAGTACTATCTAACATTATTGATGTAATGAAAGGACATATGTACCATCAAAACCATAATTGATAAAACATGCCAAAACATATTTGTAATGGTTAGAATAAGAAAAATCATAGGGACATTTACAAATCCGGGGTTCTAGTGTGGTTCCCTTCAATGATGAGAACACGAGAATTTTTGTTCGTGGTCCCACGGATGGCGCCAATGTTGAAGTAAAAATCCGTCGGGTTGGTGTAGACGACCAAGAGGTGCCGCTCCTCGTCACCCCGAGCTAGAATTTTAGTACAACAATCGAATACTCGTCAAAAGGAGACTCGATTCAAAAGGTGGTTCCAAGTCTCATGATTCTTGGACCCGAGGGTTCGAACCCGTCGGATGGCGATTCCCCGAAAGTAACACCCTCTTGTATGAAGAAGGTATTATACGCCACAAAGTCCAATAATCACTTGGTATGTTCTATGAGAGAAAGAGATAGAATGTGTGTGGAGATAATGTGTTTGGAAGAGAAAACCTCTTCCCTATTTATAGAACTCACATTGGTTAATATCTGTTAGCCATTACCCGTTGGGCTTTGGCATGGTCCATTAGTTGAATGGAAACCCATCAGCCACGTAAGGGATGAAGGCCCTTCCTCCAGACATGGGATGAAGGCCTTTCCTCCAGACATGGGATGAAGGCCCATCAGCCAGATTGGGATGAAGGTCCTTCCTCCAGTCATGGGATGAAGGCCCATCAGCCAGATTGGGATGAAGGCCCTTCCTCCAGTCATGGGATGAAGGCCCATCAGCCAGATTGGGATGAAGGCCCTTCCTCCAGACATGGGATGAAGGCCCTTCCTCCAGACATGGGATGAAGGCCCATCAGCCAGATTGGGATGAAGGCCCTTCCTCCAGACATGGGATGAAGGCCCATCAGCCAGATTGGGATGAAGGCCCTTCCTCCAGTCATGGGATGAAGGCCCTTCCTCCAGTCATGGGATGAAGGCCCATCAGCCAGATTGGGATGAAGGCCCTTCCTCCAGACATGGGATGAAGGCCCATCAGCCAGATTGGGATGAAGGCACTTCAGCCAGATTGGGATGAAGGCCCTTCCTCCAGACATGGGATGAAGGCCCATCAGCCAGATTGGGGAGACTATTGGTGACCCTACTCCAACATATACGGTTTATGCAATATACATGAAAGGTCGGATATTTAAGTCAATAAAAGAAACTATAATACACTATGATAGTAGAATATCTCGAAATTATGAAGGAGAATTTTCAAAAAGTCTGAGCTCGTCACTTCCGTCAGTAAATTATCAAAGAATAAGCCACCTATGCTAACAAACAAATTGGTCGGTGAGAATCATTTATATCAAACCCTGCCATCTCGCCACGTTTCCATTTTTCTATTTACTTATACTCCACGTGTCACCTCGTTATCGGAGCCCCAACACATACGTGTACACTGTACACATCACATTATCCGACACAAACATATTTAACATTCAACCATCAACAACAACGTATACTCCGACAAACTAATCAGTAGCAGACTAGCAGTGAAAATGAGCCAGCAAAAACAAGCGATAAAATACGGGGATGTGTTTTCGGTTTCCGGTGAGCTAGCTGACAAGCCGGTGGCTCCACAAGATGCAGCCATGATGCAAGCGGCTGAGACAACTGTGTTTGGGAAAACTAAAAAAGGTGGGACGGCTGCAGCCATGCAGGCTGCGGCTACGGTTAATGAACAAGCTGGGTTAGTTAGCCGGGATGATTTGAATGTTAGTGGTGATCAAGGGGTTACGGTTACGGCTACTGAGCTTACTGGTGCCCGTGTGGTGACCGAAACCATCTCAGGCCAGGTCTCTATATTTCTCCTTGATTTAATAGAATATAAATATTTACGATCCAACTTTAAATTGGTCTTTTGATAGTATTGCTTTTGTTAATTTGTTAGCATTTCTAATTTCTAGATATGCACAAAATGGCTTCAGTAATAAATGCCCAAAATGATTTAATTATAAGCATAAGTAAATATGTAGAACTATAAACATTTAAGCCCTTTTAATTGTATTAGTAATGTTATGTTATAAACGTATTCAAATGTACAACTTGTCTCTACACTTAAAATGTGTTTTTGTCTTGGTACTTATACTTGAATGTGTATAGATCATTTTGTTATATTAAATATTCCGTACACGAGAGACTTTTCCGTACACGAGAGACGCGTAGAAGTTGAGTGTGACAAACTTATATCCACACTTGAAAATGTGGATATATATTTGTGTGGACATTTTCTTTTCTGCAAAAAGAAAAGAAAATTGTTACGATTTTGAATGTTTCTTATCGTTTTTACTTGTAAACATATGGAACATGTTTAAATGTGTGCAAAACACTTTAATTAAATGTCATTATTTGTTTAGTTACATATAGGTCTGTTTACGTGGCAGGTGGTGGGGCACTATGTGGAGGCTACACCCGTACTCCAAGAAGGTAGCGGTGGTGGGGTTGGAGATGTGCACCAACAAGGTGCTATAACTATTGGAGAAGCACTTGAAGCTACCGCAAGGACTGCCGGGAACAAGGCGGTGGAGCAGAGTGATGCTTCTGCAATTCAAGCAGCCGAGGTCAGGGCTACGGGTAGTGTTGTTACTATCCCCGGTGGCCTGGCAGCTCAAGCTCAATCAGCTGCCACTTTAAACATATCTACATGTGAAAAAGATAAGGTTAAGCTTAGTAAAGTTCTAACGGTAGGTGTTCTCGAGTTTGATTTAATCACTTTGATTAGTTGAACCACATTGTGTTTTGCCTAAGAATGTTGTATGTGAAAATTGATCACAGGATGCGACGTTGAAGCTTACTGCAGACAAGGCGGTTACGAGAGAAGATGCAGACGGTGTGTTTAGTGCAGAAAGGCGAAACAACCCAAATTTGACAGCCCACCCTGCTGGAGTGGCTGCTTCCATTTCAGCTGCTGCAAATCTAAATGAGAAAGGGCTAGTGAGCTAAGTTATCGTTGTATAACTGTAGGTACAGGTTGATGAAGAAAGAAAATGCTGTCACTAAACTCTCAACATTTGAATGTTCGTGTATTTCAGACTTCTAACTATATATGGTTTTGTTATCAATGTGTTCTGTTTTGCATATCGTTGTTTAAATTTGTTGTTAAACGATACTAAAAACACACAGATCAATAACTTAGAAGTTAAAGTACATAGTACTATATCACGAATCCAAAGCTTAAAAACATATATCTAGATCGCTGCTAGCTATAGCTCGGTTTTCTCATAACATATATGGTTATCCCATCTTATTTGCGTCGCCTTTTTGCATCTTCGCGCAATACTCAAACAAACTTCCATCGAAGCAACGTCTTACTGATTCTTTCGATAGGAACCCTTCCGAGTCCTTTGCAAGCATATATAGAGCTCCCCATTCCAATTTGCTTGCAGCCCTGCATTCATTGTGAATGTTTCGACTCGTCATGTACTTATTAATATGTCGATCTGGACTTCATTCAAATGGTTGCTTTTAATGTTTATGGCTTATTGAGTCTTTTTTTATTCAATGACCGAGATTATTATTGTTACAGTATTGTTTTGTCTTCATAACTTAATTGTTTCAACTTAGAAATTGGGTTGAATAGATATATTGGATGAAGGAATTACCAGCCAAGGAAATCAAAGGCGTTGCGATTTGCATCAGTCATATGCCAAAGTTCTTTGAATGTGAGCTTATCTGGCACTGTGCGAGCGTACTTGCTGAAAATGTTCTCTAGGTTCGCTGGAATAAACCTGCGACCACATGGACCATATACCAAACTAATTTATGAGTAACTACTCTGCGAAAAACAGAATAGCATATGAAAACGACTAAGCGAGCTTTACCTTCCTTCAGTGTCATACGTTGCGGAATCACTTCCATGCTTAGCCCTGTGTATGTTTTCTATGTAAATGGGGAAGAAAGGTGATGGCAACCAAGTCTACAACAAACGCAAATTGAATCAGAAAAAAAAGTAGTCGATTATATTTTGACTTTTAGAGGTCAAATTAGCTCATTTACATTTTTTCGTGGGAATTAATATCTTATAAATTTTTCAATTTTATTCATGTTTAAATCATTCCTGTGAATTGTTACAGACATTAAAAAATGTTTGGTGATAAATTGTTTCTAAATTTTATGTGAAATTAGATCTTGATATGTAACACAGTTGACCTCAAAAGTCAAAAACCTTTTTTCAAAGGGAAGAAAATATAAACTTACAGGCAAAGTGACATAACTTAGAGCTCCATGGATTAATACCATGGCCAAAAAAGAAATAGCAGCATTGAATCCAAGGTCGCGACATCCTATTGAAATACAATCATATTCGTGTATCATTTCAAAAGATTCTGCAATACGATTTTAATGGAGGTTACACAACTTGCCTTTATAAGTCTCCCATGGGAATATAATCCCATTGCCATCTTGATCAAAAAACGCTACATGTTGTTGAAGAACCGACATATTATGATGTTTATGTCCCAATGTTCCATTCGGGTTATCAATATCAGGTGCAGTCACGGCTCGTGCCATGTCTAGATAAACAACAAACATCAAGAAATTTAATCTACATTACAAACATATTCAATATTCAAAATTTCATCATAACAAACATTATAAATAGCGCGACGTACATGGTTTTGTGAGCTTGTTATCAAGGTCGCCTCGTAGCTTTCTCTCAGAAGTAACGGGAGCCTTCTCGGCTACGGTTAACATTGAATCTGCAGCCTTGTCTCCCATAACCAATCTTTTCTAAACTCAAGAGGTTAATTTTTGCTAATAATGTCTTTTCGGATGAGTCTCTAGTGAGAAGTTTTAAAAGTTGATATTAAATCTTTGTTCATGAATAAACTAAAATTATTTGTGCTATTTTTTGGTGCGTATAAGAGCGAAAATGCTTGCTTTGAAGTCGAATGATCGGAGCATGAAGTTGAAGATTTCACTTGGGTATGACATTCACTCCTATACCCTATTCTTGTGGTATTCTAATTTTAGATGCATGTTTTGAGGAACAAATAAACGGACCTTATATGAGTTGTTCTAGACTCATGTTAAGGTATGAAATATAAATGAGTATTCATCATCACTTTATATGGGGTAAATGTTTTTCATTAATTAAATACAATTAAATTAAAGAAAAGATAATAATTAACGGAATAAATAGTAAAAAAAAGTAGCATATGATTATTATTATTTTTTTCTTAATTTTTGAAAGTATGGATTTTTTTTCATGAGTTAATATATTTTTCAAACAAAAAACAATTAATGTTTTCTTATTCAAATGTCAATTTAATTAATTTGAAGATTCTAAATTTTATTTAATTTACTTAATAATTTATTATGTAATTATTTTAATCCCGTCGCAATACGGAGGTTTTAAAAATCCTCATTCAAATCAAACACCATATAAAAGTATCTTTTAAAAACTTTAACTTTCGTGACTACAATTTCTATCTCATATTATTTCTGTGCAACATATACTAATCATCTGACTTATGACAAAATTTTCATAGAATACATAAATGTTGATTAGACCAATAAAAATTAGACAAATTGTCGCGATCAACCTTATTTATTTCTCGCGACACTATTCACTCTCGCGACGAAGTGTTAAGTTTTTATTGGTATAATTATGTTTTATGTACTTTCCGTAACGAAAAAATGTCATAAAAAAATCGTCGCGAATTAAATTTTAAAAGTGTGAGCTTTGGTTGATTGTTTTGGTGAGTAGCTCTTAAATATAATTTATCAAGATCGTGTTTGTTTCGGCTAATGTAACAAATTAACAGACTTATGAGTTTATGTAATTTTTCATGAGCTCATAAACCTAAATTTTTCGACTCATGAGTTTATAAAACTTAAATTATAACTTTCAATTAACCATAAACTTAACTTAATAAATTTATAAGCCAAAAAATTTAAAACTTATAACCTAAAAAAAATTAGATAAACTAATAAACCCGTTACACAGTCCAAAACAAACATCCTAACATGTCTAACCAGTTTGGTCTACTACAAACGGTCTCGAATACACCAGGTATCACAAACCCACACCAGGTATCACATTTCCACCACCTTCTCTAAAACCCACCCCATATATATTTCACCGTATAACCACCGTATCACCACCGCCATCATGAGACGAGCTTCATCTCTCGCCGCCATATCCCGATCCATCCTATTTTCCTCCGACCACCACCTCCTCCTTCAATCACCTTCCATTTACGCCGCCACTACTCGCCGCTGGTGTTCATCATCCACGAATTCCACGTCTCCGGGCGGTTATCGGACTGCCGCTAAATCTCTTCTGTCATTTGGTTGCCTTGCCGGAGCCGCCGCCGGCGTGTTATTGATGGAAAAAGAAGCGTATGCGAAGGAAATAATTAAACCGGATCTGATTCCGAAAGAAGTAGTGCTATACCAATACGAATCCTGTCCTTTTTGTAATAAAGTCAAAGGTAGAAAAGTCAACTTTTATCTGATTTGATGCTTAATTGTGATTTGGATTAGCAATATTAAGCTTTGAAATGTGAATCTGTAATAGCTGGTATCGTTTTAATGACAAGTTTTCGTTAATTTGATCCGTTGTTTATCGTTGAGTAAATCTCTAATTAGCTAGTCGTATGCCGTTAGAAGCTATTAAGAACAGTTGCCCAATCTAACATTATGATATGGATAGCTGTATAAACATTATATGTCTTCATATACATACAAATCAACGAACGATTACTGGCTAATTTACAAATTAAGACTAGGACGTGCAAAATACCACCTATGGACTTTAAGTTCTGAAATGCATAGAAAAGGCAATATATTCATATGCAGAAGTGTTGCTTATCGCCTAAAAGTTGGCTTTTGTAGAGTGTGATTTTTTTTCTTCTTATTTGCACGAGCTTTGCGTAATGCCAATAGAGTAAGGATCATTAAGAATGTAATTATGAGTATGGTTGTGAAATGTGGGAGAAATAATACATTAAATCATATGGTAATTATGGACTCAGAACCTTAATGCTATAGACGTAAGAAATTGATGCTTGACAGACTAGCCAAGTTATTGGTAGGCCTGAGCAGCAGATGTTCGATTATTTTACTCTTGTTGCTTACTTTCCTTAAGAAATTACTCCTTTTATTTCCTTCATTAAGTTTCAATCTAGTTCTGTATATCCAGTTAATATATTTGTATATAAAATCCATTTGTTCGGGTTTCATTTTATTATTGATGCAAGGAAAATGGATGTATGATATTTTCTTTCTTTATTTGTTTTTTTCAGCATTTCTAGATTACTATGACATTCCTTACAAGGTCGTGGAGGTGAATCCACTTAGTAAGAAGGAAATCAAATGGTCTGATTACAGAAAGGTGCCTATACTAACGGTTGATGGTGAACCGCTGCAAGATTCATCAGGTTTTTCTTGAAATTAATCACAACAGATATTGTTTCTTTTTCTTTCTTTAATTTTAGTATTTAAGATTCAATCCAAGGTGATATATTTATATAAACCAGCTGCATGTTTTTTTAACATTTAATGAGGAAACTAACGTCTTCTAAGGATATAATGTGCACTTCTTGCAGCTATTATTGATCAACTGAGAAACAAGATCAGTCCTGTTAAATCTTCCGCACTGGTCAATGATGAAGAGGATGAAGAAAAGAAGTGGCGACGGTATGTTTTTCTCATTCTTTTTGCGTAAATGAAATTTAAAAAAGTTTCAGGACTTCAGGGATCAAAATAAAAGATCGTTACCCAAAACAGAAATAAGACCGAAGTAGGTTACCTTTTTAGATTTTACGCAATATATCCTTGTATTTTTACATCAAATTTTTTATTCTTCATGTAATAACTCCTAATCGTGATTTTTTAGTATGTGAGTGTTTTACTAGAAGTTGTATTGGTTATATATGCTATCAAATTTCTGATGACGGGTGGTACTATGTAGGTGGGTTGATGATCATTTGGTGCATATGCTATCACCAAATATTTACCGCAACACTTCTGAAGCTTTGGAAGCCTTCAACTATATCACTAGCAACGGTAAGCAACAAATGTGACATACGAACGTTAACTTTAAAGTAAATCACAGATTTCGTCCCGGGTTATGCTCAGTTTTTCTATAGGGAATTCAGTATAATTCTAATTTCTAAACTTTCCATTTTCTTCTTGTGATTCTAGGTAACTTCAGCGTTACTGAAAAATATACAGTCAAATATGCGGGGGCTGCTGCCATGTATTTTGTGGCCAAGAAACTGAAGAAAAGGTATAATATCACCGATGAAAGGACATCCTTGTATGAAGCGGCAGAAACGTGGGTTGATGCACTAGACGGCAGAGATTTTTTAGGTCAGTTTTTCTCGATGTTTATTTTTGTTTTAATTGACTTCCATCTTTCAGCTCCACTGTCAAATGCCTCCTTAATGGGTCAATCAAGTAGTTTTTTTTTATCGTTCCAAAAAAGGTTGGTCAAGCTGTCTGATGTGCAATCAACTTCCTTATATTATCTGTTCACAAGCTTTACAAAATGGTTAATGTTTCGGTGCTTTATGAGCGGCTTGACCCCCTTTCTATCCCCTTTTCCACCTTAATGTTGTATTATCACTATTAACTTTGTATTTATTTTGACTCCATCAGGAGGCTCGAAACCTAATTTGGCTGACCTTGCTGTCTTTGGAGTGTTGAGACCTATTCGTTATTTAAGTTCAGGTAAAGATATGGTTGAACACACTAGAATTGGCGAGTGGTACACAAGAATGGAAAATGTTGTTGGTGAATCTTCAAGGATAAATGCGTAAATACACTTCGATTCTTCTATTCATGTTGAAGGAGAAATGATAGGCAGCTGTTTGAGTATATATATACATTTTACTTGAAATTTTGACCAAATTGTGTTTGATAAAGGTTGATTTTGTTGCTATGAAGTCATAGCATGATATGTTTTTGTATTGATATATTCTTTTGCTGTAAAAGATGAGGACCGATGCCACATGTAGGCTGGGATAAAACAATAAGAGAAAAGATCAAGTGATCGATCACACTAGCACTAGTATATTGAAACCCGTCAAGACTTAGCAGTTTATTGTGATTGCAAGATGGATTGTTGAGTCGTGAAGAACTTGGCTAGATATTCTTTTACTTATGGTATTATGGTTATTGCTTGGACGCTGACACGTATGTCCCTATATTCCCGTAACAAATATGACTGTAATTTGTATGTTTCCCTAGTTTCACATAAACAATTATGACTGAAACAAATGCATATGTATGTTTCATGACCTTGAATCAACGGAGTGTTCATTCGGTGGAGTATTGGATTTACTATGTAATTCAACTCGATCCAAACCTCACAATTAAGATTTTTGGGTTTTTGATTTTGATTTCGTTTATTCGGAAAAGCAAATAAAAGTGTCTGTTTATAGTGGGTTATACTAGCAATTGGTGTCCTCAGTAAAATACTACATCATATACACACTATGATACCGGCTATAGACCCGGTGATTGTATCTTGTTAGCAAGTTGACGAGATAGCATGTGTTCATATATCTTAACTTTAACTTGACATATTGAAACCCTTTAATAAATAAAGTTTGTCGTGTCCATATATTTAAAACCTATATTAAAATTAAAATTCATGAGTTATAATATTTTGAAAAACACACGGTAATTATGAAGAAAAAAAACATTAAACATTAAATATTAAGGTATAAATAAAAGAAAACATAAAATATTTAATTTTTTTATTATTAGTTTAAAAAACGTTAACGTGTAATAAATAATTTTAAAATATTAACCCAAATACAATCATAATATCAAACTCTCACGTGTCAAACTCGTTTAACCCTTGTTTAGACCCGCTCCCTTGTTATATTTCATAATTTTTCTAAAGTTTGGTTATGTAAAATGATTTTGTAAAAAAAACCCACCCCTTTCTTGACTAAACTTTGTGACATTAGTTGGAATTAAATTGGTCTAAAAAATTATAAAGTTTTTATTTTGTTAGGATTGGTGGTTTGTTGGAGGTTTTAATAGGATAAAAGAAAAAATAAAATAAAATTGAGGAACATTAAAACCTGTTTGTGATAATAGAGGTGAATTCATCTTCCCCACAGAGAAAGTGAAGATGTTGTTTCAGGTAGGAGGTCAAGGGAGTCATCCAACGTTTTTCGAGATGTCTGCTGCTCAGCAACTCCCATCCAGTCTCCGTGCTGCTCTTACTTATTCAATTGGTGTATGCTTCGAAATTTCACATTTTCTAGGGTTTCACTTTTTAATTTCCATTTTCAAACACAATTTTTAACTCTTTTCTTTTCCGAATGAATTTTTTTTAGGTATTGGCTCTCAGAAGACCATTTCTCCATAAAGTGTTGGATTATGAAGACGAGTTTTTCGCTGCGTTAACACTTATTCTCGAAACACATAGTTTACGCACCACAGGTACCACTTCCTATGATGCAACTATAGTGAACCGTCTGGGTGAATTTGAACAATTAGGTAGACCATTAGGAGAAGACGACTAACTTGAATGGCCTATTTAACTATAGAGAGTCATATTTAGTGATATAATGAAATTTGGTATATCGATAGTTATATAAGTTTCAGTGCGTTGTTGAAGGCACATACATTAAGTTTCATTGCATTGTTGAAGGCACGCACATTAACTGAATTTTATACTCGCTGTATTAACCTCTTTAATATTTAAATGCCAACTCTATTTGAAATCCGGCCTCTCGAAAATGTGGTTTAGTTTACTTTTTATAACGGTTCGTTGTTATAAAGATGTTTCATGTATTATAACATAATGTAGGACATGATGCATCCAAATCAAAAGACCATTTTAACACGATCGTTACTATAAATAACTTTGTATATCGTCTTCTGCAACAGCTACATTTTTCTTAAGTTCTCCAAACTGCTATGTGTATGGATGTTGCTCTTGTTTGACCATTTGTATTGATAAACTTAGCTTCATTTATGCTATATTAAGAACAAAGAGGTCTAATCTAGCGTAGGAATTCAACAATGTTTGGTGTAATAGGAAAAGGACAACAAAATACAGAAATTGCTGAAAATGAAATCATATGTGGAGCAACTACCTCCAGTCCGATCCAAATCCTTGTGCCTCTCCCTTATCTCTCGATATTAAACTAATCTGCAATTAGAATTAAGAATAAGAAAGAAAAGATTACTATCATCTGTGCGGTTTACCTGAATTTGTTACATGAGTTTATGGTTGCGATCTTCATGTATTATAATATTTTATTTAAATTGTACAATGTTAATGTAGTGCTATTGTGTTCTCCTAGATGCTTCTTTTGCAGAGACTTTATATGGCTTGCGAAGGAGAGCCGTTAATATTCAAGTGAAAAAGGATGATATGGAAGCAGGAACTAGGATTCCAAATTCTGGACTAAGGAAACGTCAAAAGCTTCTCTCAGTTGTCTTTCTGGTAGGTCACATAGAGAGCCTTTTTTTTTTCTTTTCCTTATATGCGGATTGCTGAATGTACTGTTTGAGAGTAAATTACCTACAAATTCAATCATTTACATTTTGTTTTGCGAAAATAAAGAACATATTACAATTACGGGCATTGGTATGATGCAGGTTGTATTGCCATACTTCAAGTCAAAGTTGCATGCAATCTATAATAAAGAAAGAGAAGCTGCACTTCAAGCGAGTCTTTGGGGCAATGTTAATCAACGGTTTGATGAAATTGACAATTTGGGTGACACAAACAGTTCATTTGCTTCAACTAGTGGTTTGGATACCGACTTATCAGTTAGAACACGTTTCAGGAAGAGATTTAATAAGATTGTAGCTACTTGCTACCCGTGGCTGCATGCTGGAAGTGAAGGTAATAGAACTGAATACATTGTCTAGTCCTTTAAGATAATTATGTCAAATGAATTAAATCGAGCATTACTCTTATTAGATTTGAATTTCATCTTTGTTTCATGTTTATTGAATTTAATCAAACTTTCAAAGTTGATAGTCATATTATTTACAAGATAGGCCATCATCGAAAACCCTAATTTGGCTGATTTCTTATCATGCAGGATTATCATTCGCTTACCAGCTGTTATACCTCTTAGATGCTACGGGGTTCTACTCTCCAGGATTACATGCACTTGGACTCCAAGTTTGTCGGGCTACAGGACAGGAGCTGGTATTAATTTTGAGGCAACTAATAACTAAAATATAGAGTGTCTTTTATCTGTGCTTTTGTTTGTGGTTGTAGTGTTGTTTTGATTTAGTTGACTTTTGATGCCACTGTAGATGGATACTTCTTCAAGAATTACAAAAATAAGAAGTAACGAACGTGAAAGACTACGTGGGCCCCCTTGGTTAAAGGTATGCTTGAACTTCTATTTTTAATTTCCTATGGTATTTCGTGTATTATTATGTTGGCACCACAATTGTTTTAGACTTTTAGCTATTAAATCTGGTGTATGTGAACAAATCTCTGGCGACATTTGATGTGTTTCAGGTAGTACAAGGGGCATTGCTCACTTGCGCCTATGCACTTCTGGACTATGCACAAACGGGACTGATAGCTGCAGTATTTGGTTTTAAGGTCGGTGTGTTTCCATCAAATTTTAATATAACCGATATTTTTCTAAAAGAATAAAAGCATATCTGCTTTAATTATAAAAATGATGAAAAGTTATTTCGTTTAATTATAGATGATGGAATGGTGGTACCAATCTGCTGAAGAGAGAATGTCAGCTCCAACGGTGTATCCTCCGCCACCTCCTCCTCCCCGACCAAAGGTATATAGTTATAGATTATCTGAGATGTATATTACTTTATTTTATAATTGTATATAATTAGGCTTTTATGTAACAGGTCGCGAAGGAAGGCATTCCTCTGCCACCTGATCGGACATTATGTCCTTTATGTTCTCAAAAGCGTGCAAATCCTTCAGCAGTAACGGTTTCTGGTTTTGTGTTTTGCTATGCTTGCATATTCAAGTATGTTTCACAGGTATGGTAGCTTCTCTAACTATCATCTTTAACAGTAGATCGATGGATCCTATAGTGGAAAATTGGACTGGTCAAGCTTGTGGGTCGGGTTGACCCACTACCGCTTGTCGCTTTTTTGTAAAAATTAGGCTGTTATGAACACTTGATCATGTAATAAGCTGTCTTTAACCCACCCAACATGTTTGACCTGTTTCCCTTGTAGTTAAATGTTTTTTAAATCGCTCATTTGACCCGATGGTAAATTACTTCGAATTCTGTCTTATTGGTTTCTATTAGGTTTTTAAAACTATAGATAAACGAGTTTTTCAATTTGCCCCAAGCGAGTATAAAGCCACCGTAATATGAAATTGTGAACCTACAACTAATCCTTCTTCTATGTTACTAATAGTATAATCGCTGCCCGGTTACATTGGTACCAGCAAACGTGGACCATATTAGGAGGCTATTCCATGACCTGTAAAAGCAGCTTTATGACATATTCAAATAGCCAAAACGGACACACGTTTTGCGACAGGTTAATGGGTTTACCAGATTATTCCGTCAGTTGCTTCATATCATACCATTTAATTCATGAACCGGGTCAACCCGAGATGTTAAAAATAAGATGTTACAACTTCATTGTTATAGACCAAAGATAAAGCAAGTGAAAAGCCATATGTTGTCTCACTTTCTTTGTAAATATTTTGACTATTTATTATCCATGATTTTAGATTAATAGAGTTATATGTAGCAAGGAATTACAATATTATTATTCATCACGACTCACGAGCTCATGATGTTACAAGGTACAAGGTGATTTCTGTGAATTTGTTTTGCTTGATTTTTACAGCAATTGCCGAGTTTCTTGTGCTCTCATCCAGTTAGCTTTAGTGAATTTAACGTTGGAGCAACTATCACATTAACTAATTAATATAGTAAAAAACGGGGAAATGCTATATGTACCCCCACACTCTTTCACACATGTATCGCTAACATACTAGCTAAGTGTCATAATTAAGCTCCCATTCAACCAAAAATACATCATATCAACTAAAGAGGCTTCCAATCTACTTTAAGTTCGCGAACATCTGAGAGATGCACACGGAATTTAGGGGTGTCATCCATTAATATTTCCCCAAAGCGGCAATCATGTAGGAATGCATGAATTACAAGGGAGGAATTGGCAGGTACAACCATCACAGATTGCATCAGCGGAAGTTTGCCATTCTCTAATTAAGCAAAACAAACTTTTTCTATGAAAACCGGGGTTCACCTTTAAACAATACCTCCAGAACTGCCTCTACTGTGGATCTTATTGCCAAGCAATATAGCTTTACAAACCCCTATTCACCTTCTAAATATAGCAGAATGGCAACCATCATAATCTTTTTTGAGTCAGTTTTAAAAAGTTGATTCTGTGAATATCCTTGCTAACTTCAATACGATCAGATCCATCCTTACTAGTAAGATGAATAGACGGAAGTGAGACAACACATAAGCATCAACATAAATTGCGTTGATCATGTTACATTCAATTTTGATTGTCGTGAGGTTGGGCGTGACTAGAGTCAATGATATCCGAGTATCATATACAGCCAAGTGACATTCAGGTTAATAAGCTGAATATTAGGAAATTTAAGTCGTCATACATGTATTAAGTTTAACACTTAAAGATGGGTAAAGCATTTCGTCATGTAATAAGAGTTTTTCTAATTTATGTTAATCGGACATTGTTTTTTTCTTTTACTTTTAGTAAAAATTACAATGAATAAACTCAAATTTTCAATTTAATTAATGTGTATTATACGTATTTAACTACAAGCAAGATTATTGTTTTAAAAATAAAATAAGCCAGTATGAATTTAGATTTTGAAATGAATGACATATTCTTTGAATAGGATCATTCGATCCCGATCTTAGAAAAACAAAAACAATATCGACTTTATTACCAACAACTTATATTAAACATACCCACAAAATTACATACTCGTAGTGTGCGTGATAGGAAGGCGCGTGAGATAGATATAATATATTCATACATACATGACATATATACATATACATATAGACGGCGTTATCATCGAACTATAAACAGTCGCGCTCTGTTCACACCAGTCCACCACCATTTTTCTCCGATTTCAATATCTCCGATCACAAATTTATCATCATCCAAAAAATGCAGAAATCAGGCAATCAATCAACATCATCGTCATCATTTTCACAATCTAATTCATCCATTTCACTCTTATCATCATCAATCGATTCATCATCATCATCTTCATATAATCCTTCTCGTTGTTTCGGATTAGACCTACTCGTGAAAGCGATTCATCAAGTTACAGCTGGATCAGTGATCGGTGTTCCTTACATTCAACGCAGAATCGTAATCAGAAGACGAAGACCGATTCATTTTGATAATCTCATACTTACTGCTACTCAACTGTTATCCAAATCGAAACCGAAACGAAAATTAAAAGCTAAAAGGAAACAGAGAGTTAATGTGACTATGCCTTTGAAATATAGAGACTCTGTTGTGATTCATCCATTGACTCCGATTCGACGATCTGAGAGATCGAAATCGATTAAGATCACCGGTGAATGATTATGAATTTCTGTTATTTTTTGTTACTATTGATCTGTTTTACTATTAGCAGATTGTTATTAGTATTGTAATCATCCTTGATGATATTGTTACTTTACACCTTAATTTGAATGAGAAAAATCTGTGGTTTTTGCAAATTTTGGTTTATATGCAGAATTCTGTTTATGATAAGCGTTGATTTTGATTTCAAATGTTTAATTTAGCTCGTTTGATTTCGAGATTCTGGTTGAAACTGGAGTAGAAACAGTCATGATTTGGACTTGAATTGTATAATGTTTTCGGTTTTTTGAAGTTTGACTAGCTCAAAGTTTCGATTTTGAAGGTATGTAAGATGGTTTATAAAGAGAATTGATGCTGTTTTCATTGCATATTACCCCTATCGCGTATTTCTCTATGGAAATGTTCCGTAGGAGACATTGCCCGTGATCCTTTCCCCTCCGCTTGCCATGGACGAAGTAGGGGCTCTGTTTTGAACCGCTGACCTCAATCTCATATTTGATTTCAATCATTGTTTGATAATCTGTTTTCGCCATTGATACACTTGATTTGACATAAAATAGCAGTAAAGACTTGCATTTTATTGAAAACCCGAGAAGAAAACAGTTTTTTCTTCCAATGATAGTGGTTTCTCGGCAGTATTCGTCGGCTAAAACATAAATTTTTTTGGACATTTCTTCGCATAGACGAAGTAAGAAGCACAGTGGTATGAAATCACAGTAAGTTATAATGCTATGAACTCATAAAAGAGCATCGGGTGTTATTATATGTGACATTCTCCACTTTTTGCTTATGTGGTATGTTATATTTGTCATTGAATGACAAAGCATGATGATAGGTTATGATCGTTTACCTTTGAATCGAAATGTGACTTGGTCTCAGTCGAGAAATGGATCTTCCTTTGGCATTTTGTATGTTGCGATCATTGGATGCATACAAATTATGTGTCTTCCATTGTGAATCTTCAAGTGTTTAGTCAGGCTGACCATCTCAAAGTCGACCATAAAATTTTTTTTAAAGGATTTTCGTTTGTTTTTTCACAAAACAAAAACTTTTATCCCATTTTCTTTTTCCATATATGAACAAACTTTTAAATACTTAAACAAGAAAAATGATAAAAGATAATTTTTGAAGAAGGTGAATGTTCCTCTTAATGATATCGAAAAGCATAGAGTTGGCATTGGAGCGGAAGAGGTACTATATTGCTTAAAACATTTTTATGAGTTTTTTTTTTTTTTTTTTTTTGAGTTAGCCTTAATCTATGATTAATTTTATTTTATTTTTTGGTATGTGCTGGGTTTAAGAATGCTGAAAGCATCACTGATAGGTTTTTCCGCTTTGACAATAGGCCTTGAACGTCAACTGAAAAAGAACCAAAAATCTTAATGATATGTGTTTTGTTTATAAGATATTTTGTCAAGTTAGGATAGTGTTTAATGAATTTTTTTTTTTTTTAATTAAACAATGAAAAACGAAAAGTTTGATATGTTTGAACGATAGGTTCTCATTTCTTTTGCGTGTTCCTTTAAACAACTTAGTGCAATCTAAACCAGATTGAAGCTCTACTAAACTTTTGAATATTTTATGCTTGAATACACGATTTGGTTCTACTCTTATGTTTATGGTTTTCGCTTCTTTCATGACAGTAAGGTTTTTTCTTGTTTTATAGAAAAAGAAAAATAGGTTGAATGAACATGATGGCCTTTTCACTTCTACAATCTTGTGAAGTAAGACGAAAATGATAGAAAAAAAAAATGTGTTCAATTTTTGGAAAGGAAATTAAAACCTACAATTTAATAATTTTCAGAAATGAACAAATATATCATCTTAAAAACTCGAAATTATAAAATGTCAAAATATTGATAATTGGTAAAGCTAATCGATCCACATATCCGTCCTTTAGGACAATATGTGAGAGCAATAGTAATTTTTTCTTTTTCCGACTTACTCAACAGCTTGATTAAAGAGTGTCCATCTATATTTCTCTATTGCAAGACGTTACCAAATTTATATGATAATTTTTTTTACTAATTTAGAAGATAAAGTACTTTTAGGATAAAAGGAGCCATAAATAATTTATGTTAGTCACAAAAACCGATAATGTAATTGGAGACGGTAAAAGATGATATCAAAACCGACAAATAAGTAATTTATGTCAAGAGGTTAAACCGGCTTTTATTTAATAGGTGAAGATAAGTTGATGAAATGTAAAAGTGGCAAAAAGATTATAAGTATGTATCAAGGGTTTTTAGCCTGATGGTACATGAGTTGATCTACTAACATAGAAGTTGCGGGTCAAATCTTGTAAGGGACAGAAATACGAAGTATGGGAGTAACACACAGGTGAATACGGTTCGGTTCGGCTCGGTTTTTGCATAAAACCGAAACCGAACAAAATTTTTTGGTTTTTAAAAGGTTAGGAACCATTCGGTTCAGGTTTTCGGTTTTGGGGGTCAAGTTCGGTTCATTTTTTGAAGAAAAATTAAAATTGAATAGAATATTTGGGTTTTTCTTAAATTAAAAACTCGAACTATAGGTTTTTGCTTTAGTTCAGTTATTTCATCTCAGTTAATTTGGTTTCGGTTCAGTTATTAAGTTATTCCACTCACCCGTAACACATCAAATAAATGATGTAACTCTAGCCGTAAGATTGTAACTTACATAAATTCTTTAGTTATCGAAATAGATAAATTTATAGAATTAAATGTTATTTTTATGTTTAAATAACCCAAAAGATAATATAATGACAAAAAAAAAAAAAAAAGTCGAAAGAAAATGATGTATAAAGGGCCAAAAGCAACAACCCTGAATTAAAACACTCTTCTCTCTAAACCCTCACAAAACCCTAATTTTCTTTTTCTCTTTCCACCTCTCAACAAAATGCGTCCTCCAAGAGGCGGCGGTTTCCGTGGCCGTACCGGCGGCAGCTTCAGAGGTGGCCGTGACGGCGGCGGCCGTGGCCGATTCGGTGGCGGCCGTTCCAGCGGCGGCCGTTTCAACAGTTACAACGAAGGTCCTCCTGATCAAGTAGTAGGTCTGTATTCATCATACTCTCTCTCTCACATATAAACCTATAGATACAGAAACCCTAATTTATAGATCTGTAGCTTTTTAATTGATTAATTGAAATTATTATTATTTGGTGACTATGCAGAGGTGTCAGCATTTGTTCATGCTGCTGAAGGAGATGCTGTTACAAAGCTAACTAATGAGAAAATTCCTTATTTTAATGCTCCAATTTATCTTGAAAACAAAACTCAAATTGGCAAGGTTGATGAGATTTTCGGGCCGATTAATGAATCGGTGAGTCCGGTTTCGCCGCCTTTAGTTTAAGTTTTGTTGATTAGGTTTTTACTGATATTTGTTATGTTTGTGTAGTTCTTTTCGGTTAAAATGAATGAAGGTATTGTTGCTACTTCGTATGCGGCTGGTGATAAGTTTTTCATTGATCCAATGAAACTGTTGCCGTTAGCGAGATTTCTTCCTCAGCCTAAGTATGTTCCTTCTCGATTGCTTGTTGTGATACGCTACTTAGGGTCTTTTGGATTGCTGCTTGAAACGCTTATTTGTTTATTTAAGGGTTGAATTATAGTAGTTTGAGTTGTGATTTTTAAAGCTGATAAGTTGGTTTTTATTGCGTTTTGAGCGAGACTTTTGGGTTTTTGCGTTGACGGAATCCGTATTTACAGAAAACAGTGTTTGACATAACTATTGAACAAATGTTTTTGCGGGTTTTTTCTTTCGCAATTATGAAAAACAGGGGATGAATTTAAGCTTATTGTTTTTTGTTTTTTGTTTTCTGATTTACAGGGGAGCAAGAGGTGCTGGAGGTGGTGGACGTGGCAGAGGTGCTCCAAGAGGCCGTGGAGCTCCTTTCCGTGGCAGAGGTCCTCCAAGAGGCCGTGGAGCTCCTTTCCGTGGCAGAGGTCCTCCAAGGGGCCGAGGGAGATACTAAAACAAGAGATTTATGTATCTTTCTCTTAGTAGACTTATTCCGTGTAGTTTTGGATCGTGTTTTCCTTTCAGTTTATGTTATGTCGTTTGATTTTTCATTTGCAAAATGATGTTTGATCTTTAACAAAGCTAGTAATTGTTACCTCTGTAGTTTTTGTAGAAGATGTTCATTGTTTTCCCATAGGTTGAAATGTGATCAAATTAAGACATATTACCAACAGTAAAACATCTTTGAGGACTATAATATGGACCCCTCTGATAGTCTGTGCTTGGTTATATCTTACAGCGAAAACCGCAAAAACTTCCTTTAAAAAAAATTAATATATGTATTTGTTGCCTTCTTATATGTGCTAATTGCTTCTTCTCTACAAAGTATTAGTGAAATGAGTTATATAGTACGGAGTATTCGGTAAAACCAGTCATCTCATCATTAGGTCTCACCACTATATAAGAATGTAAATTGCGTAAAAAAATATCAAAACAGACACAAGACGTCTGATATGTATGGAATTCCTGATCTTTGTTTCCATGGTATTGTTGTAAATTACTATATTGTGTTATTAATTTCAATAGTAAGTTGAACATTTTAATTAAAAACTAGACAATGGTTAGGGTTTATTATGACATAATAAACAATAATAATCCCATAAACATTAATATAAGTTGGAAAATCCGGACTTCACTATGTAAACAAAATAATTGTTACTTAGTCTAAGATACATCGAGATTTTGGAGAGTAAGGCCTAAAATCAGGATATATCCTAATAACAGAAGATCTTAGTTTCAAACTTATGATTTCTAATTATAAATAGAGGTGTCAAGCTCTATTCCGGTGTTCCAAAATCAAGTAAACTTTTCTTTCTCTATGTGATTCCAATCAATTCCCTTGTTCTTTTACTTCTCTACAAACCTCTTATGTGTTTCGGTTTATTGTTTCGCTTACAATAAAACCGTAATTGAGACTACATCAATCCTGGGGTGTACGGTACGAAGGCTTGAAGCGATATCATACGAGCGCCGTAGAAACCTTTTAAGGACAGGGAAATATCCTGTGTAGTCTTTTGTTTGTCTATTTTTCAGGTTTCATTTTTTTTTCCTGTTGGTGAGAGTTTGGTTGCTGATAGGATTCGGTGGTTACAAGGGCATTGGTCAAAATTTGATGAGGTACCTATTTTTACCGATATACCTATGATCTAGCATAATGTTAGCTGTTTTGTAACAAAAACTTTGAGCTGTTACCTTTGATTTTGCATTGTTTGCGATAGACTGATAGTGGCTTTACAAGGGCATTTTAAAGGAGTTCCCAACAACAGAAACTTCCGGTTTTTAGAACAACCCGATAGAGGATTTAACCTTTCATGAAGTAATTTATTTTGAAACTGACGATAAGCAAACAAAGATTGATGACATTAGTAAACAATAACAATAACAAAAATGATCTCATGACAACATATATTACTTAGAAACATATTTTAAATGTACTCATGATAAACATTTGATGGCTCACTGTTAAGGGTCTCGAACTCAATTCCAACTGCCCCAGCCACTAGGACCAGAACCAGAACAAGGAGGCTGAACAAAACGTCTGCCGCCTAGACTCTGTGGAGGCGGCACTGCTCCCCCTACTTGTGCTTCCACAAATGTTCTCAGAGAAGATATAAGAGCAAGTAAAAAGCAAATATCGAAAAAGAAAGCAATAACACCCCACCATTTTAATCTTTACAAATTAATTCAAGCCTTTCTTCACATTGTCTGAATGCTATTATTTTCAAGAGACACTAACTCGGTGAGTCGTTGTAGAAGTATCTCAAAGTCGTCTTGGCTCTTGATAAGACTAAGTCGTGTATAACGATCTTTGGCACTAAAACTGCTTCCTGGACGACCTATTATTTTTCCTGCTTTTAGTACTGCACCACAATCTTCTTCTTCTTCTCGCTCACATTTTACCCACGCATAAGCTACAATCATTGTCGATACAATGCTTATAGTTATAGTTGATGATATAATTGTTTGACCATAATATTTAAACGTTAAACTTACCTGGAGATGGTAGCCTAGTTTGATTAAAGAAATTGCAATGCAAAGGATGTCTTTGCTGGATTGTAAATCGTGTTGACTTTGAGAAGACAGAAATCAATTTCTCCCAACGGTCCTTCATTTTATTATAAGCAAACTCGAAAAGAGGTTTCCCATCGCCTTTAACGGCTACTTTTAAAAGCTTCAAAACTCTTAATTGTGTGTCTTTGGAAATCCCCAAATCAGCTACTATGATATAGTTTAAAACTTTCTCATATACATCTTTATCTTTAATAACCGCCCACCTAAATATTTAACATATGTCACATATAATATGTACCAAGTTAGGAATATGAAATGAGAAACAAAATACGTAACATACCCAAAACGTGTACCAGCGTGACCAGTGAGCTTAGAAAGAGTAAAGATCATAAGATCATGATCTGAAGGGGCAGGGATTGGTGTAAAATGTGGCCAGAAATAAGCGTGATCGTATATTGACTTTCCTCCAAGAACGGGTACCTTTAATTCACCGTCTGGATTATTTGGTGATGTTACAAATTCAATAGCATCCATGTCATTTGTATAATTATCTGTTTTCCATATGTTTGTATCTCCTTTAAATTGAAAATTCTCCGAGTTAAAGAACATAGTCTGTTCCTTGTACATCTTATAGATTACAAAACAACCAATCTAATCAGTTAATGATGATAATAATAAAGTGTAATTTACTTGTTGTTTTATCAATTAAAACTTGTTATTTACCGGATAAAATGGGATGGAAGCAAGGACGTTCGAAGGAGATGAGGAGTTTTGGGAGGAAAATGCGTAAACAGCTGCATTAAGGAGTTGGGATGATCCGATACCAAACACCAAATATCGTCCTTTGGTGATGGCATTTCCAACAATGGAATGTATTTTATGGATGTATTTTTCGAGCTCGTTTGACATGAGAGAGTTGTCAGAGTATTTGTAAGCGTAACTCATACGATGCCACCCTGATATGACAACTGCACTTTCGGCTGCATTTTGCTTCCAAAATGGCTCCAAAAATATAGGATCCCCACTGCATCATCATAAATGTCATAAATTTTTAAATATCACATATATTAAGCCTACTTTCTACAATAAAAAAAGTGGATAAAAAAGTGTTTTGGGTCGACCTAACACGTTTTGATATATTACCCAACCCGATGTCCAAACATTTAGCTAATACAAAATTTACTTTTTAAAAATGAAAAGTACCTATCAACATCAGCAGAACATCCATGAATAAATTGAGAACAATCAATACCAGCATAACAAGTATAACACTCACAAATAGGTTGACCATCTTCAGAAATCGAACCATCGAGATAAGCTAGTCCATGGCCCGAGCAAGAGATCGCTGCAACGGCCTCAGCATCAGCTGCTGCCTTGTCACTCCAACTCAGCCAAGACTCATAACTAACTATATCATCCTTTTTCTGTCCTAACCAACCTCCACTTATGTACAGATTTATGCTAAATAGTATATTGACTATTATAGAAACCAATAAACAAAATCCTATACAATTTATTTTCATTTTTCCTATTTTTGTGTGAGGGTCTATTTCTCCTTTGATGATGTAGAAATACAAATTTAAATGGGTAGATGTTGTGATTGATAGTGATGTGGCCCAATATGACTTTTCCTCAACCACTAAAATGTTTGGAAATAAAATTTTATAGAATTAAATCATTGTACATTATTTGTTAACCATGACTAAAACATATAAACTTAAACTATTAAACTCATAAAAAGGATAAAATATTCCACTTGGTTGCACCATATTATATATTGTAATATAAACAACTAACTTATAAGGTTATTATAATTATTTAATATATATATATATATATATTACATATGTAAGGTTGATTTATTTATTCTGTTACTTTTTATTTGTATTCATATGATTCAAACTTAGCCACAAATAAGACCCCTCTTGTTTTAGATTCCATCTTGTTGGATCACTTTCACATGTGCTCATTGATAAGCTCGAGGCGGATACCTAGCTAAACTAAACTGCTTGTGTGATTATTTAGTAAATAAGCATTTTGAAGCTGTATATTTAAAGTAAAGTATAAAGAAGTTTATTGTTTTTGGCTTGTAAACTTTTTAATATTTAGAGGGGAGCAAAGGGGGCGGGAAAAGGTGGATCTAAGAGGTCGTGGACGAGGCCCTTCTTTCCGTGGTGGTGGTGGTTGTAGCGGTGCAGTGTGGGTTTAGTAGGAACTGACGGAGATTTCAGAAACACAAGATTTATGTATGTTTTTATGTAGTGAACTTGCTCGCATAGTTTAAATAATAAGAATACAATAAAGACATATCCATGATGATATTAAACATAAGAATAACATAAACATCTAATTACTTGCAAACAAAAACTAAGTGCTCACATGATAAAACATCAATTTGTTGCCACTTTATAACTTATAATTCTTAAAGATTAGTCATTCATTTGTCCCGTCCTGGATGTTTTTTCCAACCGCCCCAACCACCGCCATGGTCTCTACCCCAGACCACAGGTCTACCGCTACCCGGATTGATAGATGGAGCCTGTGGAGGCGAAGGTGGAACTGGCGGTAGTGGGACCATTGACTGTAAAGGTGGTGTTGGCTCTGCTCCTACTTCAACTTGTGCTTCCACAAATATTGTCATCATGGAAGAAAAAGGAACAAGTAAAAAGAAAATAGCGAAAAAGAAGCCAACAACACCCTCCGTTCTCATCTTCACAAATTGCATAATCAGATTCATCTCGAGTGTGTATATATAGATAAATATGTAATGATGTATGAAATGACATGTTCACTTTACAATTGATTAATTATAAAAATATCTTATACTCCATTATTACGAGACTTAAATCGTTCTGGTTATGAAACGTCAAACAACGAAAGTAAACTATTGAGTGTTGACTAACGAATAATCGAATAGAAGTCATGGTAATGGGAGTAGATCAGGGGACAACGTATTAATATCACGGACCATTTAATCAATGAGCTTTAGTCAAGTACCGAAAACGACTTAAAATAGTTACAAAATTACCAAACTACTTTTTCATGGGATAATCATAGGTGTTGTTAGCTGCACGTAGATGTTTTCATTTGAATTTTACGTAACGAGCTAGTTATATACTGTTTATATAAAGCTTATTGTATTTTTGTTTTAAAACTTTGATATATAGAGGGGCACAAAGGTACATGATTTAGCAGAAGTAGGAGAGGTCATTGGTCGTCGTGGCACTTTCCATGATAGAGCTTAGCTTCATGGTGGTGGTCGTAGCGGTAGCAGTGTGGTTCATTAGGGGCCGAGGGAAATTTTAAAACAAGAGACTTATGTATGTTATTACCTAGTGGGACTTATTCCATATAGTTTAGGTTCATGTTTTCCTTTACTTTCTGTTACAGTGACGTTTGACTTTTCATAGGATCATCAACAAAAGGTGTATTGTTGCATATCAGTCAAAGCTCGATATACTGGCTCGGTCAAACTCTGTTTGTCCTATATATATGGAATGGTTTATGTGAGAATCAATATTTTTGCGAGATTACGAGAACTAATTTAGAGCCATTAGATGATTAGATCAAGGGTCAGAAATAAAAATGACAATTTGGTAAATAACTTAAAAAGTGAGTAGTTTTTCAAAAGGGTCAAAAGGGTATTATTATCAACTCCTAAAAAATCTCATCTCACGCCTTCTTAATCCCTATATCAGTTGCCCTCATTTTATTAACCAGATACTTTTTTTTCCTACACCTACAATTTGATTCTGATCCAAACCCTCTAAAATTGTCGATCGCCCCTTTACTTCTTGATGCAAATAGACGCCTCTCATAAATAGGGATCTCATAAATAGGGAAGACGTTATTTCCTCTGCCCCTCTCTCTATCCATCTCTTAATCGCCATTGAAGAAATACAAAAATCCCTTATATTTCGGTATCAATTTTTCACGATATGTAAAAATAATGTAGGATTTTCAAATTTGCAATTGTATGTGTGTATGATTCTGTTTGTGTAGGTATCAGTTTGCTTATTTTGAAAAATCATCTTATTATGCTTTACATTATTATTATTTATGTTTAATTAAAGGAATCTAAGTTTTAAACTGTTCTTCATAATTTTCTTTTGAATGTGTTTCTTTTCGTTAATTTTTTGTTTTGATTATTTTAAGTTTCAATTTATTGATTTTGTATATGTTTATACTAATAATTTTTGCAATCTTTGGAAAAAGTGAGATTCAATTTATTGATACAGAGTTTCAATATTAATTCAAAACAAATGAAGATTCTCTGGTTCGTGTATGGTTAACTTTTAGGATTTATAATGAGAATTTGGATTGAATTTTTTCTCCATCACATCTGAACATCGTCATGTGTTCATATATTATCAAAGTTGTTCATTTATAAACATTAAGGTGTGATAATATAAACACACATAAAAGTGAATTTAGTATTGAAAAGTTAAGGTTCTTTAAATAAAAAATTCTTCCTCAAACATCATATACATTAAATTGAATTTAATGTATTTGTATATTTATCTTTTCCCAGTTGCTATGTAAAGAACAATATTGGTAACCATGCGAAAAAATAATTGACTGGAGGTTTTTAATAAAGAAAAACATTTGTTCATAAATGTACATGATTTAAAATACTAAACTAATCGATGAATTATTTTTTTTATCCAGCCATACAAAAGTTTTACTTAAAAATGATATTTACTTTAAAAAGATATGTAGTGAAAAAAAAGAATAAATTAAAATGAGAGAGAAAAGAAAAGAAAATTAATCTAAACTACAAATAAGGAGATTACTATTTTATCTCTTTTAATTTCAGAAAAAGGTTTAATATTCAAAAATAAATGAGTGATTGGGAATCAGTTCTCGCAATTTTTGAAAAAATCTGAGTTCTCGTAAAAACTAATCGATATATATATATATGTATATAGAGAGAGAGAGAGAGAAGTAGAATCAAATAAAAAGTTCTAAATTTGTAAAAAGTCGAGAAAAACAATGTGAGAATGACATGTGAATGCTTAGATGACATTTAAAAAAAAAGAAAAATTAATAAAAAAATAATATTTTTTTATTAGGAAAAAAAATCTCGTGCATAACTTTTAACGTTATGCACACGAAAAAGTTATGTCAAGTCAAAATATGTATTTAAACTTGCCAAGTAAACATGTCACGTCATCTGCCACATCATATGATGGACAAAAAAAATATGATGGACATTAATGATACACAAAAAATATGATGTAAATTAATGATGCACACAAAAAAGCTATGATATTCAATTGTGATGCACACATAAATGTTCATCATAAGTGTGCATCATAAATGTGTATCATATTTTTTTCGAGCCAAAAAAAAAAAAAATTCCCCAAAAAATAAAAGATTTCTATTTTGTTTAAATATCATTTTTTATTAAAAAAATAAAAAATAATTTTTTTCCATAGTTGTCACATGTCACTCTCACAATACTTCCTCGACTTTTTATAAATATGAGATTTTTCACAAGAACCCTCCCCTATATATATATATATATATATATATATATATATATATATATATATATATATATATATATATAATATATATATATATATATATATATATATATATATATGAGAAGATTCTTATAAAACTATAACTAAAGTTAAATGAGTAAAAAAAATTAAAAAATAATTTATGATATATATAAATTTGTATTATATTTATTTATTTAATTATAACAAATTAGAAAAAAACAAGTTTTGATATGCACTAAAATATATTTCGTTTGGAGGTTGTACATCAATTCATTGTTTTTGTACATTAATTATTCAAATTTGATGGAAAAAAAAACTACCAATTTTTTTATTACACAAAACTTCCTTTTTTAGAGTTTGAGATATAGTTAAAATGAACGATAGTACAAAATTTCTAACGTTGTCGATTATTTTTTAATTTTTTTACTTATTTTATTTTAAAGTTTTTTTATAAGAAATATATATATATATATATATATATATATATATATATATATATATATATATATATATATATATATATATATATATATATATATATATATATAGGTTCAAATAGAAACCATATGAATCACTTTTTAACAATTAATTTAAAACTCACTTTAAATTAACAATTAACTTTAAATTAACACATCTAGAATACAACTAAGTTTTAGAAAAAAAAAACTAATTACACCATTAGAACAAGCATTTAATTCTCTTTCCAACGAGCGCCCATTTGATATACTTTTGACGACTTTTTTTTGTGGGTTTCGCTATATACACTAGTGTATATACTAAATATACACTAGGGTACTAATTTGGCACAAAAACACATTTGAAACATATATTCACGGATGAATACATATATATTCACAAATGAATACACTTCTAATCACCGGTGTATGAAGTAGCTCGTGACTTACATTATAACCATATATTCATCATTGAATATATATAAGTATATACGCAAATGTATAAAATTGTATTCATCAGTGTATATACACAGTTTTGAAAAAATTCAATATATGATGTATATACACCAGTGAATATATAAAAAAAAAAAGTCACTCTATATTCACACCAGTAAAATGGTATTCTCTATTCACACCAGTAGGGACTGTTGTTAACTTCTGTTAACTGTCCGTTAAAAGGACTGAATTTGAAATGAATTTAACGTTAACCTTGTTAAAGGACTAACTTTGTAATATATTTTTAACGTTAATCTTAATCGTATAATCGAAGACATTAGTCACCAATGCCTATCTTACGAGCATACTTAAAAACTACAAGCCACTTAGGTACTAAACGTTTTCGTCTCGAAGGACAAAACGTTAAATAATATAAACCCGACTAAACAAATACGTGTGATAATCGAAATAACAAATAATAAAAGGATCAAAGCAAAATCGTCGATAAATAAAAGAAAGTGGAATACCGAATTATTACCTCAAAAACAAGTTTTTCACATAATGGAACTCAATCATAGTAGTAAATGCGGGGACAATGTATTAATGTCATGGACCATTTTATCAGATTTTTCAGTCAAGTCACTCAAACGACTTAAAATAGTTGGAAACTTTCAACAAATAAAATTAAAGGGCCGAATGTTCAATTCCTAGTAAGTGCTTTTACTAACCCTTCTAATGTCCGATACTCCTAAATGTGTCGTTAAAAAAACGAAAAGGAAAAAAAAAAACAAATTTTAACGCGATAATCATATGTTCTATTAGGCGCTCGTAGATGTTTTGTTAAAAGAAGACTATACATTATTTTAGGGCCCACAAAGTTTTTCACGTGCGACATAATAAAAAGTATTTATTAAATGTAAATCTTTTTTATTGTTCAAGTTGGGCAAAGTAAGAGTTTTTTTTGTGGGATAAAATTTAAAAAATAAGACTATCTTTTATATTGCAAAAAGAATATAACTAGTAATTTTCTCGTGCTTTGCACGAGTTCGGGTTGTTTTGATGTAATACGGCGTTACGAATTTGGCTTGTTTTGATGGAATACGGTAATGTGCGTTGCTGGAAATATGCATCTGCAGTGTTTTTCTTTTGTTATAAAGGTACTAATCTATTAGACAACTCACATTCATAACACCGCTTTTGGTATCATTTGTGAAAATCATGTTTTCAAACATGAAATTATGAGTAGCATCAAAATGTATCGAATGACATACACTTTAAACGTTTATATTTAACGAAATTGTAGTTATTATTGGATCAAATTATTGGATCAATATTACATCTAACTAAAAAAAGAAAGAAAAAAAAATTAAAGCAGCCCATAAGCCCAATACCTAAAACCTAAGCTCAAGCCTAACCCCTAAGCCCAACCCAATGGCACAAACAAATAATAATAATAACATATGGTAATAATAATAATAATAATAATAATAATATAATAATATAAATTTATTAATAAAATATTCATATGGCACGATTCGCAATTGATGGAATACGGTAATGTGCGTTGCAGGAAATATGTGTCTGCAGTGTTTTTTTTTTGTTATAAAGGTACTAATCTATTAGACCACTCACATTCATAACACCGCTTTTGGTATCATTTGTGAAAATCATATTTTGAAAAATGAAATTATGAGTAGCATCACGTTAAAATTGTATCGAATAACATACACTTTAAACGTTTATATTTAACGAAATTGTAGTTATTATTGGATCAAATTATTGGATCAATATTACATCTAACTAAAAAAAAAAAGAAAAAAAAATTTAAGCAGGCCATAAGCCCAATAACTAAAACCTAGGCCTAAACCTAACCTCTAAGCCCAACCCAATGGACAAACAAATATAATAATAATAATAATAATAATAATATAATAATATAAATTTATTAATAAAATATTCATATGGCACGCGTCGCAAGACAATGATGGAGATTGAATTATAGAGTAATGGGACAACTAACCACTCTTATCTCGTTAGGGCTTCGCCCCTACGAAATCCTTGTTTTTTAGAAAAAGATTATACATTAACTCAGGGGCCATAAACTTTTTCATGTGCGATAAAATAAAAAGTATTTATTAAATAAAAATCTTATTTATTAAGTGTGACACAATAAGAGCTTTTATTTTTTTAGAGTAAAATTTTAAAAATAATATAAAATAAAACTATCTTTTATATTGCAAAATAAATATAACTAGTTAAACCTCGTGCGTTGCACGAGTTCGAATCGGGTTGATGACAGACGTTAACGGTTTTTACAAAACGTGCACGGTGGATGCTAGTCCTATTGGAACCAAAATCCCGACAATCAATCCAGTCCTATTCTTCTTTGTAGAAGGTGGAGTGTTGCTCACAGTTGGAGTGAAATCTGTACAAAAATTACTTAAATTAGTAATTATCAATATTTCAAAGTTAAGCAAATAACTCTGGAAAAGAAGAAAAGATTTTACTTCGGGTGGCGCTGATTGCTGAGACAAGCGGTCCAGAAGTTCCTTGTTCAGGTACATAGCAAGTCCCTTTTCCAGACCAGAATAGATGTATCTCAATGTAGTTATTTAAAACTTGAACCGTTGCATTCCTCGTAACAGGTCTAAATGAGGCTCCACCTGCGGCCCTTTTTATATAAAAATCTAGAAACACCAACCTTCCCTGGAAGAAACATAATATAAGAAAACAACTGAAACAGTCAACATCATTAGGAACGTTGGTTTGAGACAATACCTGCATATAAATATCAACCCGTCACTGGAGGTTGACAGTGTAGTTACCGTTCTCGAGGCCTAACCCATAGTACCGTAAAGATCCTGCAGAGAGTCTTGCTGTCTGAAACAGTTCAAATAATGCATTTCTTACCAACTACAAAAAAAATGATTATGAAAAAGAAGTTGATTAATATTTTAACACTTTCCTTAACATTTCACAAACCGATTGCCTTTTTTTTATACAAAAAAATGATCTTTTTGGTAACTTTATTCATTAATATCTTGTATAATCAGAATTTTCCAAACACGCAAACATCGGATTATCTGATAATTATGAATGAGATTCTGCTTATATAAACACAGTAAACAAAAAAGTACCTTCTTGTCGATATTAGTGCAGTAGATGGTTCTCGCACACATTTCCCTCTCGTCTTCAGACTACAACACACAAAATCAAGAAACTAAATAGCGATCAATAAACGTCAAAAGATTCAAAAGCCAAAGATCGTTACCTGTGGTAGAAATGTCGGATTCACTGGTGCAATTGCGCTTTTTGAAGGCAGAACCTTGACAGGGTAGTAACCAAGCATAGTTCCACCAAGACTCAATGCATTCCTTGCACCTTCTGCAAACATATTAAAAAAACAACGAAAACATCACGAAAAAACAAAAGTATTTATTGATACTAACGGTTAGATTCGCATACCTTCGTCAGTAAATTTAATAAATGCAAAATGAAGAACGGAATTAGGGTCACCGCATAAGTTCCCTCCCAAATTGTCGCATGAGGTTTTATAAGAAACCGTTTCAAATCAAATAAGGTTGATCAGTTGCCTATCACAACATTGCATAAGGTTTTATAAGAAACCGTTTCAAATCACGTAATATGTTATAAAAAATAATTAAAAGGAAAAGAGTACGAACATATAGAGACAACCCTAAAATATAAGTGAACATATGTAGATGGATCCTATAGCATCCCAATAGCGTACCTGCACTTTTTGATAACCGCTGCAGAACGTTCTTCTAACGAAGCAACGTGCTCTTTAGTACATCACACTGCAAAAATAAGGAAAAAAAATTTTGTTCTGAAAATAGAAATAAATTGCGACTTTTGAAAGAAATTTTGGAGAACTTGGCTAAAAAGATTCAAAAGGTTAATGGCCGCATAACGATTTTAAACAGAAGTAGTCTTAGCAAATTTATAGGTCTTCTATTAACACGAGGTAGTCATAGCAAATTTATAGGTCTACTATTTACATATCTACAATCTTTTAAAAGGTTAATGGCCACTGGCCACATAAGGATTTTGAATCTTAGGAATTGAATCGAAAAAGTCAGACTGTGTATACCGTTTTTGGACCGAATTAAGTATTCAGTGGTAACACCTCTGTTTGATTGAATTTCTATTCTTTGTTTTCTCGTTTATGTTTCTAAAAACTGTAAACTATAGATCTAAGACCTTATTTATGTTCCAACCATTCAACCCAACTGACCCATTTGGCTCGTTGTATCATATTTTATTTTGACCCATTTGAGAGAAACTACCAATCAATTAACATGATGCAGGTTTTACTATCTTTTAATAAACTACTTAGTAATTATGACTTTATAAATATTAAATTTGACAGGAAGCATAGGTAGCGTTCAATACCCGCTTTCATTCTTTGAAGTAGTCTATCGAAAGCAGGTTTCCAATTGTCTCCACGAATACAACTATCAAATCAATTTGTCGAGAGTCCATCAATGCACCAACTGCTGAGCCAAGGGCCATGCCAACCCCTAAGTTACCCTTGAGCACCTATTAGCTGAAAGTATAACTTTAATTTCCTAATATGAAAAAAAATCAGTATTAATAATAATCAATTGCCGAATTCTACTTCATAAAATGAAAAAGCAAACAAATTGCTCGTGAAGAATTACAGGCATGGTAAAGGCAAAACATGAAACCTAAATCACAAACACCACATGCAAAATGAAGAACGGAATTAGGGTCACTCTTTCTTGTATGTTTTAATCTCATAGAATTTGTAAAATAATGCAAATATAAGCAGATTTCTACATTTAATCCCACAAACAAAACCGTGATTAATATAAGCAACCGGATAAATAAACATACCGTAAACTCTCTTGAAGCAGAAAATGCTTGCAAATATACTGATTATTTGCTTCCATTGTCAAAACTACCTGATAACAAAGACGTTAGATGTCCCACATAATCCTAAAAAAATATACAAAAATTAACGGTAGCCAACACTTACATCTAACTTTTGAACATTCAAAAACTCCAAAAACCTAACAATATCATCAGGATGTATCGCCAGCTTATGCCCTTCTTTGCTGAACAAAGGTACCATTCCCGATCCAATTTGATTCAGAATCCAGCTACTTTCCTCATCTATACTCATTCCATCTGTTGGCGGTGGACCTGTGCTTTCCTCCGAGATCTTCAAAGACAGCTTATTTAATAACTAATACACGAAAAGCAAAAATTGCACATAAAGAAAAATAAAAAACAAATAGAAATACAGTATATTTATATAATGACCTGCATTCTTTCTGGAATATCTATTTCTCGAATACCGTCATCACTCTCAGTCATGTACTTTTCAGAAAGAATAATGGGTTCAAATTCATCTTCAAGTCTCCTGTCCCCCCTATATTCAGCATATTCATCATACATGTTCATCCTTTCTAGCCCTAATTTCCGTTGCCTCAACAGATCATCTACATCACCATAATTTTTTAACAAATTCAACAATAAAACACCATCTAAAACCCAAACACAAGCTCAAATTAAAAAAAAAATTCAAACTTTATAAAAATGTAAAACCCTAAATTTTTAAAAACCACAAAAATGTCAAAATTAACAATTAAAGTCACTCGTACCTCTAAAGAATGCAGCGAGCTGAAGAAAAAGTAATTGCAAAACAACTACAGTCAGTCGGAAAACGAAACAAAGCAGAAGAAAAGCACAGAGACACGTATTAACCAAACAGCAAGTGATTCTGTAACCTCTTAGTAAAACAATTAAAGTCACTCGTACCTCTAAAGAATGCAGCGAGCTGAAGAAAAAGTAATTGCAAAACAACTACAGTCAGTCGGAAAACGAAACAAAGCAGAAGAAAAGCACAGAGACACGTATTAACCAAACAGCAAGTGATTCTGTAACCTCTTAGTAAAACAATTAAAGTCACTCGTACCTCTAAAGAATGCAGCGAGCTGAAGAAAAAGTAATTGCAAAACAACTACAGTCAGTCGGAAAACGAAACAAAGCAGAAGAAAAGCACAGAGACACGTATTAACCAAACAACAAGTGATTCTGTAACCTCTTAGTAAAACAATTAAAGTCACTCGTACCTCTAAAGAATGCAGCGAGCTGAAGAAAAAGTAATTGCAAAACAACTACAGTCAGTCGGAAAACGAAACAAAGCAGAAGAAAAGCACAGAGACACGTATTAACCAAACAGCAAGTGATTCTGTAACCTCTTAGTAAAACAATTAAAGTCACTCGTACCTCTAAAGAATGCAGCGAGCTGAAGAAAAAGTAATTGCAAAACAACTACAGTCAGTCGGAAAACGAAACAAAGCAGAAGAAAAGCACAGAGACACGTATTAACCAAACAGCAAGTGATTTTGTAACCTCTTAGTAAAACAATTAAAGTCACTCGTACCTCTAAAGAATGCAGCGAGCTGAAGAAAAAGTAATTGCAAAACAACTACAGTCAGTCGGAAAACGAAACAAAGCAGAAGAAAAGCACAGAGACACGTATTAACCAAACAGCAAGTGATTCTGTAACCTCTTAGTAAAACAATTAAAGTCACTCGTACCTCTAAAGAATGCAGCGAGCTGAAGAAAAAGTAATTGCAAAACAACTACAGTCAGTCGGAAAACGAAACAAAGCAGAAGAAAAGCACAGAGACACGTATTAACCAAACAGCAAGTGATTCTGTAACCTCTTAGTAAAACAATTAAAGTCACTCGTACCTCTAAAGAATGCAGCGAGCTGAAGAAAAAGTAATTGCAAAACAACTACAGTCAGTCGGAAAACGAAACAAAGCAGAAGAAAAGCACAGAGACACGTATTAACCAAACAGCAAGTGATTCTGTAACCTCTTAGTAAAACAATTAAAGTCACTCGTACCTCTAAAGAATGCAGCGAGCTGAAGAAAAAGTAATTGCAAAACAACTACAGTCAGTCGGAAAACGAAACAAAGCAGAAGAAAAGCACAGAGACACGTATTAACCAAACAGCAAGTGATTCTGTAACCTCTTAGTAAAACAATTAAAGTCACCGTACCTCTAAAGAATGCAGCGAGCTGAAGAAAAAGTAATTGCAAAACAACTACAGTCAGTCGGAAAACGAAACAAAGCAGAAGAAAAGCACAGAGACACGTATTAACCAAACAGCAAGTGATTCTGTAACCTCTTAGTAAAACAATTAAAGTCACTCGTACCTCTAAAGAATGCAGCGAGCTGAAGAAAAAGTAATTGCAAAACAACTACAGTCAGTCGGAAAACGAAACAAAGCAGAAGAAAAGCACAGAGACACGTATTAACCAAACAGCAAGTGATTCTGTAACCTCTTAGTAAAACAATTAAAGTCACTCGTACCTCTAAAGAATGTAGCGAGCTGAAGAAAAAGTAATTGCAAAACAACTACAGTCAGTCGGAAAACGAAACAAAGCAGAAGAAAAGCACAGAGACACGTATTAACCAAACAGCAAGTGATTCTGTAACCTCTTAGTAAAACAATTAAAGTCACTCGTACCTCTAAAGAATGCAGCGAGCTGAAGAAAAAGTAATTGCAAAACAACTACAGTCAGTCGGAAAACGAAACAAAGCAGAAGAAAAGCACAGAGACACGTATTAACCAAACAGCAAGTGATTCTGTAACCTCTTAGTAAAACAATTAAAGTCACTCGTACCTCTAAAGAATGCAGCGAGCTTGTTGGAACATAATGTCTGTAGATTGTATTCATTTGAATGTGTCGTAGAGTTAGAATGTAATTAGATCGAGTTGTAAAGTCCAAACGCATTTACGAAAACAGTTACGTCAAGTAACTGAGTTACGGTCACGTAACTCATGAGTTACGTGCGTAACTAGGAGAGTTACGCACGTAACTCTCTTCCAAAGAGTTACGTGAGCGTAACTCATGTGGGATTTCGGGCCGCCTATAAATAGCAGCCTCGGGATCATAAATGCGGTTGTTGAAAGTTGTCAGAGCATTCAAGTCGAGATTAGTTACGTGAGCTAGGGTTTAGTGAACGTAACTCCTTGTTCTTGAGTGTTAAAGTCTTGTAATCGAGTGTTTAGGTTCTATTCGTGATTGTAAACAAACACGTAAGCTTAATAGAATCATTCATTTGGTTATTGCTTCTGTTCTTCACCGTTTTACTTATAGTTATTGTTTATTCCGCATTCAATAGCTTTTAGGGTTCAAAGGAGATTCGGTTTAGGCGACCAACAGAGCTGAAGAAAAAGTAATTGCAAAACAACTACAGTCAGTCGGAAAACGAAACAAAGCAGAAGAAAAGCACAGAGACACGTATTAACCAAACAGCAAGTGATTCTGTAACCTCTTAGTAAAACAATTAAAGTCACTCGTACCTCTAAAGAATGCAGCGACCTGAAGAAAAACTAAGCAAATGAGGGAAAACGAAGAGGACACGTGTTGGGCAGAGGAAAATAAGAGGTGCTAGCGAAACATCCGCAGACGCCACGGTGGGAAAAAAAAAAAAAAAAAACAGCCCAACGAAATCGAAATAGGCCAGGTAAAATGTCGGCCCAACAAAAATCAGGTAACCGGCCCATTAACCTCTAAGCCCAAAAAATGGCACACTTAGCAATGCACCGAGCAATTTAAATTAAGGAGTAATTAGACGGCTGACCACTTAGTTGACTTTCATCTCGTTTGGGCTTCGCCACTACATTGTTAACACATATTCTTGTTTTTTTTAGGACAAAGGAATAAATTACGAATATTTGTTAGCATTGCCTTTTTTTATTTTTAGCTTTATGTGAATTTTTTTTTCATAGACCATCCATTTACGGAAACTAATTACTAATTTTATCTCTAATTTTTGAGACGATATGTGTAATTAGTTAATTATATTTTTAATGGAGATCCATTTTAAGGATGTAAAGAGTAATTAGTTTTCGTAAGTAGATGACTTATATAATTTTGAAGTTTAGAGACGTAATCCGTAATTTTGAATAAACTTTAGGAACGATTTAAGTAATAAACTTTTATAAAATCTAGAATAATATAATAAACAAATATCCCATTTGCTGCAAGCCAATGAAACATCGATTTAATATTCATGCTTGATATCTTATCATTCTTAAAGATTATTAATTCGCATGACATTTTCTTGCACGCCTCAACATCCGTCTCTGGGAGGTCCTGGCGGAGGAGGAGTTTGATGTTGAGACGTAGGCCGTAGGCAGTGAAGGTGGCAATTGTGTTGACCGTTATGGTGGTCTTGGTTTACTCGTGCTACCACATTGTCGACATAAAAGCAATAAGAGTGAGTTTTACTCTATGGATGGACTTGCTATATAAGCGGTACATTGATACGATCTCAAGGGCATAAAATTAATGACCGAACTTATAATTTTGTATAAATCGTGATAGCCATTTTATAATGATGTTTTTGAAGAGTTTCATGATATAGAATAAGTAACACATATAACATTTTCAAAATCAAAAGACTCGTTAAACGGAAATGTAAGACCACTTGTACCAACCAGGTACATATAATTTTATGAAGTACAATCGAAGTTGAAAACTAAAGACGAGCAAACATAAGAACAAAAAATAACATCACGATAACTTTTTATTTCATAAAGATTATTCATAAAAGTGATAGTATATGCTTACTAGTAACCCATACATGCATAAGGGTCACCACTCACCCTTGACGTGGAGGTCGATGGGGAAGCCGGTGAGGATGTGGTGGATGTCGATGTGGATGCCAAGGCGTTGAGGAACCCCAACCGCCCCAGCCCCCTGACCCTGACTTTGGAGGCGGTTTTAGTGGAAGTGAAGGTGAATTTAAAGCTGGAGATGAAGATGGAGATGGCAATACTTGTGCTTCTACACTTGTAGTCTTGGAAGAAATAAAAGCAAGTAAAACGTAAATAGCAAAGAAAAAAACAACACTTCCCAATCTCATCTTCACAAATTGGAGGCGATATTAACCAATTACTTCATCAAAATACAATATATATATATATACAAGAGTTAATTACACGGATGGTCCTTATTCTATTATTCAAATGGCACTTTTCGTCATAACTTTTAAAAAATCACATGGATAGTCCTTTGTTTTGAATTTCTGCACATGAACAGTCCTTTGGTCCGTTAGCGTTAACTCAGTTCTGTTAGTTATATCATAATGACCAATTTACCATTTTTGTCTTATTCGCAAAGGACCATCCGTGTAATTATTATTCAAAACTTTTTTTTTTTTTTTTAACTCATATTACAAAAAAAAAAAATTTGAAACTACCATAAATAAATAAATAAATATATTTTTTATATTCGCCGAAAAGAATAAAAATAATACACAACAAAATCAATCAAAAGGAAAAACCTGCCGACTTTTTCTCCTAAATTTATTTCATTTCTAATTTAATTATTTATTATAATTATAATATAAATAAAAAATAATAAAAATATTAAAAAATAATTTCCAAAACCAAATAAGTAAAGAAAAATTGCCACAATATTCTGGCAACATTGAGAGACCTTTTTGGACTCTACCTGCCCCTGATTATCAACAAATAAATATTATTAAAAAAGAAAAAAAAATGTTTTATTTTTATTTGTTTAGAATTTTCTAAAACCATTTATTTGGGTGGATTTTTTGTCATACAACAAGAAACACAAAACTCATGTCAGATTTCAATAATCCTAATTTTTCTCCATCAAGAACTGTTTTTCCACAGATTAGAACAAATACATAAAATACATAAAAGCCGGTGAAATCAGATCAAGTGGTGGAAGAGATTCCGGTTCATGAATCAACGACGGAGCTTGAATCTGGTGGTGGTAACTGTAGTGATGGTGGAAGCGTGAAGTAGCGGCGATGGTGATGATGATGCCGTTGATTTCAGAAACCCTAAATCAATAAATGAATCGACAAAATTTGGGTTTTTATATTGAATCTGTGATGATGATGGCAAACAGTAAGTGAATGGCAATTCGGTGGTGGGGATGATGATGATACTGATGATGCTACCATGTCTATGGATATGGAATCCTTTTTAAGCATTCTTGATGAAAATCCTTCTACTCACTCAGGTTTTTACTTTTTCTTAATCACTTTTTCTTTCGATTTTAGATGCCATTTGTACCATGAATTACTATTACTAAATTTTATACCTACCTTTGAGTTTTATCTATTGCAGAATCGACAAACCGCGAGTGTTTAAGCCAGGAGAGAAACGGACCAAATGACGGGGATATCGGAGATGATGAAAGTTAATAGTGACGGAATGAAGAAATTGAAAGCTGTAGCTAGTTAAAACTCCGATTGAGATTAAAAAAAAAAAGGTTTGGAATAATAATTACACAAATGGTCATTTGCGAATAAGACAAAAACGGATCAAAGGACTATCAATGTGCAAAACAAAGGACTATTTAATTTTTCAAAAGTTAGGACAAAAAGTGTCATTTGATTAATAGGATAAGGACCATCCGTGTAATTAACTCTATATACAATCTATTTTTGACTTCATAATGTAAAATTATTTCCATAATTTTGAATTTAATTAAAATAAGGTTTTTGTTTTTCGATAATGACTCTTTGAGCCGGTAAATGTCCGAAACATGATTCGAATTTGGTACTTCCCAAGTTTGGTGTGAGTTTTATCCAATTTCAAATTGCCACTTTGGCAATAAGGGTTTTGATATATGTAAAGATTAAGTTTCTAATATTTTATAGTGATTTTGCATGGAAAATCAATATGATAGAGAACATGTTGATCTTACTTTGTTGTATGTGATTCTTGAGACTAAAAGATTTGAATAAATAAAAAATAAAAAGTAACCACCTAGTAATGAACAAAGGAAAGAATAAAGAAAAAAAAAGTCATTTAATTTTATTTTACATAATATTATAGTGAAAATTAATTTGGCATTAAATAAAGAAATTATGAGATTCTTTTATAAAATGGAAATGAAACATTAATTAGATAAATATTGATATATATGGTATGTTTATTTATCGTGGCTAGGACGACATATATCCGATCCTTAAAATAAAAGTAAAATTAAAAATAAAGAAATTTATATTTTGATAAAAACAAATAATTGTCTAAGCCCAAAAACTTTTAAAAAAGGGTTTTGATGCTCTAAAATTTTATTAAACATAAATTTTTTTATTGTATAATTACTAATATAGTGGTGATTTCGTTAGTAATTTGGAAAATGTAGAAATGACTTTTTAGTAATGTATAACAAAATAGAAATATAATAAACTTTTAGAATTTAAACAACTTAAGAGATTATCGCTATCAAAATTCATTTAAATATTAGTTAATTAAAACACTTTATCTTTGGGTTTATTATCTAGAATAGTGATTTACCTTCTCCCTTTTTTTTATTTATCAAATTACACAACTTACTATTTTTTTGTCTTCATTGTGTAAAAATGTCTTCGTAATCTGTCCTTTTTAAGGCAATATGTAAATTCAGATTTTGGCTAAGCCGATAAAATTTGTTTTATCAACATGGTTATGAAGTGTCATAATTTAGTTATATTTAGGTTAAAACATTTTAACTAACTTCTTTAAAACCCTTAAACTTTATATATCAAAGGGGATATCATCTATCAAAAATGGAAACTAAAATCCGCGATCTAGCTATGTAAATTATTGTCAGCAAGATTCATATTGGGAACATTTACCAACTCAAAAAGTTACTATCAGAAAAAAGAAAAAAATCTCTCCATTTTCTGTTCAGCGAGTAATGTCAACAATTGGGACGTGTGGTGTAATTATTTAAAAAAAAGTCTCAAACAAGTGATTATGATACAAACATAAGGACCAACGGTGTAATTTACGCTTATTGTTAACAAGAATCATATTTGGGACATTTACTAACTCAAAAAGTTACTATCAGAAAAATGAAAAATCTCTCCATTTTCTGTTCACCGAGTAATGTCAAAGAGAATGAAGAAAGGATAAAAGAAAAATCAAATGGCTCATATTTGAGCAATTTTTTTCATGGCTGATATTGACAACTCTCGGGTCAAGAAGTAAACTACGCGTTTTAAAGACTTTGTACCTTGTCATATTTGTTTCTTCATGAGAATATTGGAGCCTTATAGGACAAGGATTATGGGGATTTCCGAAGGGAGATCATTTATTCAATCAGAATATGAATCAATTATACTTGAATTGCATCGTAGGTTTTCAACTCGTTAAAAGACATTGTTTCTGTTTGAACTTGTGTTAGAGCATTCTCAATTATCATACTGAAAAACCTCAACTACATTAAAAAAAAAAAAAATTGTCACGTCAACATAACACTAAACATCACATAATATCTGGGAAAAAGAACTCCCGACCATCACACAGAAATTTTTCTGTTTATTACCCTCAAAACAAGGGAAAAAAAGCAAAAAAAAAAAACCATTACACACGACGTCATCTCCCATATTCCGACATCGTTCCGCCAGCGTGACCTTCTAGAGCTCACTACTGAAATGTATTTGCATGGACCATGAGTCTTTCAAAGATTTAAATCAAAGTAATCATGGTTAAGAGTTTAAAAATCGGAATATGTTGTTTGAGTCCGTTCCCAACTTACCATGGGCTCGAGGCTATTCATTTATGTAAATTTTGAACATATACACTGTACACAACAGTAATGTTAATCATTCAAATTATATGGTCAAGGTGAGAATTTACGTATGAAAAGGTCAATTGGGGTTATGTTTTATCTCTATAATGTCCAAAAAGATGATCGATAAAGTAAACTATGGCTTTAAAAGAAACGGATCAAATAAACAAAGTTTGTAAGTTTTCTTATAAAGTACTTTATGTTGAAAACTTAGAGCATACATATGTTAATAAACAAGCAAAAAGTAAGTTTATAAATGATGAAACACAGATTTAACGTAGCAACGGGTCTCACCCCTGCCGCTACCTTTTACGTGGAGGACTACGTCGTGGTGGTGGTGGGTAACGGGAGCTGTCCCAGCTTCCCCAACCGCTTCTCCTTCCCGGAGGAGGCACATGTGGCCGTAATGTTGACTGTAATGGTGGTTTTGGCAAACCTATTACTTGTACTTGTGCTTCCACACTTGGTGTCAAAGAAGAAATAAGAGCAACTACAAAGTAAATAGCACAGAAGAAAGAAACAACACCCTGCATTCTCATTTTACGTCAAAACACACCTAATCTGTCTCTCTCTATATATATACAAACACAGGAGCCGGTTTAACATAAACCGTCGGTTTTGACAACAACACGCAAATTAAATCAAATATGACGGCAGGGCCGGAGCCATAAAAGTTTTTAAGTGTGGGTAAAATAAAAAGTATTTAATTATTTATTAAGTAAATAAATTTCCGTTGTTCATATAGGACAAAGTAATGTCGTTTTATTTTTATAGGGGCAAATTTTCGTTGCTGAAAAAAAATTGTGAGTTTTACCAAAGTTGAAGAAAGGATAAGTTAACAAACTAGGCTCTAATGTATTTGTAATTTCGATGATGATCCAATCAAAACACTGTCATTAGATCGACAACGACCTTTAGATCAAATTCAACTAAAAATTTGTCTTTCTATTGGAAAAGTAATGAATTTGAATGATAGTGTGAAATGCTCAAGTTTGAACAATTCGTGTATGGTCAATAACAAGTCTTCGGCCAAGAAGTAAACAACACGTTCTAATTATCGATCCTTGTAGCAGCGTTAGAGGGACAAAGGACTAATGCATGATTTAATAAACTATATGTTTTCCACACCTAAATAACTATGTTTTTTTAGCGGCCAATGATCTCAAATGGATGTCATGGGAGTATGCAAAATCGGTCCAAACAGGTTGATGTAACAAAAAGTTTGATCTGTCCGTTGAATTATAGGTAATCTACGACACCGTTTAGCCCACGCTAACGGCTGATAATGTCTAACAATAATCATAACTATATTCTCTTCACGATTACAAACATCTTCAACATGAAATATGTGAAACCCAGTTTTGGCTCACATTTGTTTTAACTCGTTATCCAATCTGTTACGGTTAATATTAAAAAACAAAAACACCAGAAAAATTAAGTGTAAAAATATATTAAATACAAATACTAAACCGTACCATCAGAACACAACTGTTTCAAAGGGATGAAAACCGAAGAAATTATAAATTGAAAGTTGAACTACAACCTTACCGGACCAAACTATAACCCCATTAACGTTTGATGCACAAATTGTAAAAAAGAAAATAGGAGACATAACATCTATTGGTCTGAAACAGTATAATTACGAAAGAGAAAATGCTAGAAATCATACTTGCGAAAACGCTAAATGCTTCTAATTAAAGCACTTGAGTAGCTTCTTCCGTTAACCAGGCAACTGTAAGTTGAGAACCTCTTCTCTTCTGCTGGAAAATCAAACTTGATTTATGTGTTATCACCAACGGCAAAGCCGACCCTTTGAGCAACTTGGTGATTATATCCAAAAACTTTACGGCTTCTGTTGCTCACAACTTAAATTAAAGAACTCTTCAATTTCACCTGTCATATGTCAGTTTGACTGATTTACGAAGGGGTCGATTTGACTTATATTTTACTGTATCTCATAAGAGGTCTACGGAAAAAACAAAACAAAAATTTGCTAAAAAAGAAACAGGTCGAAAGGGGGCAGAACTGTTTTCTAGAATTTGAAAAAGAAATGTTTCCGATTAACCCAACCTGGCCTGACCCGTTAACCGACCCGCCCATTACCTTAATGAGCAGTTTCTGGTCTATAACTTAGAAAGGGGCTTCAAGAGATTCGTCCCACACGTCTGCACTGCCATTTGAAGCATCTTCAGCATCTTCCTCCATCGAGAGCCTGATATACTCTCTATGTGCGAATCGGTCCCATTCCGTCAATGTTGGATTCTCACGCTCCTGTTAACAAAATTGTTTATATAAATAAGTTATTACCAAAAGTTGTTTGACAAATAAATGACTAACTGTACCTGACGTATGAGAAACGGATCGCGAGTTTCATAGGCCATAAACTTATTGAGATTAAATAGGATATTGAAAACACTGCCGGAAAGTTTGCTTCCTTTCAGGTCACGTAGGGTATAATAGCCATCATCCTGCACGAAAAGGTTTAAACGTATTTATATAAGAATAAGAAAATTAAATAATAATGTATATATAATCGCTAAATATCACCTTTGGGCCAATCATGTCGACGATTTGACACAATATATCCTCAAAAAGAACAGGCTCTTGGGCCATGCATTCCATGCGATGCAACTGCTCTTCATAAAAGAATTGCATCTCGTTCCTTGTAATCACACCGTTTCCGTCCAAATCTACGCATTTGAACCTGATAATACATTATAAAATGAAGAAAAAAACATAGGGCAAAAGAAATAGCGATTAGGGTTTCGAGAAAGACAAAGCATACAAGCTGATTTTAAAGTTTATAGCTATTTGTTGAAATTTATTTAACATTTAGCTTATGTTTCAAGTCAAACATACCAGTACTCCAAACTAGGCTCTGATGATTTATCCTCTTCGGACAAAATGAAATAAACAAAATCTTCATATCCCATACGCCCTTCAACATTACTCGTAAACTTTCTTGGTACCTGAATCAGAAAACAATAGCTTATAATTAATTTATGTAAAGATAAAAAAACACATACTTTTTCTTTTGATAACAAAAGTCGGTATTCATATTACAAACCTGGGAGAAAATTCTGTCAACAATTCTGTATGTGAGTGCATGATTCCCGTACCGTATAAGGTTTTCTTTATCGATCAAGAAATCATGATCTGTGTCCAGCTCCCAGAACTTGCAGTAAATTACATAAAAGTGCTCATACGAGAAATATCTGAATAGAAAAAAAATATATTAGTATGCATTTAAAAAACATGTTCCGAGGATAAAAACATATATAATTATATACCTCAAAACTTTGTTAATATCCTCTTCTTCATCAGCATGTTGCATTGCAGCAATTAAATTTCCACGTTTCAGTTCCCGTAGAGTAAGACGAGAATCGCCAGCTTTATTCATGTAGTAGAAAATTCTGTATATTACCGTTTCAGCTGCTCATCAAGACAAACATAAATATTAAATGATATATAAATCTTAAAGTAATTCCTAAATAATCTTAATAGAGTTAATAGAAGATTAAAAAAATATATATGTACCATATCTCTCTTGAAATTCGGGTGTGCTTTGTAAGAACTCCAAACCTGGATGAGTTGTCAATAATTCGCGAAGTATAGGTTTAAAGTCCTCCTGTTGCAGACATAAAAAGATAAATAATTTACGGTATTTATAAATGTCAATACATTATTACAATAAATACATTAAACGTAAAAAGTACCTGAGTTAAATATTTCAAATCAGGCTGTTTCAATATAGTATATATCTGGGTGGCAACATCTTTTATCAACATGTTGCCATGAACCCAATACTCGACAAATGCCTCCCTACAAGCAAATTATAAAAGCTTAGGAAAATAAATTACACAATACTTAAGATGATGTACTAATAAAGCATAAAAGTATAAACTAAACAAATACCTGGTCACAATGCCAGTGCCGTCAACGTCAATTTTTTTAAAAAGAGCAGTGGAGAAGAATGATGGCAGTTTGCAAATTTCCTTCGTAAGCGGTTTGAATTCTACACATTAAATTGAAGATTAGACCAGTCAAACTACGTGTTAACCGTTCATAATCTACTAAATGCAAAAATAAGGAATCTCACCGTTCAGTTGTAGTCCATCTGGGTGACCATAGAAGAACTGGTTACATCTAAACAAGCATCGTTCTTTTAATTCATTAGGGGGTGGACGTCCGTTTTGAAAGTAAAACTGCAACCATTGCACGTTATTCAGTTAAAATTAATTTTTTTCTTAGCATAAAAGAACAAAATTATAATTTGCTTTCTGGGGCAAACCTGAGGTATTAATTCTTTAACTGGTTCGCTTAGTACTCTTAAAGGAGAACCTAAAACAGATGGGCCCGCCCTGTGTTTCGTGATACGAGGAGAACCGGATGATGAACTTCTTGGTGAAAGTGGAGGTGCACTACCGGCAGGAAACATGGAAGGAATTGAACTGCCTGGAGAAGCCTTTGGGCTGGAAACTGATCCAGAAACGTTTAATGGAACACCCGCTTTAACATTGTTAAACAAAGATTTCACCTAAAGACGTAGAGAAAATATTTCAGCAATCTGTACCCAATGTTGTAAAAGCAAAATCAGCTAGAAGATACCATCGTGAAAATATATGAGTACTGCCTTACGACAATCCACATCACACGATTTCATATGGACATAAACTACAAATAGTTGCATTGTGAGTTTTGTGCCTATATAAGTTTTGTGCATTGTTATTTGTTGGACCACCAAAAATGCCAATAAAAATGGCATAACATGCTTATTAAGAGAGAAAAAGGCCTAAAATTGTTGTTAACCGACCTACTTATAACGAATTCGTATCTAAATTGAACAGTGTTAATTCCTAATAGACGAGTCAGAAGCAGACTTCATAAAACTCTGTGTTCATAGTTTCATACCAGGAGTAATCTTGAGTCTTGACATTGAAATAGAGAAGGAGATAAGGGGCCGGTTGGGTAGACCACCTCATATAAATAACAATCTAAGTTCTTAGATAAAACAATTTAAAAGGTTGTAATGTTGTATGCATAATAGGTACATTTTAAGCAACTTCTAATCAGTTCGACCATTTGACCCGTCCCTCTTTAGCTCATTTTATTTATTTGTAATTTGTCCCATTTGAGATAAAGCGCAACCCAGAAGTAAATGGGTCAAAACGGCGCTACCCTCTACGGCATGATATAGGAATATGACATATGAAATGATAAGGAAATAATAACATGAAAACTAGATAAATGACCACCACTTAATAAGTGTTCTAAATAGATCGTCTAAATAGCCACATATTACCATTTCTAACCCTCTTAACCATGTTTAGCAAATAGGCTATTTGAAAAAACTGAATACTAAACACTTGCAAAAATTAAAATAATTGATCACGTCACAGTCCAAAACTGAATACTAAATCATACAAATACTTTCAAAATCAACATCAATCTAGCTAAAGATAAACACCAAGTAAGTCCAATTATATTCAAACATAAGCAACGTTTTCTATGTATCAGCTATACGCAGTCTAACTTCAGTTCATTAGGCAATCCTTATATAGGACAAACATAAGATATTTCAGCGATTCCAAAATTTCTTAGTAATGCCATGTACCAAAAGGATATAAATAGCATCTGATAACGAAAGGAAATTGGAATTACATAATTAAAACTATTCCATTGTTATGAATCGTTACTAAATTAAACGGTGTTGTCCCTAGCTACTACCAAGTGACCTGATATATAACGAATTGAAATGACTTTAGCACCATTAATAGTAAGTGAAAACTCCAAATACAACAAAATTCCTATTCCTATTCCTACTAACTAATAATATGTCGTTTTCCTAGCATTTCCCCAATTGCATTCACACAATTCGAGTTTGTCTATTTATGAACTTATTGTCTTTCCATCAACATCCTATTTCACAATGTATTTGTATCTCCACAAATCCACAATCCACAATCCACAATCGTCAACCGATATTTATTACAAATAACTCAATTCTTTCCAGATCAAGTAAAATACCGGTTTCCAATAGGTCTACCTACTCAACTCATTTCATAATACTAGTTTTTCGGCTATCGCTCAAATAACACAATATTTACCACAATTATCACATAAAGGTAACATTTTTCTTCAACAAACCAATAAAGGGTATCAAAATTCATACCAAAAGAGTTGTTTCGGGTAACGAAAGCCATTGTTCGAAAAGCTTCTCAGCAACAAAAGGATTTGACTTAATAGCCAAAGGAGAGACTTCATTAAGCTGCAACAATTCCGGGTCAAGAAAACCCGAATCCCCATGATAATCCATATCCATATTTTTTTAATCAAAATCAAATCTTTAATCAAACCCAGAATTCAGAATCTATCATTCAGATCTTAAATCAAGAAAATCAAGAAAACCCAGAAAAAATAAATTAGTTAACCCTAGTAACAAAATAATCAATTTCTTGAAATTAATTGAAATTCTTGAAATGGGTTTTTTTTTTTTGGATTATTGAATTAAAGATCGAAGGAATTTTGGGAAGACGCGTTGGGGATTGAGAAAAGTGTGTGTGTTTAGCGATGCAAGATTCATGAAAATTGAATCTTTTTATCTGAAATGAAAAATGTTAGAGAAAGGGTGTTTTTGGAAAGATTATTTCTTTATTTGTGTTTTTTAAAAGATTATGTGATTATTGCGTTTTACAAAAACGTAGATGGTTATAAAGTTGTGTGGATAAAATAGTGTTTTTATATACGTAATGTATAACGACTAGGATTAAATTTAAATAAAAGCTTAAGACGATAATTGTGACTCGAGTATTGTAGCTCTTTTGTCTATTTATATATGTGGTTCATAACTTTTTGTTAGGCTTGTTCAAAATGATTGTTTCCCAAGTAAACTGTTAATGGTTTAAATGATATGTTATGTATCATTTAAATGTTAAAATGGAGCATCTACTCATGTAATCCAATTGAAGCGAATAAATCATGCTGTTTGATGTCATATATAATGTGTAACTTTAAAAAAAAATATCTAATCGTTTGGTTTACTTGATAAACCTAATTGAAACCAAACCACATGATAATTGGATCTAATTATTGATATTTGATATAATATATGAATACGAATATGAATGCCATTTAATAGTGACATGTAGCAAATTTCTCACATGATATATCCATAAAATATTTCCACTTTAACCAACATTATATGTTACCTTTATAAAATGCTTAAAAAAGTAAAAGAAAAGTGATACTGTTTTTCTTTTCTTTCTCCGCCATTTCTTATTTTGTTGATTGAAATAGATCATTTATTGATTCGAAAGATATTGGGTATATAAAGTAGAAGTTTATCTTAATTAGTGGATATATTTTGGATTAGGGTGTATTTGGTGTAAATAGTTGGAGCTGAAGCTTGAGTTTGAGTTAATGATGAGGTCTTGAGCTTATTTATAAAGATAAAAAACATGTTTGGTAAAGTGGCTGGAGCTGCAGCTTATTAGTATAAAAAGACATAAAAAGATATATAAAAATATATAATTTAATTAGGATAGGGGGTATTTATGTAATTTTATTTAGCATAAGCTCAAGCCCTTTTCATAAGCTATTTCAAGTAGCTTATGGTTTTGAGGCTTATCGGGGCTTATATTTTTAATAAGTTCTTCAAACGAGGCTTATGAAAGGGCTTATAGAAAACGATAAGTTTAGGCTCCTATAAGCCTCCATAAGTCTTTCCTACCAAACATACCTTTAATGTTATGAGCTTAATCCAAACACAAAAGTGTGAGGTGTATGGACATTAAAGCGGACAATATATGCTAGAATGATGAGTTGACTTGTACCTATATGATTTGTTGGTGTGAGCAAAAACTAGACCGAAAACCTAAAATCCGAAAAAAACGATAAGTACTGAACCATAAAACCGGACCGAATGCAAAAACCGATGGTTTGGGTTTCGATTTTTGAGAAACCGAAAAAGTGGTTCGGCTTGGGTCGGAGGGTAAAACCAAACCGAACCATTATATGTGTGTCAATTTTAATATATTCACTTTTAATATATATTTTAAGTTTTATTTTTTTCCTTTGTCTAAAATTCTAAATCATCCTAATCTTTTGGTGCCATGTAGGTTTATTTTTTCAATTTTGATTTTTTGTTGTTGCCATGTAGGCTATAGTTTACTAAGTCACATATAGTATTTATTTTTTTTTTCTTCTTAAATTTGTGTTAAAAGTTTTCCGATTCATATCATTATGTTTTAGTAATATGCAAAACTTCATGTTATAAGTTGTGAACTGCTCCGCCAATTGTTGCGTAACATAGGCTTCCATTTGAGATTTATTTAACAAGTTTTCCTTGACATATCTTTGAATTGTCCATGTCCAAAAACCGAAATAAAAAACCAAACCGAATCGAAAAAAACCGAAACCGAATGGAACCGAACCAATGTAGAAACCGAACCAAACGGTTTGGAACTTTCAGGAACCGAAATTTCCGTTTGAGTTCGGGTTAAGGTCGGAATCGACACAAACTGACCCATGCTCACCCATAAATTAAATAACAAAACTTATCCAATAAACCATATGACAAATAAGACATCTCTTTTATATAATATGAAAGATAGTTAAATAATTATAAACATAACAATTTTTTAACAAAAGAACCATGGATAGCAATTTATGTTGAGTTGTTGTGTCAAACACAATTAGTATTTAAGTGAATGGATTTGTAATAAAAACTTCATAAAACACTAACGTTCTATTCTCGTAAAATTAAAGAAAAATAAAGTAATATAAAAAAAGGATATTAAAGTAAAAGAAAACATTTATTTTACTTTACGATCATTTAAATATGAGCGAAATGTTTTATTTTCATCTAATCCTTTTATTTTTTTTGCTTTCCTTCCTAAACAAAAACTTTAAAATTCACAGTTTATTTATTTTATTTCCTTTACTTTCCTTACCCTAAAAATAAAACTCAATGGTCGAAAAAATTAACACTTTGACACTATTTTATTTATTTATGTATTTAAAAAGTTACTTCCCGTCTCAAAATTATTGTCTATAGACAAAAAACACACATTTTTAGAAAAATATTATTACTGATTTATCTTTCTTACTTTTTACAAAATAACAGTTTTACGTATTTCGATAAATTTATCAAATTTTCCTATTTATTTTAGACAATTAAATTGAGATAACCGAAAATAGAATACTGCAATATATATCTATACTACATATAAAGCATTTAGTCCTAAAATCTTAAAGTTAAAATTTAAGAAGGAAAATACTAAAATGCCCCTCATTTATCATTTAAATACAATTTAATTTGCAACTTACTTTCCTTTCTTTTCAACCCATTTTCCATTTTTCATTATTTACCATCAACTAAATTAGATTATAATTAATTTGACTAACAAAACTTTTACGAAAAATTTCAATACAAAAATTTCTTACATCTAATTGTCATATGTAAAATGTGAATTAATTTATTTTTTTATTAAGCGTCGCATATATAACCAGTTATGTCCAAAGATCTAGATTTCAAACCGTTACCGAATAATTGTTTTTATAGCCCGAATTGAATGGATGACCTAAAGCTTTTTCTGCACAGATGATATATAAGTGAAAAGACCACTAAAAAACTACTACACTTAAAATATAGTCGCAACACTAGAATCAGAAACTATTACACTTAAAATATAGTCGCAACACTAGAATCGGAAACTATTTAATAGGAAATTCGAGTTTGGACCGAAATAAATGTTTTCTTTAATAAAAACACGATTCAAACAAAAAACTATTAGACAAGTTAGTGCATAATGTATTTGAAAATATATGGAGAGAATGAGTTTGATACTCGATGTATCGGATCATAAATTATTACACTTAAAATATTAATCGTGAAACGAGATGTTAACAAAAATCATTACCGCATATACATAAATAAAATGATGGCACAAAAGAGCACACTATCATAAACGGTTACCGCATAATTAATTTTCTTGTACGAAAAAACTCGATAAGAAACTCTTACCATAACTATTACCTATCTAACGGGAATAAGAAACTATTATAAATCGTTGTCAAATATAATTTTTCTTTTAAGCTGTATCGCGCGGGTTTCATAAAAGAAAACACAAAATCAGCCTTGATTTAATTAAAAATATACCACTTCTTAGCATAAACCTGTAAACCTTCCCTGGACTACTTGGAACTTATTCCGGTTAATCCACCTGCGCCGACAACTTTTCCGGTCAATCCATGGGCGAACCAAATCCACCGAATCAACCACATCCTTCATCTCTTCTCAATCAATTAGAATCCATCCTCGAATCAGATCCGTTAATGTAAGTTTTCCATAAACCCTAACCCAAAAAAACCTCAATTTATATTTCATGATTAACTTTTGTCAAACATAGCCTCGGGGCGGTTATTTATATTGTAGGGACGGTTATTATCAATGTACAACCTGATTAACTTTTGTTAAGCATTTAAACATAGAACTGAAGCGGTTATTTAAATTATTGGACGGTTATTATCGATGTACAACCTTTTTATGCATGTTTTTTAAACATAACCCCGGGTCCCGGGGCTATGTGTATTAAAACTGTTTATGATTTATTGTTGATTATGCAAACAGTGATGAAGTAGGATTTGTTCATCCGTCTCAATTTACTGATATAAGTGACGGCTCATCGATGTCGATTGAGCTTGATGAAAAAAGTGAAATGAGTTTTTGGTGTAGAGATCATAAGCTCGGGATATCGACCAAGGTGATTCAGTGGTTGTACGTTGCCGCAAAATGTGCGTTTGTGTCTTCGTTGGAGCGGTATAAGATGTTGATTGATTTATCTTCGTTAGACATCGTTGAAAGTGAAGTAATGAAGCATAGCAGAGTACTTTTGCTGCTGAGTGGTGATTTTGGAACTGCGTGGAATTGCAGGTTTCGTTTTTATATGTCACTGATATGTAACGGTGTATTAATTTATTCGTGGTTTTTATTTACATATGTCATTTGTACTTGCAGGAAAGAAATCGTGTTAAAGAAGCAGAACGAAATTGTATATCTCGATGAGCTCCAGCTTTCGTCTTTGGTTCTTTCAAATTCACCAAAAAGCGAGCGTGCATGGAGCCATAGGTAACATTTGGGAAGGTAGCTCCTCTCTTGGGAAAAAAAAATTGAATTGTTTTGACCTTGTGATTGTTTGTGTTATGTATACTTATTTATGCTCATTTATTATAGGCGATGGATTATCAGGATGATAGCTGACAAGTCTACATATCTGCAAGAGATTTTGAAAAACGAATCTGAATTAGCCAAAAGAATAGCAGAGGTTAAATTTCATGGAATTTTTTATGGTTTAAATGTTTGAGTTTAATTTTCTTTGGTGGATTTACGGTCTTTTATCTAATATACTTCACACTCGCATGTTATTTAAAAGAAAATGTTATCATAATATTTTTGAAGTTATTTCATATTTTGGTTGCACCGCTTGCCCTGATCCTATTGTTCTAATTAAGCAGAAGTCAAAGATGAACTATCGTGCATGGAATCATCGGTGTTGGTTAGTTTCTTTCATGCATGAATGTCAGGTGCAAACTTAAGACATTGTGGTCGATTAATGTTGCAATATTTTTAGTTAACATTGAGTTAACAGTATCTTATCTTTTTGGTTCTTTCAGGTAATTGATGAGTTAGTTAATGATCGTGATTGGGCTGGTTTGCATGTCGCTGATAACTCTTGCTTTCACTTTCGGACGGTAAGTTTCTATCAACTATAACATTTTTTTATTGTATGTAGTCTCATATTCACCATCTTTTTAACTGATGCATAATTTTGACGCATATAAGAGACTGATTCTAACTGATTGGACAGCGGTTAATGACCAGGACATTAGAAGAGTCATGGTATAAACAAGATTTAAATGCAAACCCTACCCATCGTGCAAATGTTTGTCAACTTTGGAAGGTAGCTTAGACTATACTGAAAAATCATATTTTTTAAGACTGTTAAATACCTAATATTTTCATGTCCTATTTACGGAAATGTTATATATCTTATCCATTTCCATTTTACAGGAAGAACTAACCTGGAGTGAGACATTAATTAAGCGTTATATAGGGAGAGAGGTATGTGCATAAGTTCATCATCTTTCTGTTATTTTACGTTCTCTTTGACCTTGTTCTTTTCTTGCACTTTTATTAAAACCTGTTATGTAAATTACGTGTTCTAGGCGCTATGGCTTTATCGGCGTTTCCTGTCTTTATGCTGGATAAAGCATTTTGCAGCTCGTATGGGTGGGACACATGTGGATTTATTTGTGGATAGTGAATTGCAACTCTTCCGTTCATGTACAGTTATTCCAGATGATGTGTTTGAGGATTATAAATCTCAAGCAATGTTTGCAGCTACTTATGTAATGTGGCTGATCAAGGTAACAGAAACATTGTTCATTTTTTACTCAGATCGGCCCTGTCATGATGGATGGGTTGAATGAGTTGGATAGTAGGTCGAAACAAGTGTGGGTTAAAACATATTTAAAATAATTTATGTGTTGGTTATAATTACGAAAATAACATCGTTACATTCATAATCAGTGTTCAACGTGTACGGCCTATTTGAACCATTCTCCTTTTCTCTTAATTTTTTTATTTGACCCGTTCAAGATAAAACACAACCTAGATTGACTCGTTAATAAGTAAACGGGTCGAAATTGCCACATATAACACCATGCATATGTCGTCTGTTTCTTCACCGTGTTTTATTTTCTTTTGTGTCTACAGGAAATGGATGAGTCTCAAAGTATGGAAACTCAAGGAAAGGTAGGAGATGAACTTGAAGAAGTGTTGAATAAGGTATGCCCCGAGAAGTCTTTCCTTTGGGATCTTGTGAGGACCAAAAGCAGCCCGTTTTGACCTGTAGGTGCTGTTGTGAGCACGAGTTTGGTTACTTTTAGATGCAGATGATAATAAAGTCTTGTCCCTTAAGTGAAGTTGTAGTTCATTACGGAATTGACGAGTCGTATATAATTCACCATAGGTTACTATGTTGTTCTTGAATGAAATGAAATGTATAAGCTTATTCTATGAAGATAAAAGATTTACATTTTTTGGTATTTTTGAGTTGTTAACGGGGTTTCTGAATGTTGATTAGACTCGGTTATGTGTAAACTGGATTCATATAGTTAAGTACCATCCTCGTATATATGGTAAAATAATGACGAAACCAAAGGTTCATTCATCTACTTACATATTTGAAGCATCTAAGTTACACATTTTATTTTTGAAAATATGCTAAAACTAAAAACCTCTATACAATAAATTTAGCATCTTTATTGAGCTAAATGGATCGGCTTGACCCGACTCGGCCGGTAACCCATAATACATGGACCTCATCTTATCTAGAATCCAAAAAATCTTGAAATCTTTCCAACACAGAATCCACAACATATAGAATTATAGATACACGCACTCTATATCTATATCTCTATACTTTCTCTCTCTACATTCTTATTATGATTTCTGCAGAATTCTCACCAAAATTCTTCACCTTCAACACTAACCCAAATTCTTATCACCATTACTCAATCATAACCTGCAGAAACCCTAATCCAAACCCTAACCCTAATCACAAAACAAGCTTCTCAAATGTCAATCTTACAACAAATTTAAAACCAACCCATTTGAACTCATACAGTTACAAAGAAACCCATTTCATGAAACTGCTTAACAGATCCTGCAAAGTTGGAAAATACGACGAATCGCTTTATTTCTTGGAACTCATGGTTGCTAAAGGCTATAAGCCTGATGTAATCTTGTGTACAAAGCTTATAAAAGGCTTTTTCAACACGAGACGTGTCGAAAAGGCGGTTAAGATTATTCAGATACTTGAATTATATGGTGAGCCAGATGTGTTTGCTTATAATGCTGTGATCAGTGGGTTTTGTAAGTTGAATCAGATTGATTCTGCGAATCGAGTTTTGGATAGGATGAGGGATCAAGGGTTTTCGCCTGATGTTGTTACGTATAATATATTGATTGGGAGTCTTTGTAGTAGAGGGAAACTTGGGTTAGCTATGAAAATGTTGGAACAGTTGTTGGAGGATAATTGTAACCCGACTGTGATTACTTACACGATATTGATTGAGGCGACGATTTTGGAAGGTGGGATTAATGAAGCGATGAAGCTTTTAGATGAAATGTTGTCTAGAGGACTTTTACCTGATATGTATACTTATAATGCTATAATTCGCGGGTTATGTAGAGAAGGAATGATGGATAAAGCGTTTGAATTCGTTAGGAGTTTACCGTCAAAAGGATGTAAACCAGATGTGATATCGTATAATATTTTGTTGAGAGCGTTGTTAAATCAACGGAAATGGGGTGATGCGGAAAGGTTAATGGAGACGATGTTTTCAAGAAACTGTGAACCGAATGGTGTGACTTATAGTATCTTGGTTAGCTCGTTGTGTCGTGATGGGAAAGTGGATGAAGCGATGAATATGTTGAGAATTATGGTGGAAAGTGGATATAATCCTGATGCTTTTACTTTTGATCCTTTGATTTCCGCCTTTTGTAAAGATGGGAGATTAGATGTAGCTTTAAGTTTCTTGGATTACATGATTTCGACAGGATGTTTACCAGATATAGTTAATTACAACACTGTGTTATCGGCATTGTGTAAAAACGGAAATGCAGAGGAAGCTATGATGATTTTTGAAATATTAGGGGAAACAGGGTGTCCGCCGGATGTAAGTACTTATAATACAATGATAAGTGCTTTATGGTATAACAAAGAAAGAGAAAAGGCGTTAAGTATGGTTTCGGAGATGATGATGAAAGGAATCGACCCTGATGAAATAACCTATAATGCACTTAGTTCGTGTTTGTGTAGAGATGGAATGGTGGATGAAGCAATTGCGATTTTCAGAAGTATGGAGATTAATGGATTTATGCCGAGTGTGATAACTTACAATATTGTGCTTCTCGGATTATGTAAAGCTCATAGAATGGATGAAGCGATTAGTTTTTTGGAAGAAATGGTTAAAAGGGGTTGCAAACCGAATCAAACAACGTATATTTTGTTGGTTGAAGGAGTCGGGTTTGCTGGAAGGAGAGTTGAAGCTCTTGATTTGGGTTATACCTTGTTTAAAATGAAAGTTATTTCAGAAGAATCGATTAAACGGTTAAAGAGGACCTTCCCGTTACATGAAGAAAACTGACCTAATGGTCTACAAAGGTATGATGTTTAACAAGTTTTTGTCAAAGAACAAGCGGATAATTAGATTAAAGCATTACTAGTTTTATTTGTATTAAATTTGAGAAAAAAAACAAGTAAATATTGACATCAATCTGCTACATTAGCATTCTTTTTGCAATTCTTTTCAATGGAAATGACAATAAGCATCGAAGAAACTTATATATGTTTACGCATAACTTAAAGTACAAAACCGACCTTATTAAACAGTCTTCCATTCGATAAGTTTCTTTTGTAGTTCCCTGGCTTCTTCGTACATACCCTCTTTAAATAACCCTTCAAACATATTAGAATAAAACATTTCGCCATATGGTTTATAAGGGCTCGAAACCAACATCTTTAAGACCATAATCGCACCATCTAACTTCTGTTTCTTGCATAATGTATAAATAATGCTTTTGTAAGTATGATGAGTGGCTCTATGGTTATTTTTCTCCATCACTTTCAAAATGTTTACAGCCTCATCGAGCATATCAGCGTGACAAAACCCCCAAATCAAGCATCTATGCGTAACATCATCGGGAAAAACCGCCTTCTTTTTAATTATTTCCTGATATAAACCAACTGCTTTCTCCATTTTACCCGTTTTAGCTAACCCGTCGATAATTATATTATAAGTTATTAAACTTGGAGGAGTATGAGTCTTTTTTAAACAATCAAGAACCTCTAATGACTCGTCCGTCATTTCTTCATCACAAAGAGCACGCAAAAGAGTGTTATAAGTGATTATATCAGGAGACAAATCACGAGACACCATTTCGTTGAAGAAGCCAATAGCACGATCAAGAAACCCGAATTTACAAAACCCCTTTATCAAAATATTGTAAGTGACCATAGTTGGAGCGTTAGATGTTTCTTTCATCAAAGAAAGAATCTCGTCCACCTCACCCAAGTAACCATGGTTAAATAAAGAGTGTAGAAGCGTTGTGTACATTACCACATTCGGTTCCATACCGTGAGATAAAAGATCATTAATAATCAAAATGGTATCACCAAAATTCCCTCTTTTACTTGTCACGTTAATAATCGAATTATATGTCACAAGATCATGATTACACCCGTGAACCGACAAATCGTCCAGGATTTGTATTGCTCGTATAACCCCTCGAAACTTGCAAATTAACTCAACAAGAACCGTACTGGTACTAGCATACGGTACGCAACCTTTTACTAACTGATTCTTCCAAAACCTAACAGCTTGGTGAACATAACCGTGTTCAAGCATTACACGTATTATAGCGTTATACGTAATGTCATCTGGTGGGCAACCAGATACATTCATGCCCTCAAAAACATCAAGAGCAGCGTCTATACGTCTGTTTTTGCATAAACCGCTAATTAGTATATTGTAAGTGATGATATCGGGGACCCCACCTGACATAACCATACACTTTAAGACCTCCGTGGCTCGTTCTGTATAGTTGAGTTTCACTAGCCCTCTAATTACCTTTGTGCAAGAATTAAAGTCGGGGATTTGGTTTCTTCGGCTCATTGAAGCAACCAATCTTGACGCTTTTAGTATTTCCCAACGTTTGCACAAATTCAGTAACATGTCGTTGTTGGTTTGTTCATCGTTGTTGATGTAACTTCGTTTCGAAGATTCGTCTTCTGAATGCTGCCTTTTTAGTATCTTCCACGACTCTAGTTTAGTTTCACTCACATTATCAAGACAAATACGACACTGTAACTGCAACAAATGAGCATGTCTTTGTGAAGTAGAAACTCTGGTCCATGGTTCATGTGACCGAGTTTTGATAATTGATCGATGACTAGCAAGTGAAACGAGGTCCAATTGATCAGAAATGAAATTCAAATTCTGCAACATTGATGCGTCAAGTAGTCTCTCTGCCAAAAAGCCATACAAGTCAAAAGTTGTAAAATCTAAGCCAAATTCTTTAGGGGGGTTTCAGGATTGCTTATTTGTAAATAAACTAAGCTAAATCGCGGTTTCGAATAAACGGATAAACAGTTTTAATATGCAATCCCAAACACACTTGCACCGGAGGCGGTAGAGCTACTCAGTCGAGTTCAACGGGTTATGCATAGCAATGTTATGACTCCTAGACGTTTTGATGTAGTTTTTAAACGTATTGACTTTGCGATCCAAAAAGGGTTAGCGGCGCAGCTTGTTGCCCGCTTGCCTTCCCGCTTGCCTTCTGTCACTTTGTAAATTCTAACGTTCTAAATCTAATATGATATTATAATAAATAAATAAAAACCATTAAAAAAAATTTGAATACCGTACATCGTACGGGTATTAAAACTAGTTAGCTAATATTTCTTTAGGGGGGTTTCGGGATTGCTTATCAGTAAGGTTAACATAGCAACAGACTAATTACCTAAAACCCTGAGAAATTAATAAACTTTAAATGATATAGAAATTATAAAAACTGAGGAAAATCAAAAAAAGGTAATTACCGGTGAATTTGGGTCGGTTTCCGGGAGTGTGGCGGTGATGATTTTGATGTGACTAATGATAATGATGTGGAGGTTTAGGGTTCAGGGTTTGCAAAGCCGGCGATTACTTTTGTTATACTTTCCACCCCTCTATGTTAATTTGTTACATAAAGGATACTTTTGAATAAAAAATCTTGTTACTTTTGTTTATCGGTTCGGAATTTTTCGTTTTGAGAAAGTATAGTATAGGTCTATGTTTAACGTCACATAACTTACATATATTTTACCATCTTATACCACATATTAGTCATACGAGTAAAGTAGTTGCATATGGCAGGGCGTAGAGCGTAACCACTAGGTGGTTATCATTAACTACGGGTTTTATCCATTAATATTAATTTCATATAGGGTGATTTTTTTTTGATAATAACTTTTTTTGAGGTAGTAAAATATTATCAACAGAAACTCACCTAATCAATATCAAACATTAAACTACTAGCATTTTTTTTTAAATAACATAGTCACCTAACTTCTAAGGAATATAGAGGTCAATATTTGGTTTACATAACACCGTCTAAGAAAGACTACCTAAAGCTTAGTATAGTTGTTAAATCCTTCTACAACCTTATACAATCGGGTGTGATCTTTATCCCAATATTAGAAAAATACGAAGGTTAATAATAACTTGAAGGTTAAATGTAACAAAACATAAAATAGAGGGGGTAGGGTGAGGACTATGAAAATTTATTCCTTGGCTATCACTTATTTGGTTTTCGATTATGAAGCCAACCTTTGTTACCTTAATTTACAAATTCCTAAAAATCAATTTACGTACGAAGAGTAATTCAATGTAAAATTCTTGTTTAAAACGTTATAAGTTAGCATTATACATGGGTCAGATTTGTTGAGTTTTCTAGTTTATTGTTATCGAGTTTTTTATATTTTATATTTTTATTGGTGTGTTTTTTTGTTTCAACTCGTGTGTTTTTTTGTTTCAATAAGTTGAAAACGGGACTATTTAGGTATAATGCGCCAATTTTTTGTTTTAGTTGATGCTTATTTGTGGATTAATATTTTTTTAAACATCAAAGTACACTTCAATGTTGGTGAATTATGATGTTGCTAATATTACTTTATTTGATTATTTTGATGAATTTTTTAATGATTTGTTTTATTAAAGTTTAACGAGACTTAAATAGTTTTGAACTTGTATCGAGTTAATCGAGGTCACTTTTAGGGAAATTGTCACCTACGGGAAACTAGACCTATCAATGAGACCTTGTTAGGGTATATGAATCGTCGGTAAAACCCAGTTTAGAGAACTTTGGTTAGGATTTTTTTAAGAGTTGATAGTCACAATCTTAATTTTTTATTTCTTTTTTTTTTTCCCTTGAAAAACAAATTAATCACACCAAATCATTAAACTTAAAGCCACATGTCTTAGGTTTTGTGTTGATTCACGGACCACCAAAATAAAATCCTTTTGATAATCAACGTCTTAAATGTGTGACTAAAACGTTGAAATATATATAAGAGCTTTAACCTTATCAGTTATCTTTGAAAATTGATAACATATATACATTAGAATATAACTTTATGTTATATTAACTACAAATCCTATATTGGTGTATAACCTAAATTTAGTTCATTTAGCGTTTTTAAAAGTAAAAAGAAATAGTAAGTTGTATTTATTTTAGACATTATTTCTATAAGAATATTTACCGACTCAAAAACTAATAAATCCAGTTTCCAGAGTGTTTGGATTAGCGTACCGACTTATAAAACTATTAAGATTTTGAAAAACAATAAGGTGATAGTTAACAATCCATAAGAATGTTTAGGGACTGATTTTGTAGTTTACATATTCTATCATTTGCCCAGAATACTACTCATTTGGGGGGAAAATGCTTCTAAAATCTGGATTTCTATTCCTTTCTCGAATTCCTATTATTTCTCCTTATTCCCGAACAAGGTAATCACTCATTCCCGACTTTAAAAAAAAATCAACTATTTTTTTTTAACTAATTTATAGTTAGTAGTAATTATTTTAATTCAATAATTAGGGGTTTTCATATAACTAATTTATAAAGGCGCCTATTATGTTTATCTAACTATCATATATCGTTATCGTATTTATCCAAATATACATGACATCCATATAAGTTGTCACGAGTCACTTACACTACCTACTTATAAGTTTTTCATTGGTCGGATATATAATAACAATTTTTAAAGGTTGAACGTTTTAAGTCCGTCACTTACTGTAGATTTTAGAGTAAAGTTGGATTCCGTTTCGGACCCATATGCACTGTTGGTTTACTTGAATTGATTTTTTTTTTTGCAGTAAAATATGTATGAAAAAAATGACCAGTAAAGAAATGGCTACTACTGCTACAGCTGCTGCACAAGTTTTCCCTAAGTTTGTTCCAGTGGAACAGAGTAAAATTACTTCTGTTAGCGAATCTGACGGTGCGTGTATGATTAGTCGATTAACACTTTGTTGATTATTTACTGTTACATTTAGCTGAAAATGCAGATTATGGAATTTACTTGTATTGCAGGGATCAAATTTCGAGTCGTTTCGTATAACATTTTGGCTCAGGTATACATAACTTGCCAACTGTTATATTTTTCGTTTTTGTTACAGGAGCACAACATGTACATGAATATTGATACCTATAATCAAACACGTAGTGTTATTAATTACGGAAAATTTCAGAAAAAGGTAACATTAGTACACAAATTTCCTAATTAAGGGAACGAAACATGGTTTTTGAATAACAATAAGATTGTAAGTTCAGTTTTAGTCGAAAAAAGGAATTTTGATGCATATTTTTTTAGTAGTATTGAACTAATCTTCTTTTTTTGTTCAAATTCATGTGTCGTTACCTTAGTTAGTAAATACATGTATTATGTTACCTTTTATGAAATTTGCCCTATAAACTATACTATGATAACTTGATAACAATAGTAAACGTCGTGATTGTACTTAAATGTATCCCTCTGCAGGTATATATGAGAAGCTCTTTATTCCCATACTCTCCACGACCTTGTCTCAAGTGAGTTTCTTTTTTTCGAAACGCTCTTTAATCAACGCTTGAAATGAAGCAATTATTAGTATACGTTAACTTTTGGGTGCTATTATCATAGGTGGAATGCACGCTCGTCAGCAATTCTTGAACTTCTTAAGAATCTTGATGCTGATATCTTATGCTTACAGGTTTTTACATTCATATCTTGTCAATAATACAGGGCTAGTTCACAAACTGTTTTGTTGGTGTAATACTTTTTTTTTTCTACAATATTTATCAGGAATTAGACGAGTATGATAAGTTTTACAAAGAAAAAATAGAGCAGAACGATTACTCAAGCGTCTACATTAAGAGAACTGGGACAAAACTCGATGGATGTGGAATTTTTTACAAAAACGACAAGTATGCTTGTTACCTTTTTCTGCAAGTAAAAATAGTAATGTATAGAAAGCCTATTTGAATACTTGATTTATCCTTTTGTTTGTTTGATTTCTAGGCTGGAGTTGCTCATAGAGGAAAAAATCGACTATAATGACCTTGCTAACTTGATTCTAGACGAATCATCTCGTGTGGAACAGGAGAAGGCTAGTGACACCAATACTAAAGGTATTTGTTAAGGTTTTCGGCCTTTTTGGCTCCAACTATATTTTCTTAAACGATGGGCTATGAAGTTTATAATGTTATTTGTTTCTTGATTGTGTCATAGGGAAAGGAAAGACTCCAACGGGCCATGGGGATCTTAATGATCCATATATACGGTTGAAACGTGATTGTGTTGGAATTATTGCTGCATTCAAGTTTAAAAAACCTTACCAACATTACGTCATTGTCGCAAACTCACATATTTTCTGGTAAGGTTAAATTCCAGTTTTGCCCTTATGCGGTCCAGATTCAATTATTTGAATAGTTTTGCAGCGAATTTAGACATAAATTTTTTCATAATCTGCTTCCCAGGGACCCAGAATTGGCTGATGTGAAGCTCGCACAGGCGAAATATCTGTTATCACGTGTAGCACAATTCAAAAAAATGGTATCAGAAAAATTTGACTGCAAGCCATCTGTTCTTATTGCTGGAGATTTCAACTCCACTCCTGGAGATAAGGTACAATGTTTAAGCAATGCCATTTCTCGGCAGTAGCCCGTTTGCTACGTAATAAATGAATGAAAATTGAATATTTGAATTGTTGACACTATAAGGCTGTAAGAAATTTTGAATAAATTTATTTTTTCAGGTATACGAGTACCTTGTTTCAGGCGTTTCTAAGGTAGCTTCCGCAGAAGAATGTTCAGAAGACCTACCAATGCCTTTGTCCAGTGTTTATGCATACACTAGGGGTGGTGAACCACGGTTTACAAACTGTACTCCTAAGTTCACTGACACGCTTGATTATATCCTGTTTTCTCCTTCCGAGAGCATTGAACCAGTTAGTTACCTTGAGCTTCCAGAAACAGAAGAAACTCCCCATGTAAAAGGTGGATTGCCAAATTACTTCCATCCAAGTGATCATCTGCCAATAGGTGCCGAGTTTGTGGTAATCTAAGATAATTCAAGTCTGTTTCGGGTTTGCATTCTTTTCTTGTTGGATTTCATAATTCTTTTAGGTAAAGATTATAGAGTTACCGATCGATTATACAGTTTTTTGGGGAACAAGTTATTTACTTTGATTTGATGATATTTATTTTTGAAAGTTTCTATTAGTTAAAAATGAATTGGAGAAAAGAAAACCGATTTATTATATTCTCTGAAGTAAATGTTTACGTTAACTACGTGGTCCTATTCGTTTGCTTGTGTTTGACTTCAAAATTCTCTCGAGTTGCACCAACATCACCGTGGTTCCATTCTTTCCCCATTGTCAAGCTGCAAATTCAAAAGCGTTTAATATGCACAAAAAAGTGTTGGTAAACGTAATAGTAATGGATTGAATAGAAATCAATGATAGGTCCAAGTCGCCAGTGGCGGATCCAGAAAATCGAGATAAGGGGGGCATAATTATTTTTCGACCAATTGGGTGGGGGCAAACATATAAAAGTCTAAACAAATTAGGCGTGGCGGCACTGATTTTATACCAGTTTTCTCTAATTTTTTTCTGACCGTAGGGGGCGGTTGACCTCCCACCTTCTATGTTGGATCCGCCCCTGGGTCCAACTCTCATTCACTTCCCGTTAGTCTTCGCTCCTCATGCAACCCCAATAATTGGTTTAACATCCACCTTTCTTCATCGCGTTGAGCATGATTCTTTTAGTCTCATCCACTCGGATAGAGTGTTGCACCTGTGTTGACCAAGGCTTTTGCGGGTATATCATTCTCCATCGTGATCACAAATTGAAGCCCCTTAGCTTCTACTTTTGACCCAATCCACTTGTTGCCTTTGTTCGTTACCTTGACTATCCTCATTCTCATGTTTCCCTTAGCCTCTTCGTTGGGTAACTCAACCGTTGCCTTTGCCTTAAGTATCTACCTTGGATGGCTCCGTCCTTGCATCAATTGCACGAAGACTCGTAAAGAAACTATTTACACTTCCTCATCTTCACACGACTTTTAGTCATACTTTTAATACATATTTACCATAACCCGGTTTGTTGTTAACAAAACTCAAATAAATAAATATATTTAATCAAATAAAAGAAAATGTAATTAATCTCAATTAAAGTCCGGCCCGTTTAGGCCTAATATGTAGATCGGCCTATATAATATATCTCAGCCCATATTGATTAAAATTATTGAAGTCCAATCACATCAACAATAATTCAAAATATAAGAAAAGATGATACGTTAAAATAGAATCTTACTATACTTGTATTTTTTTTGTTAGTACACTTCTTACTCAAATTATGTTAAATATGGATGAGCTAGTTGTTCACGTTCTAACCATAATGGTCGTCAATTCTCCAAAACAAAATTTCCTAAAAATTGGATAAGGGAGGGTTTTCGGATAAAAGAATTATATCCTTTTCACTTGAAACTTTGGAAAAGATTTAAGCTACGACTTTATGAAAGAGATAGAAAGCAACGAGATGATTTTGATTCTTGTTTTTTAACCGTTTTAAGAATGGAAACAGAATATTCTTTTGGTCCTCCTCAAGAAACACCTTCATTATTTGAACACGGTTTCTAGAAAGAAAAAGTGCATCTAGAAATAATACAATAATTGATGGTTTGAGGTTATTAACTCAATTTTGAATATAGACTAGGACGGGGAGTCAATAGTTTATAGCACAGCTTTGTGGTCGCCGAACCTGTGGTTCCATTCGATAATAATGGTTCCATTGTTGTACATGTATAACACTCTAACGTCCACTTATACAAATGTTTGCAATATATGTTTTAGATTTATATGAAATAGACTTTGATATGGATCTCTATAGTATATGTCACAAATACCGATATCTACTATCAACTCGGATACTATTACGATTTAACTTTTTTTAAAGAGGATACAAGTGATGGGTATAGGGTATTCGTGGGCCTAGATGCACTGAAAATGCAGAGAACAAATATGATGCTCAAATGACCATTACATGCCACCTAACATGATGTCCAAAATTATGATTCACAAATAGGGTGGTATTGCATCATGTTACGTGTCATCACCATAAGTTTTTCTACTTTTTTTTTCATATGTATATGGTTTTTTGTATAAGATCCATCCCCAAATTATAGACGGGTTTGAGCCACAAACTCATGTGAACTCACACGACGTGAAGATGAATGGCACTCTGAATATTCGAACTCGTGATATAGTTTATGCTTATTTCCCGATTTTTTTTCTTTTTCAGAATTAAACCAATCTTGTCAAAATATATATTATAAATTAATATATGTCACAAATATCGATATCCACTGAAATTTGACTCAGATACGATCGTATATGATTGTTCAGCTCGAAAGTCAGTATTTTAATATCGACGAGCCTCCATTTTTAGGTTTCTGCACTTTAATTTTGTTTTCCTATTTTCGGTTTATAACTTTATATACTTTTACCGTCCCTATGTTACATAGTTTGTATTTGCTAATTCTGTTATCGTGTTAGAAATTTGTATTAAATTTGCTACAAATTAACTTTCTAAACAATATCATACGGATGTAACCAAGAACCACCAAACTTAATAATTAATGGGGTAATTGACTAGACCATGTTACCAAATAGATACATGTCACATATAATTATTATTAATTATCAATGTTAAGCCGGCCATCAATTGTCACAAAATAGTATTATAGTAACTGTTTGGTGAAGATGTTGATCAAGTACCATATATATATTTTCTTAATTTGAATGAAAAGTAGGTTTGATTAAGCATGCTTAACTATACCTATAAACCTTTGTTTAATAATGCACCTTTTTAGTTTATGTTATCATTCAAGACAACATCAACTAACGGACGTAGGCTGGTAAATACATAGTTATATGCCTCTTGAGTTGGATGCACCGAGTCCCAAAACACGTATTTTGATGCATCATCACATACAACGGAGTCGGTGTTGCATAGGACTGCTGCTTCAATATATCCAGATCCGCAACATCCAACATTCACTTCTTCAAAACCTATAAATATATATATTTGTTTATGGTAGGTATTTTCAAACAGTTGAATGTATACATACGATCAAAATAAAATATCGACTTTAGAATGTTATGTTGTGAACTTACCATGTTTGCTTCCAAATTGTATCATGTCAAGAATAGATTTGTATATGTCTACATAATACAATTTAGTGTTGGAAGTTTGTATGGCTTTCAATTTGGTTTCGAGAAGTAGGTTGTAGTCTCTTGCAGCCGATAACATTTCATCAACACATTTGCGTCCATGAATTGCTGAATCTCTGTGCAGAGTAATTACTCCGGGCAGACAACCCATTGGAGGTAAACCTACCATGGCTATCTTTCGAGCACCTTCATTCATCAGTTCCTTCAAATATATTCCGCGAAAATTGTTACTACTATATAAGGGTTCAAAAATTCCTTTTTCTATACTTTGAAAGTGTCATAAGTTTATAGATTAGATTTGTAAATATAGACTTATTTAAGGTTTAACACATATTATATTATAAGTTTCTAAATAAAGTTGACTGATTTTAAAACCCTATGATCCCTATTTGACTACTAGTAAACATTCTTTTATCTAACCTATGATGACTTTAATAATAAATTCTAAAATAGAAGTAAGTTATGTTGTCACATCTTAGATTGGCCCACTCTCGATTGTTATTAACATGTCAATTTATATTTTCTCAACCACATTTCAACATCAACTAAAATTAATCAGAAAAGAAAAATGCATCAATGTGTCTCATGCTACATAATAGGTAGCCAATATTAGTTGTTTATACTATCAGCAAAATATAATTTGTATATTAGAAAAACCTTCATTTATGACATTGTCACATCCCCTTTGCTTGTATCATAACATAAATCTAATTTAAGTGTGACAACAAAAAAGTTGTTCATTTTTATTACCATAAACAACATTTGGAAGCTGTCCGGTTAATGACCTATCGATTCAGAAAGGTCGCTATTAGTTTTTCATTGATCAAGCTCATAACTAATCTAGTTAAATGAGAAGGACAATACGGTTACCAGAAAATAAACCCGAGTAGGAAATTATTTTGTTATTGACAAAGACATATCTTTATGTGTCTAGGTAAGAGAAGGACATACGTACCTTAATGAACTGCTCGATGTTTTGAAGCAAGAAGTTATGATAATCCGTGACGTTTGGATACATAGCTTGACTTACGAGTTCACCGAGCTCGTAATAATTGACAATGTAATCGTTTGTTCCGGCACTAATCATAAACACGGCGTTCTCTATTAGATTGAGTGTATTTTCCTTCCCAATGAAAAACTCTATCTTCGATTTGTACTCTTTGAAGTATTCCATTTGTTTTTCTAATGGAATCACACTCTGCACAAACACCAATATGAAATTGTAAGAAAATGTTTTCACTTATCTATATATGATTTCGAAAATAACTTGATAATAGTACTATAATTTACGAACATTAACTAGATACTATGTCGGTGATCCAAAACACTAATAGGCCAGTAACCGAATGAAAAAGGGAAAAGATGAGCTAGTATTAACCGTATGAGCTAGATGTGAAATAGTAACACATTACCAAACATTAATTTATGAATTAGTCGAATTCATCATTTATTTGAAGTCTGGTTTATTGTACGAACCTTTCATAAATACATTTAAGTTTTGTCTTTCTTTGTGTAACCAGTGAGACAATAATACACCAAAGTTAGTTATCTCCTAATATTTATCTAAAGAGGAAACCCAAGAGAGAGACTCGAACCTGAGACCTCCCTTAGGGGCGAACTATCTCCTACCAATGAGTCAAACCCCGTTGGGTTTTAATGTTCTATTCTATCACCACTCAATTTACCGAAGTCATCATTCATGTGTACTATAGATTTCTTTGTTAATTTTTATGATGCAACGAAAACTAGCTATCATATTTCTCATGCACGGTAAATATCTACATATAGCAAGCGTTGCGTCTTTATTGATATTTTGGTCTATAAATATAAGATTTGACACTGAAATCATCCTCTTTTCAAAATATCTTTATGAAAACAATCCAATTTCCCAAAATTGTTATAAAAGCCGTTAAGCCACGACAAACATTCTAGAAACTTTGTAATCAAAGCTACCCAAAATAATGAATATATCGATTTTGAAAAGAATATTATTTTTAGTGACCAATTTTAAAATAACTTGTTACTGCGTTCAATTTTCTTTAAATGCAAGAAGCATCTAATTTCTACGTGTGTCTGTACAGACAGATACACGTAAGACAGACACACGTAGACAATGCAAACATGGATAGAGAAAAAGAACTAGAGAGAAAAAGAGACAGATAGTTTTGCAGTGAATGGATCAAATCCTGTGCCAGCAGACGCGAAGGAAACTCCAGTCATTAGGTTTTCCATTGTAAGAGTTGGGTCCAAATAAGCTGGCACGCTATCTTTAATACCCGCGTATGAAGCTTCAAATAAAAATTACTCAGATATATATCAGTCAATCAATAACCCTTAACACAGGAAACCAATAACATTTCAAATAATATCTTTACCGATGTAATCAGAAACAAGGCGACCGTTAGTAAACCTTCCGGTTGGAATGTGGTTGATGAAGTCTCTCCCATAAGGTGGGAAATTACTTTTCATAGGAGTTGTAATGTAGTTATTATTTCCAGGATCAACCGTGGAGTCTCCAAACACGAAAAGCGCTGACGTCTTCTGCTTAGTAAACGTAGCGTGCGATTGAGCGAAGTTCGACGTAAAGATGATGAAGAACACATAAATAATATTGCATAAAGTTATAGAAGAATCCATTTGTGTTTAAAAAGATGGAAAGGAAAATGTAAACAAGCTTTGGTTATATGTTGTAGTGAAGGCTACTTGATTGGCTTAATAGCCTCCTTTGTTGCTCACCTAATTTATTGCATTGAAATAGTTTATCTATGAAATCAATTATACCAATTTAGTAAATAAATGTTTATCTAATTGCTAATTTACCGCTGATCACAATCATATTTCATAATTGAAAATGGAAACTAAATATAAATATTTAAAAGAAACCCGACTGTAAAAAATTCAAAAATTTTAACACAGTTAGTACTAATTAAAATATAAAGTCATTCTTATCTTTTCTCCTAAATATAGAATATATATTTTAACAAGTATACAAATTTCTTTCAATCTGTAATATTCATTTTTGTTAGAAATTTATTATCAAAATGTATTTGTTTTATGTCCCGGAATAGCCGAACAAAAACAATTAGTCGTCGCTGCTTTGCGCGAATAATGCAAAAATAAACTGGTTTGTTGTTGTATCGTGCAGGTACAACATACCTTTAGATGGGCACTTACTATGAAATTTCACTTTTTATACTGAAAAATACACACCCCATACCTCTTGAAAGACTCGATCCTTTTGGTTGATGGTATTTATACGTCCCACAAATTAAAGTACTGCAAGGTAAAAAATAATTTATGTACTTTAATTTGTACATACTACTATTTGAACCCTATAAAAGCTAGCATTTATTTCTCACAGGTAACATATTTTTTTCCCAAGGACAATAAGCCTGTTTTTAACCGGTTATAAGAATCACGAGTTATCAATTACTTGTAATATGATTTAAAGTATCTTGAAGTACTAAAGCTAAAATATGAGACATTTACAGTTACATTTATATAAAACACGTTATTTTTATAAAATTAAAATTAAAATTACCACTAAAAAGATTACATAGATTAAAAAAATAAAACATTACTTAGTTTTTCTTTTAAATGTGAAGGGTGTAATGTGCTATTCACATCATCGTCATTTGTGCTAATGATATTTAAGTAAAAGCAAAAGGACTCATAATATGGGAAAATGTAGTTGCACTTTGATAGTGGAAGGTGTATAGTATTCCAAATCGGACTAGCAGAAAACTCACTTGCGGCGCAAACATTAATATTGAAGTATGTTATGTTGTTGCGGGTGTAAGATTACTACATAGAAAATCACACCAAATTTAAAATTAAATTTAAATTATATAAAAATATTCAGGGAATAAATACGAATTAATATGTAATTTGAAGTTTAATGGTTGTTAGGAAAGTATCGGTTGACAAATTAATAACAAAAGAAAATAAAGGGTAATTTAGTTATTTTATTCTTAATTTTTTAACATTTAGAGAAACACCACAAATGCACTATATGTAGTATAGATTTGTTGTCTTTTATTATCATATTATTATTATTATGTTATTGTACATGATTCTTCTTATCTTGATCAATGAAGCGTTTTTAATAGTTAGAACACCACGATTTTTGACGGACATCGAATGCTTGATCGATATATTTTCTTGATTTTCTTGTGCTCAATTATATTCGCATCTCATATGGTGGACAAGAAAATGTTTTAACAAACATGGGCATTTTAGATAAATTTTGTCGACAATATAATACCATTTGGTGTACCTTGATCCATTCACATTAGATGGACCATTAAGAGTGGTGTCGTTATTGATGTCGTTGAAAAGGTCCGTCTCGTGAAATCCGAAGGCCCTGTCCGTCTATTTGTAAATAAGCCTTTTAAAAATAAGAATATATTATGTAAGGTTAGTACTATGAAATTGACAAACAAATCTATCAAATATATATGATGATTGCAAAAATTGAACACATGATCTTCATTGTAAAATAATTGCAGTTCACCTAGTTACCTAAGATCAACATTGCCCAATCAGTTGTTTCCTATTTTGTTTTAAAGATGTTCGACCCAACAATACCAAAAACCATGTCAAATCCGTAAATCGTATGAGAGAAAAGCTTCAAACATAATCATCGGACATCCTTGGTCACCTCGTGCGTAGTGACCTTTTTCATACCTTTTGGGTAGTTCTTCTACGACCAATGTACATAATCAATACTTCCAAGATGACACCGAGGCGCACCACGCTGGCCATGGAATTCACCACAACATGGTTGACCCGGTCATGACATGGTTATGCCCCCACTCTCTGTGCTCTTAATCGTGATGTAACTTTCTATGAATTTGTTTGTGGTAATGCATAACAGTATTTATGTTTATGTTCATTTATTTGCGGTCCCATTTATAAGTATTTAAATTTGTGAATTATATTGACATTTATTAAATGAATTTGTTAGATGTGTAAAAATAATTATGATATAAGTTGTATTATAATGCACTTATACTAATATCATTCTTCTTCAGCAAGAACTCAGAGAGTCAGACTACTACCATACGCAAAGTTATGAGAAAAAGTTAACATGTATCAAAAGCTTTAATTGATGACCGACCTCGATTAATTGTTAGATAATCTCTCTTGTACTGGTATAAGTGGGAGTTCACGTACAGTTGAAACTTTTGATCAGCAATTGATAGTGATATTGATATATACTAAACTGTGGATGCAAGTTTTATAAATAACATGTTTCTATGGTACGTTGGGCACTTGTAATCGGTCCACATCTAAAGATTTTCATACAAACAAATTAAGTTTTGAATTGAGCGTATGATACGTGTTTAATATGTTTGTGGTTTGCAATCAACTTGAACACCAACCTTTCTCCCTTTTGATGCGGTTAATATCGAGGACAAGATTATGAGGCGTTAGGAAGATTGTAAGCGCGCCGCGACCCAACAACAGGTACTGCGCCACAGTATTGGAGGGATGCGCCGCACTGAAGGAACAAATGCGAATGTTTCTGTTGGATGAGTTGACTGCGACTCAGTAACTGGGCGAATTTTCGTGAGCAGCTCTTTTTCCAGCTTTGTTAAGGGTTGCTTTTGTTTACTTTTTAAAGTTCACGGATTTGTTTTGTTTACCTTTTTTAGGGTTAGTATTAATCTGTGTATGCAACATTGAACACATCTTTTTCTCATTGAAATTCAAAACTCTTTGATAGTTTTATCAATTGTTTGGTTTTAATCATTATACGGTATCCATTGTTAAATCAACGGATAGTGATTGTTTGCGATTCATTCCGGGTTATTCATTTTAAGTCAACGGAGTTTATCAGTTATCTTATTTATCATTCCACCGCGCTACATAACATTACCGTTTAAAATTTCAAATTGATGAAACCAAAAACATTCACATTGATTGCTAGAGATGAGATGTGCAAGTATGTTCATCTAGAGGTTACATCCATAAGAATAAGAGATATCTATTTCTACAACATGCTACAAAGCTACAGAAAATTGGCAAATGCAGCTAAATGGTATCTTCAAAACCGAGCCTTTTTCTCTAGGTCACATTTGTTAGACCAAAAGTTTTTCTTATTGCCTACCCACAGATTGATTATTGCCTAAACTGGCAATCTGAGTGAAAATCATTCATCAAGACAAAGAGGCAGGGTGGCAGGTTAGTGGCTCTCTATACGTGGAAACAGAAAGCTAAATCCAGAGTTCTCACGGATTAGAGGTGGAGGCTCGATATCTGAGATTTCTATTTGATCCATTGATTTTGATATATCGTCAACTGAAAACGGAATGCTGCATAAATAAATAAATAAATCATGAGGAAACATCTCAACATTTATTAAAACAGATTTGGAAAAAAGTTAGCATATAAGTATGTCTAACCTGGAATCATCATCCAACAGGAAAGAATTGCTTGCGGCGTTGTTTTCTTCAGTCATCAACACCCTCATGCTGGATATTACCTAAATGACGATATTTGAGGCGAATATTAATACTTTGACCATTTTAAAAATAATGATCACATCTTTTAGAAACTTACCTCAGCAGAGACACTATGTGTGCCATACTTGTCATCGTAGTACATTGTACTGATCCGATACAGCTGTTGTATACTAAGAACCTGAGGACCAGAATTAAAACGGTTAATTTTAATGGTAGAAGAATAACGCCGTGTTGTAACATAACATAAAACATATATGGCTCACTGGGCAGAGGCCATGACTTATTTCATCAATCCTTTTCTTTGGCTTTTGATGTACAACCTGAATGGGATTACAGATTTCGCGTAAAGCAAGATTTATCACAATCTAACTATTTCTAGTATACCAAAAAAGATACTTTACCAGAAATGCAATAGCCTGCCGTATATGCTTCAGTTCATCCCAAGCTGAACCTGCATACTGCAGCTCTTTTGTTTAGAAAAAAAAAAAACATAAAAAAATAATATCAAGTGTTGCTCCGGAAATACCTCATCAGTTGCACTGTAACACCAGTGTTCTAGTTCAGCCAATCCCGCTTTGACATACTCACCATTACTAAACGAACAACATTCACGCCTTAAAAGTAAGCTGTATCATCAAGTACAAAAATAAAAGTCACATTACATAAATGCATATCGACATCAAAAAAGTATATATACCATACTATAAAGACCTGTTAAATAGTTGAACATTAACAAACGAGAAAATCTGTGTGAAAACTTTGCGCACCAAAAATGGGGGCACCTGATTATATTTTAAAGTTAGTAGGAAAACATAGAACAGAGTGGAAAAGTATTAGAAATACACGTTCGACTAACATGATTTGTTTTTAATATGTTTAAGAAACTTCCAAGACTCTTCACAATTCCTTGCCAGTGAGCAATAAGCGTTTGTTGAGCGGTACTTGAAGCCGAACGTGATGATCCCTTCACTATGCTTGCTCTTGAAATTCTTGGTGCCTTCGGTTTTACATACTGATTAGTACAAACTAATTTCCCAACAAAAAAATAATAATAATAACTAAAAACATTTGTAATTACCTGAATGCACATTCCTAGCAATGGTGATATATCTTTTTTCAAATTATCTCGAATCATTCCATATATCTTTTCAACATATGCTGTGAGTTGCTGCTTAAAAAGTAAAGCAGGATACTTGGCTTCCACTTTGGTAAAACTGTCTACTATGTTTCCATTTGCAAAGGAAAGATCAACTCCGTGAGGAGTTCCACGGAAACTCTATAAAAGGGAAAAGACCTATTGGAAATTATGAAACGAAATTCCAAATGTTATAATAGAGTTTATGAAATTACGTGAGTCATTTTCCCAAAAAGAGTAGCTGATGAACGACGACGTTGAGGACCAATTCCAGATGCGGACCCACTTGCTTTCAGCGTGCGTTGAAGTAGAAGCAAAAGAGTAGAGGCATTGGACAACCAATATGCCAATACATCGTTATTATCCTGCATTTTCTGTTAAAAAGGGAAAAAAAGAATAATAAGAGCTAGATACATTTCATAAACAGATTATAAGAGTAAACTTGATGTGAACCTCGATTGCATTTCCTATGGTTTGGATGATACGGTCAAAAACGCTTGTCTTCTCAACTTCAAACGATCTCCATTGTAGAAGACATTTGTATATGACACAAGCTGCTATCGGTCTGTTTCCCGCAAACCCAAGATGTTGGGCAATACACCTGAGAAGCAACTCCTGGTTTTCCTTTTGTTTATCATCGAGTGATTTTTGTGGTTTGTCGTCCATTTCAGCAAGATCTCTTTGGCTCATTGAAGGACTATGCAGATCCTAATACATACATAAAACAATAAAACATGCAAGCAAATAAATAATCGCATATTAGAAGCAATAATTCAAAAATTAACCACATTGCTGTAAATTACAATACCGAAGATGACTTTGAATCTGGAATTAAAGTACCACTGTCAGTTCTCTGCAACAAGTTAAAGATCAGACTATCATAACGAGCCTTTGTCTTGTTATATGCTAATTTGCTAAAATATGCCAAAATACCTGGATAATAGATCTAGAACGGCCCGAGAGGAATTTAATAGGTGCAATGGACACCGCTTGTTGGCGGAACACTTTGTTCTCTGATTCTAAGTTATTTAGCTTCTCTTCCATCCTGAAAAGAATAAAACATGTACTTTATAAAAACCATAAATTAATTATTAATAAAAAAAAAACTAGGAATGTGAGTCTGCCAACCTGCTCATATATTCCTGTAATTGAACAACTTTTCGTTCTGTTTCTTCCAACTTCTTACTTCTTTCTTCACTGCATTCTTCAAGATCATCTGCCCGTTTCTTTTCTGACGTCCACTTAGACTACAAGGGCAAAACAGAGAATGTTGGATCATAAACTTGATTTGGACTAAACCAAAATGGGCTACCCGTTAGAATTAAAATGTTCAAGCCCATATAATATCTAGAGAATTCCATGTAAAATATCTACTTGTAATAAAGAATTAACTAGATTAGAAATATCATGTAAAATTTCATCCAAGTGTTCCTCTCTTCTAAGTATTCCATAAAAATCTTTTCATAAAATATAAGCCTAAAAGGCCTCTAATTTCCAACAGAGAAACCATTAGCTTAACCGCATTAATGAAAGGTATTAATACCGCAAGATTATGCATTCACTATACCTTCAAATCTTCAACTTGTTCATTTAGGGATTCAATTTTCTTAGTATCTTCAATAACGATCTCTTTTTCCTCAACAACGGCAGGTGTTTCATCAATAGCTTTTCTGGCTGCTTCTCTTTCCTTTGCAGCCACTGCATTTGCTTCATCGAGTTTTTTTTGCAAAGTTTCCAGAGAAGTTTGAAATTTTTGAGCCTCTTGTGCTTTTGCTTCTTCCAAATCAGTCTGAAGATACAAGAATATGTATATCATAACTTCTTTATGAAAAGTTTTTTACGTAACTAAATATATGACCTTATATTACCCTTAAGCGTTTCTCTAATTGTAACCGCCATGTTAGTTCCTCTAACTGTTTCTCGAGCTTATCTTTTGCTTCTTTAAGTGCACCTGTTTCCCGTGCAGCCTGCAGAGTACGTAAAGCATATGTATATATTATGGATAAACCATAGTAACATGAATATGATATTATATTAAACATGATTAAAACTAACCATTTTAAGTTTCCGTAGCTCTCTCCTTGCGATCCTTCCCCTCCAACTGCATTGTGTAACTATGGATCCTTTCTTTAGCCTTTTATAGTATGCGGAGTTTTTATGGCAACGCCAGCGAGTCTAAAAAAAGGATAAACAATTGGACTTGTTAAGTTTAATCAAACAAAATGGAAGAAATAAAAATGAGTAAGTTTTTATTTATTTATAACCTGAATTTTAATAGCTGCATTAGTTTCCTTCCGAAATCTGTATCTCTTACGACCCTCTATTGCACGCAAACATGTTTGCACTGCAAGCACTGAAACTCGAAGCCGAGTATAGGCTACCCAAGCACGCCATTTACGCACATGTTTTTCAATTTTTATAGCAGCTGCAATCCTTTTCAGTTTTTCAAACTTTTTACAAGCCAATTGACCTGAAAATCAAGAATTAAACAGTTTAAAATACAAACTTCAAGCACCAGGAATATTAGTGTTAAAAGATGACATGAAGTATGCAAGATAATTACATCTGCAGAAACATTGTAAGGAAACGGTAGCATTCTGTAATGCGGATAATTGCTGGCGAGCAATATGAGTTCGAATCTTCCTTTGAATAATTGATGCCGCGTTACCAAGGACCTCTGCTCTCCTTGCATCTAATTCGGCCATCTGACCAGCCCTCAAGAATACCTTTGTTTGACCAATCTGTCATAGAAGGTATACAACTTTCACATTTTGCTGATACGTTATTCTTTATATATATAACTGAAAGTAAGCAAAATATCGGTAACTACCTGAAAGCCGCTTAGCCCCATCTTTTCCAAGATCCTTGTACATACCATCTTTTCATCAAAGTTGCTTGATACACGGTATAAAAATGTTAGAGGATAATAGATAAAATAACATAAAACTCGAATCAAAATACATTTCAGGATGAAAAAGGAATTTACCTTCCTGCTAAGGCTTCTGGTGCAAGAAGTCCAAATCTGTTTATAAACTCAAAAAAAGCACGACGAGTAGGATAACCAGCACAACTGATTCGGATTGCCTCTAAAACACCCTAAGAGTAGAAGAATTAGTCACAAACAACGATAAAAGACAGGTTAATTGCATGTCATAAGGCACTAGAATTAATAGAAGATGTCTAAAAATAACTTCATATACTCACACCACAACGCAACTGTTGCAAGATGTTGACGTTCTCAAATATGGCAGGTTTTAGTTTATTGTTTGGTTTTACACATCTAACGTAGTGAGGTTCTGTAGCATTCAAAGTTTCCATCAGTTGTTGCAATTGAAGCTGCATTAATTTGTGTTTACTCGTGAGCATATTAAAATATCACAATTCATTATTATCTACAATTGAAGTAAAGATACCTTAAAACGAGAACCGATTGAAGAAAATTTAGAAGATTTGGACGACTCTTCAGCTACCGAAGGGAAAAGGCCAGCTACAAAGGAACATTTGGAAACACCCAATAGATCTTGGTGTTCGGGGACCACATAATCTTTATTTTTGTCGAGAAACTGTTCAGATTGATATTGCACCTAAAGAAAACTAAAATACTTTAATTTTAAACAAAAAAAGTGTAAAATATATGAGCATGGTTTGGTCAAGTATATACCTCTCCGGCATAATGCCCAATTGTGAAATCTGTGCGGGACAACTTGGGCTTGATAAAACGTTTGTGATTTTTGAAAGTCTGATAAAGCTTGTTTGCGAAGGTCTCGTGCGTCGACTTTGGAAACATACTAAAAGTAGAAGATCCGTTGAAATTGTGAATTAAATCTACTTACAAAAGAAATGGAGGAACATAAAAAAGTTTAAGCCAAGGAGAATGTTATACCAAGCTTCATCGAGAAGAGCGATGATACCACCAGGTTTCTGTATTATGAATAAAACAATACTCTTGGCAAACTACTATGTGAAGTTATATAGTAACCAAAAAAACAGAAACAGAATATAATTATTTTAAACCTTTAAAGTTATACCCTTTCAATGAGATCTAAAACATCTTGGTTATCGACAAATTCAATGTAACTCCAATTGATAGCCTCTTTTTTATATTCTTCTTGCTCCATCTTAAATACATGCTGAAATTCAAACACACCACTTTTTACAGAAGTCGTTAACGACACCTTATGCTAACAGAAAATAAGAAAGATTAGACAATCACCTGGTTAAAGTGTTGCTGCAGTTTCTCATTCGTGAAGTTAATGCAAAATTGCTCAAAGCTGCATTTGTGTGACATTAAAAGAAAATAAAACAGTCAGGTTCTAGCTAGAAGTGTGTAGGCTTATAACCGATACAAATTTTATTGGAATTACCTGTTGTTCTTAAAGCTCTCAAAACCATAGATGTCAAGAACGCCAATCAAATTTTTTGAAGTAGCGTCTTGTCCAATCGATACATTAATTTTATCCACCAACCTGCAAATATTGAAAAAATAGATCTTCAATATTTGCAAATATTGATAACTAAGGTTTATTTAACAGGATTTTCTCAGTGTTCGGCTTCATACCAATCAAATAATCTGGAATAAATTGTTTTAGCCAAACCATCCCTACTGAATGTAGCACTAAGAGGATCAAGACTCCTCTTAATAACTTCTTCGGGAGTTATCATCACTCGTTTGCATAATGCATCTTGCAAGCCAACAGGATCACACCTAACGGAAGCTCACGAATTTATAAACACGTGTAACAATAAAAACATTCAAACTATTCGGGATTTGAATGATTCGTACCTAAGAAGTTCTGACGTCATTTTAAGATGAAATTTAGCTTGGTCGTCTTTTAGTACTGAAGAATCAGCCTCTTTCCCTTTAGCAAATGCAATATTCCCAAGATGAAGAATAGCCGCGGTTACTCTGAAAATGGCTTCCTATTATGAATAGAAAGATAGTGTATGAGTATGATCTTCCTTATTATTGCATATAAACGCAAAAAAATAAATAAATAAGAAAAACGGATACTATACCTGTTCTTGTTTACTTATTCCAACGATATCCATGGCTCTCCTTGTGGCAAGATATTCAAGTCCATCATTCACACCGACTAGCTCAAAGCATTTTGACTGGTTAAGATAGTGAAAAGATTTTGGGCTTCCTAATTTATACTTCTCAACTTCCTGAAATCCAAATAGAAAGCTCAATCAAACGTTGACTAGTGAACTTGTTTCTTTAAACGTTAAAGGTTAGTACCTCCGGTGGTGCTGCACAAAGAAGGTAAAAACAGTGATAGTTCCGTTCGGGATCATTTACTTGGCAAACACGAGATCTTTCTAGAAGGTAAGTCCTAATGGCTGCTCCTGATATTCTCCCGTGCTTATCAAATTGGATCTCCACAAACTTACCGAAACGGCTGACCCATTATCACATACAAAAGGGCAATAATCAGATAATCAGTTCCAAAACTGAAATCAAACATTCCGTAAATGAATATGCAAGTAAAATAAGATAGTCACCTGGAATTGTTATTTCTAACAGTTTTAGCATTTCCAAATGCTTCAAGAACTGGATTTGACTGCAGTTTAAATGGTAAAAGAAGTTAATCAAAGTGCAAATAATAATATATATATACCCGTTAAGTGACATAATATATAGAATAATTAAGAGGTTAATTAAACATAGAACTATACGTCATATCATACTTCAAGGACTTGCTGTTCAACTGTGCGACCTTCAGTAGCTTTCCGACCACCCAAATAAGCAAGGAACCGCATAAGCATTTTGGTTGTCTCGGTTTTTCCTGCTCCACTTTCACCGCTCACTAGAATCGAGTTACTTTTTCCCTCATTAATCATGGCCCTAAATATAGTAAAAAGTCAACTGCATGATTAGCACCCTTGCATCCAAAACATAATATATTTTTACTTACCGTTATATAAAATGATAGTAACCTGTAAGATGTATCTGCAATTGCGAACACGTGAGGACTTAATTCGCCAAATGGTGCTCCTTTGTATTGTTGCATCATATGAGCATCATATAGATGAGGTAACTTTTGGAACGGATTGATTGCAATTAGAATGTTTCCAGTGTAAGTCTGTCATGATTTAAAACGTTAATGATCTATTTAAAAAGCACAATCTTAGATTACTACATGACATGGAAACCTACATAAATTTCATTAAGTTCATATCTACTTCTTAAGTTCTGCAAGACTCCTGGTTCATGCAGATAAGATAGTTTCGTCATGTCATCAACACCGCCAGCTGGAGCTTCATTATCCATCGGATAGATTTTTGATAAATTACCAATCACCTGAAAGAATCCATTAACACATATATAAACAAACATAAAGAGTAAAGCCTGGATAAATTTTGAAATATAATACTAATGACCAACCGATTTCCCATCAGAAGTTCTAATCTCGACTTCTTTTCCTTTAATCGTTGTGACCAACCCATCAACCCATGCTTGAGTTGGATCTTCAACCCAAACATGAGAGCCTACTATTATGTTCACTGCAGTGCTCTGTAGTTCATACAAATCGGTAAGTACATGAATGAGAAATTGGTAACGCACTAGCACGTGCTATTTTCCTAACATTACTACACCCTCCGCCCCAAATTACATGCCCACTTACAAAATGTATACAGTTTTAGAAAAATGCAATTATTATACTAGTCACCAATGAAATGTCGTCTTTATCTTATAAAGTTTATTAAATTGGTTGTAATTAAGAAACGGACACTAATTTTGAAACAAACGGAGATATAAAAGATGGAAGAAAAAAAAGAATCTTGCTAACAAACTAGAATACTTCCGGCCTATACTTATAATGTTTATGTTCTATCGCATTTGCATCTCGATAAAAGAAACTTAATATCAAGTATCATAGGCGAAATAATGGCTGTAGTAAAATTTCAACAAAATCAAATTTTATATATCTAGACGCAACAAAATAATTAATCACCAAAATTACATGATGTTTCAAAATGTAAACATATAGCAAAAATTATAAAAAAAACAGCATAATTTACATACCATTTTGAATCTTCCAAAGAAACCCTAATTTTTTTCTCGGGAAATGTATGTATTCTTCTTATCTCTTTTCAGAAATAATCACTCATACATAATTTCGGTAACCCTGATTTATAATCTGCATTGCCAGATTTACGTGAAGATTAATTTCTTGGCATAATTTCGATGAATTTTGTGTTTTTCTTGTTAGATCTTGGCAAATTCTCCCCCTTGTTGATTTTCCATTCGTCCAAAAAAATTTGTGTTTGTGGAAGTGACATTGTTCCCTGTGAAGTCGGATTCTTTCTTTCTATTTCCCGCGAAAATTTCTCAAAGATTCGTGGTTATGAAACACACACACGAACACTGTTTGTATTGTTTGAGTTAAAGGGGTGATTTAGTTTTATTTTCTATATGTATATATTTCTAGTATATGATTAGGGTCGGTATCTTTAATTTTTTTTTTTTTTTTTAAAACGGCAATTCAGCCGTTAATGGAGTATCATCGTGTCACCATTACCGGCCACCCCATGCTCGTCCAAGAGGAAACCCTCTGGAGAGGCTCGAACTCCTTCACCAGGAAAACCCCTTACCAACCAGGCAGAACCTGATTGGCCGATATCTTTAAATATCATTAAAAAATTTTAAAAAACATTCAATTATAATTTTTCATTTTAAAAATCCATTTAAAATTTAATTTTGTTTAAAAATTAAATATATCAAAAACCATAAATGTATTAAACGAGCATTAAATTACACCATTTTAACCAGCATTAAATTACCTTTCTATAGACTACCCACTTGATATACTTTTGACGAATTTTTTTTCCAGGTTTTGAAACTTTATATTATAAAATCACGATTTTATCACATGTAATTTTAGTAGTTTGACATTTTCTTTTTTTCGTTTTTCATTTTGATTATAGTTGAATGTATATAATATAACAAATATATGGTTTGAAATCATATTTAGTGTTCAAATCATATGTGATTGTACCTTACGAATATCAACATTTGTCCGAAAACAAAAAGAAAAAAAATCGTCAATTTTTGATTTTTTTTTTCCGGGTCTATATAGATTATACCTAATATAATATTTGTGTAGTTTAAAATTAATAATTAAAGTTGAAATCATGTGTATTATTGTCTTATAAGTTTTCGAAATTTTTTCATACATAATAAAATCACATATGATATACAATACAATCAAATGTGATATGCGTACAATCACATTTATGTCAAAAAAAATGAAGGAAAACAAAATTTGTCACATATGATATACAATATTATCACATTTATGTCAAAAAAATAAAGGGAAAAAAAATTCAAAATTCGATATTTTTTCTAAATTTTGGTAATTTATACGTTTTATATTAATTCTCTTTTATAAATTTTTACGAATTGGTGTTAATATCACATGTGATATATCGTTACAATTTCAATACCCGCAAAATAAAACAAAAATGTCTTCGTAAACATATAACATCACTGCTCTAATTGAAGATGAAAACGAGACGGTCACAACGGTGTAATTTGTTTCGTCTAACGATTAACGGTTTATGAGATAAATTAATTTAAAGAAATAAAAGAAAAGTGGATTTTGGATTTAATATTAGACACTAAATTAAAATGGAATGAATGACCAAGATCGTGTCTTTTGGTTTTTAAAAAATTATGTGTCGTCATTTACCTATATGATTATATATTAAGTATTAACTTGAAATGTAAAATATTTTATTTACATACCTTGAGATAATCATTTTTTAATTTTAGATAGTTATTTGTAGTTAATTTTATATTATAGGATTAATTAAAAAATTTCAATATGATATGCCTTCCATTTATCTAAATTTAGACAACATAGTTTTATTTAGAGTATAAGGTATTTAAAAGTTATATCACAATATTATTTATATCTTGTTGTATTTATTGAAAAATATGAACCGTACGCATGGGGTGGTGAGGGGGTGTACAGTGACGTAGCCAAGTTTTTAATTTGGGATGGGCTGATTATTTACGAGATTAACTAGTATTAAAAAAAAAGTTTGAAAGAAAATAAAATATAAACAATGAATCATCATAACAAATTGGTTCAACCGAAAACTTGCAATCCAGACAACACTCGCATAATGTGTTCAAAAACTTATTAAATCGTTCACTAAAACAATCAGTTTTGTGCATATGTAAACCTGACTCATGATCAAGTTTATATTTTGAATTTGTTATAACATCCAAACCCTCTAGTAATTCTTTAAGTAGGATGCAATAGAAATATCAAAGAATATTGTATATGGCACTTTCTAATAGTGCCTATACTTAACAACTCATTACTAGTTTTATTTCTATGTCATAAATTTATCCTTTTACATATTGAATAGTGTATTCAAACAAGTAGATTAAGGGATTCATCGTTAATTCAAAATTGTGTTGGTTTAGAGGAAAACAAATAATTATGATAAACTATTATCAAAGACACATATGTCATTGTATTCATTATCTGAAATTATTATTATATCAATATACAGAAAATTGAAAAATTAGATAAGGGACATTTTTGGTGAATACAAATTAGATAAGGGACATTTTGGAAAAATTTAAGCAAATTAACAGTTGCTTCCACCGTAGATGAATGGCAGGGTGGGCCAAGCTCTTGCCAATGTCTTCCAAGCTGTTTGATTGGGTTTATATAAGTGATTATGTTTATGTTTTATAAGTCTGAATTTTTTTTTGTTTATGTAACTATTTGTTGACTTATTACTGTTTATTATGACCTAATGAACAATAATAAGTCCACAAACGATTACATAAGTCAGAAAATTTGGGCTTATAAAACATAAGTCGAAATATCAATAAACCATAAACCGTTTATATAAAGTCAAACAAACATCCCTTAATACATACACTAGTAATTAGTTTTTCGGGCACCCTAGCTACCAACATAGCTACGTCCGGGTGTATATAGTTCATGTCTTTTTAAGATGTTTTAATTTTTATTTTTTAATATAATTTTGTGTTATGTCAACAGAATATAAACACATTATTATATGGTAAGCATCAATAATAATATTATAGGCTTTAATTACAGTTTTTTTTTAAGAAAAAAAAAATCTAGTCAAAAGGGTAGTTAGGGTCAACTTTTTAATAATCCAAACCGTAAATGAAAATATTTTGTCTAAATTGAAACAAATGAAAAAATAAATTAACAGTTTAGGTAACTAACCCTATATTGTATAACAAATTAATTAAATTCAAACTGATTTTGTCGAACCTGTGTACAATATTACTATATACTTTAAAACTTGTTGTTACCTATGGATTTGTGCATTTTACTATTAGTGCATGAGAATGTAATAAACTTTGTTCGATTTGCTATTGTATGTATCCAACTCTCAAAACTTCTATTGTGTGTATTGAACTTTTATTTTTTAACAAATGATGTAAGAACCGGATTTTTTTTAGAAATATTAAATTTAAAAAACCGGTTACACGTCAGCAAAAATGCGGTCCGTCACATCATTTGTGAAAAAATAAGAGTTGAATACATACAATAGAGATTTTGAGAGTTGGATACATACAATAGCAAATCGCACAAAGTTTGTTACATTCTCATGCACTTAGCCCTAATTAATTTGGCAACTTAATTTTTTTTTTCCGATTCTATTTTCAAGAAAAGATTTTTAATGTTCTTCTTGTGTTTGCTAAATCTCCGACTTTAAATTTCTTAATAGAAACTATTATCCAACTTTAAATGCATGTATGCGAGTGTGAAACGCTTGCGAATATGGGAATGGTTTTCATATCTTCATGCCTGATGTCTTGATATATAGTTGATCATATTTCTTCAATGGAATAGTCATCACACTAGTAGCAATACCACCACGACACCATTTCTAGGAAGAGTGGCAGTTGTAAATGACCGATAACCTTAAGTCAAGTTAATGATATTGAGTCGTTCACAACAAGACCATCTTCTACATTTTATCATCAAGTAAGGCACAATGAATTAATCAAGATTGGTGGTTATTAACATTTTGTTCCACCCCATCCAGGACGAAGCATAAGTGGGACAAAAAAGGGTCTATAACAGTGTCACATCATGTCAAGTTAATTTTCTACAAACTACTATTTTTTATAAACTTACATTTTAACTCCTAAAAATCTTACCAAATTTATACTTGAGTCTCATTTATTATTTTAATCATTTTTAAAATCATGTATATAAACTTGCTTTTATAGACTTTCATAAACTTCCTAGATAATGTAAAAGTTCATTATGTTTGTTTTCATGTTACAATAGACCTACTCTATAAACCCCATTACGAATCCTCTTAGAGTAGATACCTTTATTTACTAGAAAGCGTTAGGAGTTATGGACATTAGAAGGTTTATAAAGGTTTATAAGAATAAATGGTTTAGTTTATAGAAAAGATGTTTATAAAAAGGTGATGTGGCATAACATGGCACTGGCTATGAACTTGATAATGGTCATAACATTACGGATGTTTAATTTAATGTGTGGACTAGAGTTGAGTTCTATTGAATATAACATATACCGAAATAACTATTGTTCATAATCTATTATTTTCTTTGTTCCAGTTTAAGTGTAAAACATTTTTATATATCGTTGTATCAACATAAATGTTTATTTATATTTTCAACGAATTGAAAAAGCTTTTAGTAATATAAATGAAAATTTATTGGTGAAGACATCTTTGAATGCAAAAATTTTAATATATTATGCAAATATTAAGCATTAGAAAAAAGTGCAATCTTCAAATTGTTGAAATAGTCAAATAAATATTTTGATGAAGAGAATTAAAGGCTTATACGTGGAAGTTACCAAGGTTAATTTTTTAAAGTTTGTTTTAAGTTTGAGTTATTTTTTAATAAAAAGCATAATAAAATAATCAAATTTAACACATGTTGGAAAAGATTAAATCTTAAAAAGTCAAACAAAATTTACACGTTAAAGCTAGAAGTGTACATATCTTGTATTGCAATTATTTGTAACAAAATACTTGTGTATTTTCTAGGAAGTAACAAGTACGAAGATACATTTTTACTTACATGTTTATGCATGTGATATGGAATAATTACTCGTTAACTTTTATTCCAAATAATAGATACGACCAAGCAATATGTATGAACTTAGATATATCTATAAATAGTAATGAGCAAGTGTTACATATCATTTATAAATTTACGATAATGAGATTTAGAGGTGTTGCTTTGTTCTTGGCTATTTTTCTTTCATTCGCTCTCATTTCGTCAATGGTGATAGTTGTCAAAGCAAGAATACTACAAGAGCGATCGCCATCTAATAGTGCTGAAGCAAAACGACTACCACCATCTATGTATAACCGTAGTGCTGGAGGAAACCTACTACCACCGTTACAGCCATCAATGTTTAACCAAAGTGGTGGAGAAAGACTACCGTCACCACCACTGCGGGTGTGGGAGAGGGAGAGGGCTACTGCTGGTGGTTGGGGCTGGTGGGGTGAGCATAAATGCGACAAGAGAAGACGTCATTGTTGATAAATATCAACTCTAGCTCTTATATACCCCGTATTAGCAATTATCACTGTTATAGTAGTTCTAACCAATGCAATTATTATTCTTCATACAATATATTGTAACAATTATTACTTTTATATATAGTTCTAAGAAATTCATTATTTGATAAACGTCATTGTTTTTGGAAAGTTATCTTCATCACACGCTTTAGAGAATTATCTTATCATTGATTCATATATCTTGATTATTGCAAACCTCAAATATTAACAATAAGTGTATATTTGAATATTACTTTAATATAATTAAATTGTTTTTCAATAAAATTAATCATAATCATATATTTATTAATTTTACTAACTAAAATTAATCATAATCATATATTTGTTAATTCGTATTTTAAAGAAAGTTTGTTTCCCTTCAAAAGATTTCTCTTTTGAAAAGATTTTTTGGATAAGAAACTAATGTGTAAAATATAGTTTAATTTTAAATCTCGAAATACGCTAATACTGGACTACACACTTATAAGCAGTTAACTTAATCGTATATAGTTTAGTTCAGCTAAGTCGGATTATTTCGCAGAGACTACGTTAGTTTTAGTTTTAGAATTAATAATTCTATTTGTTTTGGGTATTTGTGATCGAACTGTCACTTTGCTTAAACTAATTTGAAAGTAAATTTTTAACGTGAAAACGTTGATTGAAAGATTGAATGTTTTAGGAAATCAATTAAGGGGAAGACACTTGTTTGTAGTTCACTAATGATCCGATTTAACTTATGTGATTAAATGTTTTCTTTTAACTTTTCTAATATATAACTAAGTTCCGCTCGAATACCTAATTAAATTTAATCATCTCAAATTATATTGTTCCTCTCGAATACAGTAAAACCCCTAAATACTAAGCTGTAAGAATTAAGCTGATGTTAATGATTTAATCTATTAAACTTCCTTCTGAATAGTTTATCTAGTTTTCTAATTCAATCTCTTGTAATTATAAACTAGCGAACTCGTTTTAATCTAAGTACTTACGTCCGAATCAATTATAGGTCGATTGATTGTTTCTTTTCAATTGTTTTAACCTAGTTCTAGATTCATCTGGAATACCTAGACTTTCAATTAAACAAAAGAGTATAAGAACTTAAGCAATTTAAGATTAAAGTAAGAACGGATCTACGATTAAACATGCAACATCAAGAAAGCAATCAATTATAATAAACTAAATCATCACATAAGATCCCTAATCCAAACAAGTGATAAAGTTATTAGCTACTCATGTTCATAATAAAGTAACAAATAGAAAAGAAGTAGATATAATACCAATAATTCGATTGAGTAAAGTAAAGATTGCGAGAAACTATAATGTTGGAGATATAACTCCAAAACTAGGCTTCTAACTCTCCTTGCAGTTCCCGAACCGATTATTAATCCCCAAAATCGAATGCCAAAAGCTGATAATTAATTGTGAACTTCCGGTTTGTATTTATAGGAAGAAATCTGAATTGCAATAAAACACCTCAGTGCGTCGCACTGACCTACTTGGTGCCCCGCAGTGTAATCAGATTTCCTAATTGTAATCGTTTTCAAATGCACGGTGCGCCACAATTATCCCCCACTGCGCCGCAGTGGGGTATTTCTCGAACTTTCTTTCATTTTTCTTGCTCTATGCGTCACGTACAAGTCCCAAACCATTTTTTCTCGATATTTTAGCCATTTACTTGAACTTCTTCGTCTAAACGTCCACTTTCTAATCATATTCAACATGTCACTTGAATAAAACACTTTTCACAAAATTAAATGCAAAACCAATCATATTCATCATGATTTAATACGAAAAACAACCGAATATCGCATATATATATATATATATATATATATATATATATATATATATATATATATATATATATATATATATATATATATATATATATATATATATATATATATATATATATATATATATATATATGCGATATCAAATCCGGTTCAACTCGGTTAATCTTAGTATACGATTAACTTTCGTTCAATTAGCGATTAACCTTAGTATTTTTTACAAATATAAATATAAATATAAATGTTTTATATAAAGTTAATTTGTAAGGGTTTTTTAAGAAAAAAAAAGTAGTCATACATATGAAAAGAAACAATAGCAAATAAGATTCTATAAATTCATAACGCGCGATTATTAAAAATTATAATAATCCTTTTCATTCATAGAAAATCATTTTTTTTCAAGAAAGTAATATTAGGATAAACGTTTCTGTCATTTTTGGAAAAATATAATGAGAAATTCGTCCTTTTATATTTATGACTTATTAATTTATATTTTTCAAAATTCACTTTTCTACCTTAAATATTTACATGTATATAAATATATAATATAACTATACTAATAACCGTGTGTTCCGATTATTCATTTGTATTGGAGCACCGATCTTAAAATTATCCATATAATGCGGATATTAAAATATTATGAATCTCATTGGACGATTGGCCTACACTGCTTTTAGATTCGGTTCACGAATCAGATTCGATTCATCAAATATTTTAAACTCCCCTAGTGGTCCATATATTTTTGCCTTTCGTGCACAAACAAAGTCCATTTTGATTTTCTAAAGACTCCGAATATCATTTTAATATCGTTTGATGAGGATAGACACATTTTTGGAATGGCTATAAACGGATCGGGTAATGATAATTGGGTTCGGTTCGAAGTATGTGCAAGTGTACGACAAGGGGTCCATTTTTTCGAATATATGTATACATTTGTCTAACAACTTAACAAGAAAACAAATATGTTTTTAGGGACGATTTTATTGAAAAGATATTCTTGATATAAAAGAAAGTTGTTTGTAAGGGTACCAATTAAATTTCGCTCAAGACCTTCATATTATCGAGACCGGCCCTGATGAAAATGTGCTAGATCGTCTAGCTTCGAGCCCAATCCGTTTAAACATATCTAGCCCGTCAATCTCTTTTACAGGGTGAACGCACGGGCCAGAAATATGAAGGTTCTTTTTTTTGTATTACATATGTATATATATGTAGGTTAAATCTTGATTTTTCATAGATATAGTTATCGTAGTACTATATAAACTTTACTTATATTGTATGTTATGTATATGTAAAACATTAACTAGTGCATCTTGTTCTGAAAAACATATAAATCAAATGAGTCTTAATATATTTAGTAAGCTCGATTTTACTTTTCGCAATGGCCTTTAAATTCTCGGGCTCGGACATGCTCTTTTGATTAGATAGCAGCAGGTAGTGAATATACCTTTTAGATCGAGTTGCCTTCTTACCAATTCATCAGACTAATTGGTGGTGCAGAGAAAATTAATAAGAGATGAAACTGGAAAAGTAAAATCTTTATATTATCTCCAGGAGCGGAGCCAGTAGGGGGGTTGGAGGGTGTTCGGCCACCTTTATCACTCCAAATCTGTCGTAATTTTACAACAAGTTCTTCACATTTTGGAGGGTTTTCATAAATCAACCTCACCAAATAAGAAAAACAATTGATATCTTGACAACGAAAAACAAAAGAAAACGAAAAAAAAAAAAAACATTGGCGCCGGTGATTATTTTAAAAAAGACCCCAAACTAGTGATTTCGATACAAATATAGGTATCAATTATGTAATTTACTATTATTATTATTATTATTATTATTATTATTATTATTATTATTTATGACAAAGTAATGTAAAAATTGAGATTTTCCTTTGCATGTGATAAAACATTGGTAAATGAGTCAACAACTTTTAATTCACAATTTTATGTATTACTTGATTTTCAATAAATGAAAGTCATAATTTAGAGAAAATCACAAAAGTAATCACCTCGAAATTCAAAAATACCAAAATAATCATCTGATTCGCGCCACTTTTCTCGCGCCATTTTTTTCGTCGCGAGATTGAAAAATAATATAAATGAGTGGTTAGAAATTGGCGCGAGAAAAATGTCGCGAGGACGTGGTCAATTTATGACCAATCATTTATATTATTTTCAATCTCGCGACGAAAAAAATGGCGCGAGAAAAGTGGCGCGAATCAGATGATTATTTTGTTATTTTTGAATTTTGAGGTGATTACTTTTGTGATTTTCTCCATAATTTATAACTTGTTTACTAAAATAAGATATTATACAATTCATAATAAAATTTTAAAACTTTGTTTGGTTTAGTATTGTATTTTAATTGTTTGGGTATATATGTTTATTTTAACTAGCTTTCTTTGTCATTAGTAGTTTGGTTAACGACATAACAAAATACTGATATTAAAAAGTATTATCTCGGTTTACTTTTAAATTAAACCGAATGACAAGAATACATATATAGAAAGAAGATCTTCGAACCCAACTAAAAACTAACCAGACTTAATAACTATGTTAACAGAAGCTAGCACGTGATAAATATCTTCTAATATGATACTTTAGGAGTGTATTTCAAATATCCAACTAGTTCCTCCAAGTATATATAACATGATACTTGTTCATTTTCTTGGAAGTTTTGTGGAACTTGTATGGAGATACATTTTAATTGCATGTGAAATAGAATATTTACACGCTAACTTATGTAGCAAATAAAATTTAGGAGCAAGCAATATGCATTCATATCTATATATATGGAGATCATGAAACAAGTGTTACACAAATATATATCATTGAACAATTTAGGTACGAATTGAAGATGAGATTTAAAGGTGGTGGTGTTTTTTTCTTTGCTATTTTTCTTGCATTTGCTTTCATATCTTCTATGTCGGTAGTTGTCCAAGCAAGAACACTCGCGCCACCACCGCCATCGTCGAGTACTGGTACTGGTGGTGGTTGGGGATGTTGGGGTGAGCCTATATGCGACAAGTAAAACGGTCAAGAATCATAAGAAACGATTGTGGTTTTCATGTATAAATATAGCAAATTTATTTTTCTTTATATGTTGTAAAGTTTATCTTTATATGTGTTTCTTCATCCTTGGTTTACAACATTCTTTATAAAAAAAAGTATTGAAGTTCTAAGAACTGCAATATTTTTGTATATATGTATTGTATTTATTTTGTAATTAAACCTAACCTTGTTGTACTATAACAGTAACGCGTCTAGTCCTTAAAAATTTGTAACCATTACGATTTCTGTCAAATACTTGCATACTGGATTGGATTCGGCTTATGGGTTGCCAGCCCAAAACCTAAGGCTATAGTTTGACATGCATAGGTCCATATTTTATAGTGACTACTAGTCTTCATTGTGCTTATGTACTAAATAAATTTAATAAAAACTATTTACATAAAATCATAGCTAAACCAGCTTCTATTATAATTAAAAACCTATCAATTCAAGTCACCAAACATGTTGATGAGGAGGCTTGTGAGACAACTTGTCTATATGATTAATTATATTATTTAGATCCTAGATAAATTAATAATTGTTGATTTTTCATGTAAGTAATATTTACAAAGCAATAGTATATCGTTTAATTTATTCTAATTGAGTTCAGCAAATCAATATTTTAAAAACCACTTTTGAAGATGAACTGAATTTGTTGTCAAAAGTGGTTGAACCGTTTGAATAGGATGGTTCAACCGGATTGACAAATCAAGCTTATATATCTATTAAAAAACCTACAAATCTTTTAATTTAAAATAAAACTACTTAAAGTGTTATATATAGAAAAAAATACACTTACAATCCACTTAAAAGTTATCCCAAATTTCTATTGCACGAAAATTTAAGTTTTAAACTTCACGAAAAACCCAAATATATTACCAAACAATTCAAATTATGACACCGTCATAATATCAACAAAAATAACATATAATTTATCGATGAAATCATCATATTAAATAACTGAACAATAATAACATTTAATCTTAATGATATAAATAATAAGAATACAATATTAACAACTAAAAATTACATTTATAAAATGTTTTACCTTGTTATTACATTTTTTTTCTCCTGAAGAAACCGGTATTTACCGAGTCAGTTGAATTGGTTAAACCGAAAAAAACGTAAAGTCCGACCGATTTGATGGTTGCCCGGTTTTATTAGAAAATAGTCTAGAATTAAACCGATCGACTTATCGATATATGGTTCAATCATTGAACCGATAAGTTCGGTTTTAAAACACTGCAACAGATAATTAATATAAATAAATACTTAAATAGAGTGTTTTGTTTGATTTTAAACAAGTAAACACTATGAGGAAAGGATTATATTTCGAGTCGAAGGAGTCGAGGAAAATTCAAGATACCATACATTAAATCAACGATATGTAACTTTATAATTTGTTTTTATATTCTTGAAAATATGTATCTTTCAAGTCAAATTAGAAAAAAGAGAGTAAGGTATATTTATCATAAAAATTCAATGAATGTATCAACATCGAATGTCATGAAAAATATTTTGTCTTCCACTCTTTTATGTTCTGGCTGCTAATTCCAGATTCTGGAACCTTGTTTCACTATGTTACATTTTTTTTATTGTTTTCTTTTTAGTATTGATAACGATAATTATATTTAAAACATATAAATCAACATAAAACATATACTTCTAAATATAAGAAAAGATAACCTATGATACATGAATGTGTATTGATAGGAACAATGCAATAATGCAAGTCTAAATTTTTAGCCACGATTTGACTAAAAACAAACTTTTAAAAGAGATTTTGAGTGAAAAGACGATTTTTTTATTAATAAAAACTTTAAATTAATAAATCACATCAGAGAGTAATATATAATAATTATAGAATAATTATGAATGTTTTCAATCACTATAAAAAAAAAAAAAAAAAATCTTTAATATATAATAAAATAGGGACTTTAAATGTCACGTGTCGAAGTAAAATCCGTTGAATACGTTAACTTCTTTAATGTCAGTCATTAGATCAAATTTATGATGTCATCAAAAACTATTTTTTATTTTACACTCTTTTATAATACATAATTACATTCCATGTTCATTCAATCTCTACTGAAATAAAAAACATAATTATAATTTATTTATATAATCGTTCAATTTGAACTATAATTTACCTTATTATTATTCTGAAAATATCCTACTACAATATATCAAAACATATGTATAAAGATAAAAGTATATATATGTTATTATAGCTATAAAAAATATGTGTATAAACGTAAAAGTATATATATACGTTAAAAATCGTTTACCACTCAATAATCAATCAACATTAAAGATTTCCCAACCCTATAATTAATTTGATTAAAATTGAAAAGAATTAGAATAATCTTATGTCACATAAAAAAACAAATATGACGCCTTTTTTCTCTTAACGTAAGAAATGAAAATACAATTACGTAAAGTAATTTTCAATGTACATATAGAGCACGTTTATTCAACTTAACCGTTATAAAGTCACCATTGCACCCTCTATTTAGACCGAACACATTCACTTTCATATATAAAGTCATCATTTGCCATACACCACCGCAAACAACCATCGAAATGAATAAGCACGACAGTGGAAAAGCGCAATATGTCGAGAGAAGAATCAAGGTAAAGCACATACTGAGCCCAGTTATGATGGAAGCAAAAGATGCTCGCCATTTCAAGGAAATAGTTCAACATTTTACTGGTAAATCACCTAGCCATACCAAACATGGCTTGAACCCAACAAACCCAAGAGACAAGATATTTAGCTACTCGTGGAAAGATATTATGGACCATCTTGATCATTAGCGAAAAGGCTCTTATCGTTTTTTGATGTCTTTAAATAAATACATGTAAGATTATTAGCTAAGGTCCGTCTTTTGTTATAACCTTCTAAGATTTTGTTAGTTTAGTGTTAATATGCCTTTGTATTTAGTTTTAATCATAGTTTTGAATCAAATTCGTATCTTTTTCTAGTTTTCTCTCTGATTTTAAGAAAGATTACGAAGACCCGAAGAGACATGCAAAATCAAATACCAACACTTAAAAAATTATAACAAAACATGACCTTAATTAGATTCATAGTCCGCAACATAAAAACACTAAAAGTTCCGAGGTGTTAGACAACACCAAAATCCATCTATAAGCGTCTTAACAAGTTATTTTTCGAGATTTAATTCTACTTGTTCTTACCTACTTCTGAATCTAAAAACTAGTACAAACTTGATTAATATAATATTATGTCAAACATAAGTAAACACACATTAGTTACCTTCATCACCAGATTTCAAGTACAGCGTCTCACCGCCATCCCCACCACGTCCTTCATTAGCGGACCCCGAGAGCCCAAGATCATGCTTACGGGAGAAGTCAGGGAACCCTCCAATGCCAAGATGTGAACCACTTCCTCCAACACCGCTAGTACCGTCACTTTGCAACATGTGAAGTCCACTACTTACTCCACTGCCACCACCTGAGTTCATTCCTAGCTGGCTGTGCATGGCTGCCTGCTGCTGTAGTGACGAGTATTGTTGCTGACTATACAGCATAGACGAACGGGCAGCCATTAGTGCTTGTGGTGACATTTGTTGAGCTTGTTGGTGTTGCTGCTGCATGTAGGGACTTCCTTGCTGCACCATTCCGCCTAACTGATACTGTGGTTCAATTGCGGTTCAATCATAAAGATATTAAAAATATAAAGTTATAGTTGATAATTTGATATTGAGATTTGTACCGGAGAATGAACAGCAGGCGTTTGTGGTTGAGAATCGGCTATTGCAGCAAGGTACATTAGGTTCCTTTGAAGCTTTGCCTGATTTCTGTTATAACAATAGGGACTTTAAGCAACTTGGTGTTTATATAACTTTTTCGTGATGAACAAATATCGGGAAGAAGTGATTATACTTACTCTGCACACTCAGTCATTTTCCCAGCATTTTGACTCTCAACGATTTTCAGAATTAGAGATTTGTTCTCATCAAGGTACTGCAAATACGGAGAAGATATTTTAGTACCACCAATCAAAAGAAAGAGCATTAGTTTACTCGAAGCAGTTTAATATTTTGACCAAAAGAAAGACCAAAAATGGCAGGTTAAAACAGGTAACTTTTACCCTTTTAGTACGGTGAGGTTAGATCGACACACAAACGAAATTTTTTATGCATTTTATACAAATTTCATATATCGTGTCAAATACGATTGAAAATATTGTACTATTACAATATTAACGTATTTTTTAAAACATTTTCAGGAGGCTGTACTAATTAAAAGACAAGTAGACACCCGAGTACATATAGATTGAACAATATCGTAACATTTAGCCCAACAAAGATGGGGTATGTACTCCTACTCCCAAAATTGCATTATTGGTTCAATCAATAAAAGTGAAACCTTTTACCCCATCGAAGATGGGGCACATAACCAACCACCCGAATAAGGTCATGATTACATTATTTGCCATTTCGCCCAATCTTGTATAACATTTGGTCTTAAATCCAAAACGGGACATGTACCCCCAATTCCTATATGTGGCCAAATGGCCAGATCAGATAACGGATTCAAATCAAAATGATTTTTAATGATTATTTCAACCAACGTATTCAAAATTATAGGATGTATATATCAAAACCCTTAATATATTGATCACAATTATAAAAACTATTACGTCCCTATTACTTGATCAAAGTTTCAGGCAACTTTTTCTTTTAATCGTTTCACAAGGTATTGTTTTTGTGTGTACGTGATTGTGTTTGGGTGTATATGAAGGGGGAGTAAACGACTCATTTTCGGCCGACAAATGTCTTCGGCAAGAGAACTCTTGGGGACCCAAGGTATTGTTCTAAGCCGTGTATGTAAAAATAAATGTCTCCTGAAAAAATATATAAACTAAATTTGACCTATTATCGTTTCCATAGGTTGAAATTTTCACCTCAATGGACTCGGTGTAAACAGTTTTTCTGTTCATTACTTGGATAAATTATTTCGTTCCAGGCATGACAAATGTCGGTAAGTTGGGTAATTGTTATCAACAGCAAATATTTTAAGCTCTTTAGTTATCAAACATCGAAAACCCTAAAAGATCATGGGATCTTAGTACTTAAAACTACCTAAAATCAACTATAACCACTAATGAAGCTAAGTTATACTTTCATTCCGGCCCCAAACCGCCTTAAACCGCAGCTACATACCATAAAGACTAACTAACCTAAGTTAACCCATCGAATATATTTTCCAAATGCCCTAAATTTTCAGCATCTTAATCTGAAAGATTGATTTGTACAACACAACCTGGTACCAGTCTACCCCTAATATTCAAAAGTCAAATACTAGGTCTGGCGTAGTAGTCAGTTCATAAAGATTGATATCTTAATCTGTACTCAGAATGAAAGAGACATATATATATATATATATATATATATATATATATATATATCTATGTATCTATATCTATATCTATATCTATGTATATAAATATAATAATCATAGTTTTCCAATGAAATCTATATAAAAAACTAGCAAGATACCTGGATAACAAAAGGCCAACACATAAATCAATAAGACAATTAAGCACATATATTGATGAAAATAAAGAATGTTTAATGCAGAATCTTAACTCAGATTACCAAGAAGGTAACATAATTTATTCCCAAAACCCAATATTTTAAAGAAAGAAATTCCTAAATAAATTAACAACTTGGGTTTTGCTTATTTTTATAAAAAAAATATCATTTTACAGCTGGGATTTGTCTAAAGATTAGATTTTTTCTTTAGTTATATATATTTAATGAAATCTAAAGAAAACATCAGCAAAGTGACTGAATAAAATCAAAAACAGACACAAGAGACTATATATATATATTATTTACATTTTTTTTTAACATAAATTATTTACATTTTTCTCTAAGTATTTTCAAGTTACATATCCATCCTTTATCATAAAATATATTTGATTTTTTTTATGTAATAATTAAAACATATCACCAAAGTGCCTAAAGAATCAGAAACAAGAGAAAATAGCATATTTTTAATCAAAAATAAGTAAAAAATAAGTGTTGCAAATTAAGAAACAAGCAAGAAAAAGGCAAGTTAAAAGCCAAAAAGAAAAAGAAAGACAAAAATATAAAAAAAAAAAGTTGAACACACAAAACCCCAACAACAAGACACACACACAAGAACTGAACTCTTTAACTGTGTGTGTTGTGTGTGAGAGAGAAAAAAGTGAGGAAAAAAAAGAACAAAAAGAAAAAAAAAGACTCATGAAAAGAAAAAGAATTGAAACCTGCTGAATATGATCAGTAGTAACGCTGTTAGTTGGATAATAAGCTGCCATCATGGGCTGCATCTGCATCAGGTGCTGCTGCATTATATATTTTTCTCTTTCTCTCTCTCTCACTTCCTTACTTTCTCTCTCTATATATATTGTGTATATATATATTGTATATATAGATATAGATATAGGTATAGATATAAAGAAAGAAAGAAGACTGGAAATGAATAAGGCTCCACAAGAAACTTAATTTTTTTTCTTTTAAGTTGTGTTGTAGGTAAATGCTTGTGGTTGAAATAAGCTGTTTGACAAGATTAATTAAGCTAAAAAAAACCCTAAAGGGTGATAGATAGATGATGTATGAATGGATGGATAGCAGAAGATTGATCAAAGAAAACAAAATAGGAGCAGGCTTTTTTCAGTGTACTAGTATCTTTGGCTATATAGCTGGACTTGGACTTGTTGGTGATGGTGGGATGATGTGAGAGAGTAGAGAGAGAGAGAAACACTAGTCACAAATTCACCATTTCACATTAGGGTTTTTTTTAGGGGTTTTGGAGATATTTATATTCTTTATGTTTTTGAATTTCAAGTGGGTAGAAAATGGGTATTTGTTCAATGTCTCTTTTGCAGTTAATTATTCTGTATTGCTAATTGCTAACTTTTTAGGAAAACCTTGGAGAGGGCGATTTTTAAGCTTATTTAAGGTATGAGTTAGGATGTAGATTTTAACTTACTTTCAGAAATTACAGTCTGTTTTGAAGTTATATAATTATTTCGTCATTTTAAGTGTTTACTTTAAAAATAAAAATAAAAAAAATTATAGATATTGTATAGGAAAAGGTTTAGATAAAAATATTTTTAAAATAAAAAACTAAAAAAAAGATAATATAATCTTTAATACATACAGTTTTGTATTATGATTACCTTTTTACTTAATCATTAATTTTAAAAAAATAAGTTTTTATAAACTTAAAAAATATGTCGTTTAGGTGTTATGTATCAAATTCATTGTTTTTAAAGTTGATGATAGCGTAAGCGGAATGATAATCCAAAAGATCTTACGTGGTATATCATTTTAAATATTTTTTTATGTATTTCACCTTAAGGATTATCTTACAATAACCAATCCCTTGATGGTGTAATTATTACATTGTTTTTTTTTTTTCAAACGGCATAAATTATTACTCCCTCTATCCCAAAACGAGTGTCTGGAAACAAAAAACTGTCGAAATAAGATAGTTACAATTAATTAAGTGTTTTTTATTGGATTATCTATTATGTCACTGCATTAAATACGTCAGTTACTTTGTAAAGATTTTGTAAAAAATTAAAATATTTAAAGGCTAAATAGAAAATTATCACACTTTAACTATCCATAATTAGAAACAAAACAATAGTTAAATAGATAAAGGAGATAAACATTCTTTCTTAAAGACGGAGGCTCATTAAGGATTTTGCTGTAATATATGTTTCTAGTCAACTATTAAACAAAAACTTTCTTTTAATAATTAAAATTATATTTAATACATATTAATTATGTAGAATTTTTTTACCTTTATTTAATGCATAAAAAGAAAATTTTATTGAATGATCGAAAGATATACTTGCCGAACACATTTTAACAAAATTTTATTATTTATACCTTATGGAATCTTTTGTTATTAGGTTAAAATATAAAATTGCACATTTGTTTTAAGATAAACAATAATAAAAATAGGATTCTTGATGCTAACAACACCTCAGTTTGGTTCAGTTATAATCTAAACCTTCTCTATAATTCAACTTTCAATAATCAAAAATGGTAAATTGGTAAGTACTTTTATTATTGGATATACGATCTTTTATTTTGCTGGTTGAAAAAAAAAAGTCCTTTTATTTGGCTTTTAGATAGACATGCATGTAATAATGTTATTATTTAACGGAACTCAAAAACCTTCGTAAGACCTCATTAGCAATGACAGAGACATAAGGGTCTCAGACCTCATATCATATGTGGACTAATTTATATCTAAAGTTTTTAGACAATCCCAGATAAATAATGCATTACCCCTCCGATAATAATCTTGGTTTTGCCTCTTCTTGTGTCATTATATATTATTCATCCCCCTTTGAATATATTTGATGTAAAAGCTTAATTTTTTTTTATACCTACCGGACTTAATTACTTTTATTAAAACCCAAAACCGGCCTCTCCCAAGACGGAAAAGATAAGAATCGAACACTAACGAAACCATGACAAGCTAAAAACTCACAACAACAAGAGGAACCAAAAGAAAAGCCAACATGTTCTTTAACTTCTCACTAATTAATCTATATAAAGTTAGGTTGAGGATCGGTCTTTTATATGGACGACCGTCAAAGACATCACATTTAAGATTCATTAATATATACCTTGCCCTATTTTTAAATTTTAAGCAAATAGATCTAAATGACGTTTTAAGGTTAGTTTGAATTGTTATTTAGGTTTGGCCACATTATGTTGCAATAGGCAGCAACAATTCAAAACTGTTCGGCGTTCAATGTCAATCGCCAGTGACAAGATAACAATTATAGGGACAAAACTTATATAAATTTCTTTTCTTTGGCTCTTTAGCTAATCAAGTTGAATTTATAATTTACTTAAAGTTATAAGCTTAATTTAAATAATTTATAAACCTAGAAAATAAAGTTACAAACCCTTTAAAATTTGCATAACCGAATAACATAATCCTGAAAAACAAGCCGAAACAAACTGTAAGGTTAGCTGGTTGTGGAAGGTTAAAAAATTTAGGGCAAAATTTTATGATAGCATTAGAGAATCAAGTTTGTCGGTATTCAGTTTTATAGATGAAATATGTGTTTGTAATTTAAAAAAGAAAAGAGAAATTAAGCGTTGGTGTAGTAATAAAAGTTTGACCATATATGTACGTAAGAATACGTGTCAGGAAGTGGCACCTCGAGTTCTGGGTTAGATACAGACTGTGTATGGATGTATGTATATGAGAGACTGTGTAAATTCGTTGGGGAATGTGTACATGCGCCACCTTTCTCTCTCTTACAATTAAATACTACTTCACTCACGTGATTCATCATGACACTCAAGGACAATATTATGCTCCTATATATTACGTACCATATAATATATATAATAAGAAAAGTATATATTTTATTGGTTTAGTTTTAAAAAATAATAAGATGACGAAGATAACTACATATATTGGAGTGTGTCATTTGCAAAACTAATGCACTAATATTGTTTTGAGAAAAATGTTTTTCTATTTTGAGTATGTTTGGTTAAAGGATTATAAAGAGTTTTAAAGATTTGAGTTTATGGTTTCAATTAATAAATCTTGTTTGATATAATTTTTTTTAATGGTTTATTAATAAAATAATTTTTAATAAGTCCTTAAAATCATAAGCTCATTAAAAAAACTTTTTAAAGAGTTTGAGCGTTTGAAAATATAATTACTTTAATATTCTTAATATTTATTTAAATTTTATTTTTTCATACTTTTTTATGTTTTTTTATATATATAATATTAACCTCAAGCTACTTTACCAAATAAGTTTTCAAATTTTGCATATAAGCTCCAATTTCATCGATAGTTAAGTTTCAGTTCAAACTAGTTACACCAAATCCACCATTTGAAATATTTTAGAGTGATTGACATATACTTCAAGATTGATTATCCTTCAATGATAAATGATTTAATCGTATTATAGGGTTATTTTTGTTTATTAATTAGGTCTATTTACTATTTAGTATTAAGTAAAGGAGGAATTGTAAAATTACTATAATTAGAGTCTATTAAAACTAATTTATGAAGATTGTAAGTTCAATTTTCAGCCAGTTTTATTCGTTTTTGTTGGATGAGGCTTTGGCCTCATTTTGTATAGTTTGGATGCATTTTTTTGGCTTGGTTCTGTATAAATTATTGCTTAAAAAAAAAAAGAAGTTCAATTTTCGTCGTAATCATATTATCAATTTATTAGTTAGTTTGCATGTTTTAAAAAAGACCTGATTTTCATATTTTTAAAAAATTGAAGGTTGGACCGACATCATGGGAATGACATCCGACGTGGAGGTGAATCGTTAATCAAAATAATTAGGGGCGGTTGTTTCAAAGTAAGAAATAGAAAAGGAATGGGAAAAACAATGAAAGAGGGGTTAATGATTACCCACTTTCATTACCCTCGTTTTGTTGAGTATTGATTTATTGTCTATTAATGGATATAGTGGACAATGATTGATTACCTAATGACAAACCAACCACTATCAATAACTATCATTAATATTGATTAACCCCTATTAAATAAACCAAGTACACCCTTATTATTTTACATACAAGTTACGTGAATATAAAGTATATGTGTTAGACAATAACATCTCGTTCTTAAAATAGCATGTGTAAAATGGTTTGCGCGCATTTCCATAGTCCTAAAGGTAAAAACCTTGGGTTTGTGGAATCCGCCCTTTTGTGGGGATCTCATTTGGGTGTCAAGCTAGTAAGGGCAACACCCCATTTGAGTGAGGGTCGGATATGGTTTTAGTTTTAAATATTTTTAGTATTCGAACCTAACCGTGTGTGTGTATATATATATATATATATATATATATATATATATATATATATATATATATATATATATATATATATATATATATATATATATATATATATATATATGGGGTTGGTTTTGTAAAACAAACTTTAAGGTAAAATAAGTAAAAAAAATTAAAAAATAATTTATAACGTTAGATATTTTGGATTATCGTTCATTTTAACCATATATCAAACTTTAAAAAACGAAGTTTTGTTGTACATCAAAAAATTGGTAGTTTTATCGTTGTGGATCAAATTTGAATATTTACAGCACAAAAACAATGAATTTGATGCACAACCCCTAAACGACATATATTTTGATGCATATCAAAACTTGCTTTTTTAAAGTTTGTTATAATTGAATAAATTAACATAATACAAAATTACACATATTATAAATTATTTTTTCATATTTGTTTACTTAATTTACTTTAAATATTGGTTTATAATAACCTCCTCATATATATATATATATATATATATATATATATATATATATATATATATATATATATATATATATATATATATATATATATATATATATATATATATATATATTATGAAAAGTGAATATGAGGCTGTTACATATGTAATTTTACATGCAAAACTTATCAAAAAATATGTCGTTTTGTTAAAAATTCTTCAAATCTATATAATTTTAATCATATTTATTAAACTAACTTTACAAATTTTTATCTATTCACATCTTTTTCTTCATTAATCGTGTCTTTCAAAAATATAGGTTTTTTTGTCATCACTAGGCATCTATCGAAGTCACTTTTTATAACTTATTCATAATAAACAATGACCCCCTGCATTTTGGGGATCACCTCTCCCTTGATGAATATAGGACAAATGCGTTGAAAAGCATTTAAACCACAAAACGGAATAGTTTTTAATGAGTTTCGCATGTAAGCTTACATGTGCTAAAAACCCATATTCATTTCTCTCTCTCTCTCTCTCTATATATATATATATATATATATATATATATATATATATATATATATATATATATATATATATAATATATATGTATATATACTCGTGTGATGTCACGATATTAATAACTTGTTTCAATTTTCGTTGAGTTATTGTCTTTGGTGGTACATATTTTATACAAATAATTTCACAAACAATCAAAAATTTTGGTTTGTAAAATTTAATTAGTTTAAAAATTATAAAGATTAACTCTACTTTTTTGAAATTTTACACAATAAAATTGATTGTTTTAAATTTAAAAAAAAAAAAAGAGAACTCAATTATTTAAATTTAAGCATATATGGTAAGTGTTTTATAAAATTGTAATTTTAATTATTTAATAGTTAATTAATTAAAAAGATAAATTAGTAATTATAAATACTTAAAGTTCAACATTTTATACCCAAACATCTATCCTATTGTTATAATAGTTTTTTTTGAAATAGTTTTTTTTTGTTGAATTAAGATCTTTTCCCCTTCATTCAAAGGAAGGCTCTTCTCTGGCTTCAGAACAGAAGTAAATGCAATAGCGTGGATTGGAAGACTTGGACTATAAACCCGTGTAGCAACATCACTTAGTTTTCCTTTTTCGTGTTTTTTGCTTTTCTTTGTTCTTTCTTATTTTTTCCGTGTATTTTGGTGATTTATCTTTGTACATTTTGGGGCTTTTTGGCCTTTGGCTATATATATTTCTGCTTTTCAAAAAAAAAATATAAACATTTACAAACGTCTATCCTATTGTTGTATTTTAAATTGTAAAATCTAATGAATCATTTTAATCTAATAGTTGTATACAATTATCTTCTAGTGTAACTATTGTTATGTATTAGTTTTAAAGTTTTGGATTATATTTTAGCGATTAAATTTCTTTATCTTGATTTTTTTTTTCTTACGAATTTACGTCACCTCCACCATTGGGATATCCGAAACCCGAACCCTAGATAACCACTTCGCTTAGGATATCCGCTCGTTGAAGATTGATTTAAAGTAGTTAAAATAATATCCATCTTGCGGGTACGGTTTAAAAGAATTAAACTACCAAACTGAATCGTCGCATAAACACTCTTAGAAATTAGTTTTGCTAATTTTAGGACATACAATTACTACAGAAAAATAGGTTTTAGTGACAAACATTTTTGGACTTTAATAAACTTATTTAGCCACTACTAAAAAAGCGATTACTAAACAAAATTAGTGATCAAAAAATAATCTAATTTGGAGCTTAATAAAATTAATAACGTATATATGATGACAATTCTAAATTGGTCACTAACATTATTAGTGACGATCAAATATTTAATCATTAATAATATTGATAATCAAATTTAAATTGTTACTTAAAATATTTTTTTTATTAATAAATGTGTAGTTGTGCATAACTTGTTATCTAACTACTTGACCCATCTACCCTATATTGCTATAGATATATAACTATAGTAGTGTGTTACGATGGTTTACTCGATGGTTGAAGTTTGACCTACAATTATTATTTATATGTTTGCATCATACATGCCCCACAATAAACAACTTGCAACTCATAGCCAAACTTCATTTATTGACCTCAATGAATATAATATAAATATTATTATATGATGATTGGTCAAATCAAGTGTAATAAATAAGCAAATGGTTTGCATAATCTATGTATTTGAAGTTTTGAACCATTAACCTACCCCGTAAAAAATAAAAATAGGAACATATCAAAATTTGAAAACCAGTTGATTTTTTTTACTAATGACTCATTGTGTAACTCCAACAAGAATATACTTTGTATCGAGTTTTTGAACTTAAGTTGCGCGAAAGTAATTTGGTGAAAGAAATGTTAGATTTATTATAAAGTGGAGGGAACTTTCTGTAAGTAGCTAAATGTAAAGGGTTTAAAATGTAAATTTTAAATTTTGGGTCATTGAACCAATGCTTTCTGATTGATTTCCCGCTTATCTACGTAAATGGCGTCATCCCCTATTATTTTAGGTAGGAGTGGCAAGATTGACGGGTCGGGTCGGGTTGAATAATGGGTCAAAACGGGTTAGGGTTAGAACGGGTTAGGGTCAAAAAGGGTCATAATATAAAAAGGGTCAAATGGGTCACGGGTCAAACGGGTCACGTAGGGTCAAATGGGTCACGTAAGGTAAAAACGTCATTTTATCCCAAATTGATCTCCTCTTTCTTGTCACTTTCTCCTATTTCCTTCTCGTCTTTCTTCGATCAAAGACGAGGAACATACAAAATCCACACTCTAGATTCACAATAAATTCACACTAACACATACAAAACGAAAATGAAAGCGTAAAAGTCCAATCCATTCAACAAAATTCTAGAAACCCACATGATAACAACCCTCCAATCTAACTTCGAACACATAAAATCAGAATAAAAATTGATTGGTTTTTTTATCATGAAAATCCAACCAATTTATGTTTCTTTTTAATTTTTTTTCAAATCTACCGTTAACACTATAACCTAACCTAAATTAATTGATTCAAAGAGAAAAGAAAATGATACTTTTTTCTTCTTGATTTACTTTAAAAGAAAGATAAAAATCGATTTAAACAAACCATATAATAACATACAATAAAGCATTAAATCCCAAATCCTATTAATTAAACCAATAAAAACCACAGTCTTCGATGCGGTAGGTGTGGCGAAGAGTGTTTTTCAGTTTCCCGATCATCGATGATTCTATGCCGACATGAATACGATGGAGATAAAAAAAAAATTGTTAATATTTTGCTATTAAAAACATTGATTATTGTTGCTGCTGCTATGTAATTCAAAGAGAGAAAGAGTAAGTAGCAGAGTTTGGAGGGTGAGTGGGATTTGTTATGAAAGAGAGAGTGTGAGAGTAGCAGGTTGAGCGTGTAGGATTTGTTAGGGTTTAGATGATTTCAGATAATGACCCGCTCAACCCTTTCTTACAACCCTTTGACCCGTTCTATTGTAATATTAGTTTCTAAAATAACCCAATTAGACCCTTGATATATTTTTTAAGGACCCAAACTGACCCATCAAGTAAAATAATACGACCCAACCGACCCTTTTTAATAATTTAGGGTTATGATTGCCCCTCCTAATTTTAGGGATCACATCTTTTTCTTGAAACGTTCAACCACGCGCACATGTTTCTCTACTCTCCCATGCGCCCTAAATAGCACGTGCTACCCCGCTGGATCCTATTGTTCTAAAGTTACTGTGGTAAATTTAATTTAATTTTATATTTTATACAAAACTAATGTTAATCAAGACTTAAAAATGTATAACAAAATTAAAAAAATAAATACCCAATGTTTTATAAGAATCTAACTGGTTAGTAAATTTTAATAACCTTTTTCACCTTTATACAACTTTAACCACTATTATATATATATATATATATATATATATATATATATATATATATATATATATATATATATATATATTGGTTTTTATGTAATACTTGCATTTGTAATGAAAGTGAATTTTAATTTTACTAGTCATTATGAAAACCTCAAAGTTTATGAGTTTAAATGAGTCAAGTGATACGTGAAATACTCGAGTTCGACTAGTTAAAAGTTTAATTTAAATTAAGCTTAAATGACTTCGAGTTGAGCTTGAACCTCATTAGGAGTTCGAGCTTAAGTTTAAACTTTAAACATAAAGCTCGCGAGCCTAATACTTATAAAATATAATAATATAAAATAATATAATATTTCATTACATAATAAATATTATTATATTTAAACAAACAAAAGTAAAAAGAAAAAACGAGTTGTGATGGCCAATAAATATGGTGAGGATAACACCGTAAAGGGGATGGCCATGACGCCATGACGCCAGAGCCTCACGCTATGAAGCCCAACAAGTGTGGCGGGCATAATCACGTCATACCCCACCTCACCATATATTTAACGCCAAAAATAAGATATAAATCTGTTTAGTTAAACATATGACCAATGATAATAAAGTGTTTCAGATTATGAATAAAGGAGGAATGAATGAAACTATCCCCAATTTGATGCATAGAATCCATGGGTAATGAAGTGTGCACCATTTTTACTTACCATAGAAGCTTTGAATCAAAATGTATTCTTTTTACTTTGTTTTTTCGCATAATGTTTCTACTCCACTATTTCCATATGCCTTATTAAAGCATATATTTTTTTGAACAAAACTAAAGCATATATTCAAACAAAACTTTTTTTCTTTTTTACAAACGTATACCTTCGTTCAGTTTTAAGAGTTTGTTATAACTTCGAAAAAGATAATATGGTTTAAGAAACAAGGAAAGTGACATAGATGGTAATAAGACATTAGGTAACCTCTTAAATGTCTAATTTCAAAACTTGTAAACCCTGTGGATTTATTCGGTTAATGACCTTTTCGACGTTTCAACAAATCGTTAACATCAAGTATATTGTTCCTGAAAATACCAGCAGTTGACATCATCCTCTGGTTTACGTGAGTTTGATGTGTGTTTGCTACATTGTCAATGCTTCCCACTGTTTTGCCCGAGTATAATATTCTACAAAGAAGATCAGTTAGTAATTTTTGTCAAAACACTGCGAAAGATGTGAAAATGGAACATATGATATTTCTAAGTACACAGACATAAAATCTCGTAATATCATTTGATCAATTTGTTTCTGATTTTTCATTGCTGGACGCGCTACACTTAGAGGCAATCTCCGCTTCTTGAGAGGCCTTGACAACATTAAAGAACACAAATGTTTATAAATCTTTTGCTATAATATAGAATTTATAAAAAAGAGAAACTAATATATATAGGTCATTGCAGTTTGTTGATATTAAAGATTTGATCAAGGTAAGAGGTAAGGTACCATTCTCAAGAAAAACATATCACTTTTGAAATCGGGTTAAGTAAAAACCTAAAATGTTAATGATTTTCGATGACCTAGATCTACAAAACCAATCTTCAAAGTAACAAACTTCAAAACCTAGATCTACACCAAAATAACCCGTAGAATCACCGAATAGATCCAAAAACCTCTATAACAAATATAGAGACTCTGATACCACTTCTTGGTCGCCTTCTTTGGACCTAAACACTAGAAAGATGAATCTCTTTCGAGTGACTAAAACTCGGTGAAACACACAATATAATCGAATGATTGATATTATTAAACTACCGTATCAATGTGCAATACAAATAATCAAATGATTGATATTATTAAGCTAATGTATCAGGTAGTTACCCACAAAGTGTTCGGTATACTTTCATCGTTTGTTGGCAGTTTGATCAAAATCCCTTGCAAAATGCATGAAATAGTTAAGAAAGAAAAAAAAAACATTATATTATTTAGTCACCGTGTCTACGATTTCAGGTCGCAAGCGAGTGACATGAAAGCGAAGGTAGCAAAACATTTGGGCACAGTGACCGTCGAAAGGGACAGTGTATCGCAAGCGGCCACGTCATCTGATTTTCCCAGCCTAAAACAAAAACCCCGCGTGACTCTAAACATGTCCATGTGATGTCACTGTCTTTCTCTTACGCACTGTTCTCTAGAATAACTTTTAAAGTAAAATAAAAAATCTCCACAAAATAAAATAGTAGTAACCCATATTTATCGGATTAAATTAAAAGTAAACACTATTTTTCTGATAATTATTAGGTGCGTAAACAAGTTGAGTTGAGCTCGAGCTTGGCTCTTTTATATTTTACAGAGTTTAAGCTCAAGCTTGACTCGTTTAAGTTTTATAGAGTCTGAGCTCTGTTTGTTCCGAGTCTTATAAGTAAAGCTTGTACCTTATTTGTGAGACCATACCTCAACCAACCCCTCTCTCTAAGAGAGAGAGAATGAGAGAAAGGTTGGTTTATGTAAAACAAATTTTAAAGTAAAACAAAATTAAAAAACAATCGATGACGTTATAAATTTTGTATTATCGTTAATTTTAACTGTATCTTAAACTTAAAAAAAAAAGGAAGTTTTGTTGTACGTACAAAAAATGGGTAGTTCTATTGTTGTGTATCAAATTTGAATATTTACTTCACACAAACAATGAATTTGATGCACAACCCTAAACGTCATATATTTGGATAAATATCAAAACTTTCTTTTTTAAAGTTTGTTATAATTGAATAAACAAATAAAATACAAACACATATCAAAAACTTAAAAAAAACAAGTTTTGTATTATACAAAATTAACATGTGTAATTCTTTAAACAAGTGGAATTTTGCCTTAATACAAAATTAACATGTGTAATTTTTTTAAACAAGCGGAATTTTGCCCATCCACTTTGCTTCTCCTATGTTATTATTTTTTACACAAGGTATAACCCTCCCAAAGTTGCATTTGATCGCATTCAAACAATGCTAGACAACAAACTTCTTGTGGTCGGAACGAACTTTCAGAGAGACTTTCCCAATCAATCCACCGGAGTTTATTCATCTTTGACATAACATGAGGATGATGTTATGGTAATCGTTTATTTTACCGGGTAATTATTCCCCTTTACCCAAAAAAATGTTATGGTAATGGATCATCAGTGTTGGAACAAAATCTTATTGCTTCAATCTCGTTAAGTTCCTGTGATAGGTTGAGTTTAAGAGTGTTTCATGGATAAATCACTGAAATTAGAAATAAAAGGAGTTTGAAGTACATGATTAACACACTTTACAAACATGTCTCTGTTACAATAAACCCGATGTTAATGTGGGTTTCATTTTTTGATAGTCGAAACCCATATTTGACATGTTATGTTTGATTTTGGGTTGATGATGACGAGGTGATGGGTTTATGGTGACCATCCCTCGTCCCCAACCTTTGTTACATTTTTTTCAAGTTTGCCCCCGACGTTATGTTTAAGAATTCAAATGTATACATTCTTTCATATTTAACTTTTCGTTTTTTAACTTCGAAATATAAGAAATAATTCCAACACCTGCTTTCTCCGCACAGGGAAAGTGACAGAGATGGTAATAAGACATGAAGTAACCAACAAACCGTCATTTTTGCCCTATCGTTATAATACAAGAATCAACAACATAAACATTTCAATTAAAACCTCATTTCAAAACTTGTAAACCCTACGGTTAATGGCCTTTTCGACGACCACCTTTCTTCTTTTTGCCACCCTTTTTCTTGCCACCTTTACCAGACCCACGGCTGCTGGAACCCCCACCACCACCTAAACCGTCCCCACCACCAAATCCACGGGTACTTGAACCAGTACGCTCCCTAGACGATGAATTTGATTTCAACAAATCTTTAACATCTAGTACACCGTTTCTGAAATTACCAGCAGTGGACATCAGTACTCTGTCCTCAGGTTTACGAAAGTTTGACGTGCGTTTGCTACGATCTCCCCGCTTCCCACCAACTTGTCCGAGTATTATATTCTAAAAAAGTTAAAATTAGTTAGTATTTTTTGTTAAAACACTACGAAAGTTGTGAATAAAATGAAAGATATGGGGTTATAAGAGAGTTAATAACCTCTCGCAACATCTTTTCATCCCTTTGCTTCTGATTTTTCATTGCGGGACGAGCTACACTTAGAGGCAATCTCTGCTTCTTAGGAGGCTGTGACAATAATAAAAAACAAAATGTTTTCAAATCCTTTGCGATAAATTAGTATTTAGATATATGTCCTTGCAGTTTGTTGAAGTTAAAGATTTGATCATCATGGTTAAAGGTGGCAAAAAGGAAGGGTTGGGTAACAGGTCAAAACATGTTTGGCACAAAACAAGTCATTTTATTATCGTGTTAAGTAAGAAATGGGATGTGATTTAGATTAAATGATTTACACGTTGTAAATTTGCTTCCTTACAACGGTTGTGTCGTCATCTCCACAAAAAATTTACATAGCTTACCTGGGGGCTAAAAAGGTCATTTAACTAAAACAATGATAATAACCGTACCACTTACAAGAATAATTACCAATTCGTAAAAAAAAGGAACATTGGTTTCTCATCTATGGAAACGGAACAAAAAGGAAAATAAAAATTGCTACATCAAGAAATTACTACGAAAGAGTATATAGAACTCACCTTTCCACCAAGAGAAACTACTTTCTTGTTCTCCAAAGCCTTTTTATCTTTCCATGTCATATGGGCGGGTCCTGAACGTATATATGCAAATAAATTAAACGATATTGATCATCTTACATCAGTTTAGCTGAAATAATAGCATATGCATCTTAGCTCTGCATCAAATCCAGACGAGATTAACCAAACAGTTAGACTAACTGAACGTGCCTGAAACCTTGATTACTTTGACAGATGCTATTAACTAAATTTTATTTGTCTAAATCTTTCTCCATATCACCAGCTTTGATAATAAGTATTGCTCATTAAATCAGAAGTTGGTTGTGTAACCAATTCATAACAAAACATAAGCAAGAACTAGTTTTATAAAATCGTAAACTGAGAACCTAACTGAATATACTCAATTCAGGTCTGTTTCGATTCACTGGTTTCAAACAGGGCACTCAGTTTCCTAGCTGATGTTTATGGACTGAATATCTAGATGCATTTTAAGTTTTTAACGTAACAGAAAACTATCAGAAGTTAAACATTTTTTATGCCCATATGCAAAGGAATAAAAATCTGAGATGATGTCTCATACAACTAATCTTTAAAGCTATGAATTGGTTCAAAATTATACAGAAAACCAAACGAATATGAACCGCTTTAGTTATAGTTCAGCGGATGTACCAGCAGTGAAGAAACATTCCTTAGAAATCCAATCTCAATAACACCGGAACACAATAATGAAGAAACATTCCTTCTAACTAAAAGTATGTTTGGGGCATTTTAATAATCGTTACTAATTTCAAACCACCGAAACATGGCGAGTCTCTTCAACATATGATATAACATAAACCGGCATTAACAAACAGGGGAGTTGAAATATTGGCAACAATGGAGTTATAATATAAATCGAAACGACGAAAACGAAGACGAAAAAATAATAAATACCCATATACTCGATATCTTTCAATATCGATTTAAGTTCCATCCTAGTAGACTTCATATCCATGTAATTTGACGAATTTGCTACATCCTCTTTTTTTCCTCCTGACTGCTTTCTCTTATCCATCATTTTTTATTTTTACTTTTATCTATAAAACATAAACATATAGTCACCAAATTTATAAAAAATTAATATAAACTTTGTATCAAATACAGGGAAAATTAGGGTTCAAAAGCTTCAAAAAATAAATAAATAAAAAATAAAAATTGAAGATTAAACTTACAGATATCAAAATTGACGAGATTTACAGTCGGCGTTGGGAGAAGAAGAAGAAGATGACCGTTTTTTAGGTTTTGGGCGAATAATATGACCCGTTTTTAGCCCATTTAGATTTCTTATTGGCCCAAATTATCAAGTTGGTCTAATTATGAAAATTAATTACGTTTTTTTGCTCCTAAATTATAACGGACATCAATTTTAGAATTAATTATATAATTAGGGGTGTTTGGTAGTGCATAAAATTAAAGCTTATTGCATATTGAGTATTTTTAAGCAAAAATGATTTTTTTAGTGTTTTGATAGCAAATTACATATTTACCCCTATCTTTAACCTACCCCACTTTGACCACTGACAGTTCTAACCACGTCTTTTTCTTTCGAAGAACATCCTTGATATTTATGCGTGTTTTTATTATTGTGTTTTTACACCTAATTCTTGTTGTCTCGATTGATAAATGATTTTCTTTTGCCATTGATATCAACATGATTGTTTTTGTTGTTGACCTTCTTGTTGCTTTTGGTCAAACCAAATCAATCTATAATCCCATGATTTTTTTTAAATTTAGATAAAATAAAATGAACAATTATGATTTGTTGTTGCTATTGATTTTGTTGTTATCATTCATAAATGGTGAGTTCTTTCTTTTAACGTAAAACGGTCCTTATATCTATTAAGCAGAATTTACCAAACACTTGCAAAGTGTTTATAACTTATTTTATTCTTTTAAGCCATATGTATATCCAAACACTTTTAAGAACATATATATAAATAAAAGCTAGTTATTTTATTTAGCTTAATTGCAATATGAATAAGCCAAAAATATGGACATTACGGGTGTTTAAAGTCGGATATCCGCAGTTTTGGATATCTGCTGCAAATTCGTAGAGTGAAATATCCGAAAATTTGAAAATTTTATTTTATTTTTTAATTATTATTATTATTTTTGTTTTAAATTTTATTATACATTTTGTTAACTATATTATTAAATATTTACATAAATTTACCTAAATATGTAATAAAATCACCAAAATGTTTACATTATCTTTAAAACAACTAAAACAAAGTATAAAAAGCAAAAAAGAAAAGGAAATTTTTTTTTTTTTTGGATATCCGAAATATCCAAAATTTTAAAAAATAACTATCCGAATCCGAATTTTCGGATAATTTAGGACCGGGTTTTCGAATATTTAGATTCGAATGTTCGAATACAAATATTTTTGAACACTCATACGCTTAGTTAATGATGACTTTAACGAGCTTTTTTTTAACGAACATTCAATTTATGAATAAAAAAACATAATTAGTTTTCCTAGATAGACGAACGGTGCCCTTTTCTAATTTCGATTCAAAATCCATAACTATGAGGTAAACTTTATGGATGACTCATTTCTTTTTAAATTTTGTTAATAATTACCTGATTTGTTAACAATTGGTTAATAAATTATTACATATATTAAAGTTTTAAATGTATTTGACTTTTTTAACTACTCGTTAATATATTAGACAAACGTGGTGTACCTAATTAAATTTTGTTAAGGTTATGGTATAAAAGAAATGGGTTTGCTAAAAGTGACTTCCATTTTATATTTAAAACATTTATACAAGTATAAAATGACTGTATTCTATAATTTTAGGAGTAACTATTTTTAAAGATGTAAGCATTATTTTGAAGGAACATTTTATATTTTTAATCTTTTATACGTGTATGAACATGTTAAATAAAACCCGAAGCTTGTTTACCAATAATTGTGAGGACGTCACGACTAATGTAAGTAAACGTTTAGCAATCATTTAAAGAAAATACGGTAAACAAACAAAATCGAGAAACCTATGAAAACGAGTTTGTGACAGAAACAGATGCCGTGAAATATTGTTAGTTTAGAGAGGCGTGGGAATGAGTTTGTCAGTCTAGTACCAATAGCAAGGGCGCCACAGAATCTTGATTGAGGACTCCGAATGACGTTGTATAGTAAATGTCTTTCCGTATTCCTGTTCCTCGTCATGGAATTTAGAGCAATCTGTTGAGACTTTTGTTATTTGCACAGGAAAATCTTTACTTCTCCTGGGAACGAGTTCAGCTACAAACCTACTCTCACCTTCATTAGAAGTCTCGTACTTGCTGCTTATGGAAATGGAAATTATATTGTACGCTGAATTCAACCTTGCGGCGTGCCTCATTAATGAGCTAAAGGAAACATATCCTACATATGTTGAATGGAAACAAGACTCGGGTATTTCATTAGACTCCTCCCAAACCTCACGTCGAGAATCATTGTCTAGATCCTGCTTGATAGTTATTGAAAACAACAGAGCGTAGTAGTTATTAGTGTTGCATATTAAGAACCCAGAATATTCGTTATACCAATTATGCGGAAGCTGCAATGTAAATGTCCTCCCCCTAACCAACCTATCACCAAACGACTTCGGAATGTGATGTGAATGTGTGAAACTGAAAAAGTGATTTTGAATAGCGTTTCCCTGCCATAAAAAATAAACATATGGTAATAATGATCATTAATTAGTAATAAAAAATTTATATATGTTTGGGTGTACATAGTGCCTAACCTCGAGCAAGGAGCGTAGTACTATGTCACCACCCAGGGCACTTAGTCCATTATTCCTCCCCCAAGACGAGACATTCCACAACCATTTACAGTTTGATATATCACCAATAGTTTCAAGTAAGTCGCACCAATTCGCTCTAAGAGAAGCTATACTTGATGGGAGCCCTGATAATTCTACAAGGCTTTTGCATTCCGACACATCAAGCCATTTGAGTCGAGGAAGTTTCAAGATGCTAAAATTTAATCTTGAAAATACGTTTATTGAGAGATCAAGTTCTAGTAAATTGGGTAAGTCCCAAACATTAGAGTCGATGTCTTTATCTCCCAAATCGCATTTTCTGAGAATCAACTTTCTTAATCCTCTGCTAATAAATTGTAACCCTGCATACTTCATTCCCCTCTGAAGTATAAAGGGTTCTGATACTTCTTCATCATTAACATTGCCAGCACAGCACTGAAAACAAGTAGCAAAGAGGTTTATACCATATTGTTCAAAGGAAACACCTTTTTCTCCACTCTTAGAAAGTTTCCTGCAGTTTGAGATTATGAGAGTCTCGAGTTTCTGTATCACGTTAGTGGGTAGAAGCGTCTTAAAACTGTCACAGTATTCTACACTTACGTAAGCAAGCTTTTCCAAGCATGCAATCGATGGATGAATTTCTTCTAAATACGGAGAATCCAAAATCATAAATTTTTCAAGATTTGGAAGTCCACCAAAATCTGGTGTCTTGATTAAGTTCTCCAAAAACTGAAGTTTGATCATTCTCAAATTTGGTAGATTCTGTTGCATATAATTACAGACGAGTCAAAAGCAAGATTAAAAACATACAGAGCAACTATAAAATTAAGGTCCTTGCATTGAACAATAACAATTACCTTATAACCCTTCCAAAGTTGTCTTTGCTGGCCTCCGTACAATATTAGACAACGCAACTCCCCTGGTGGAAAATTTGTTGGCAATGAACTCACGTGACGAGCAGATGACTTCCAGTCAACCCATTGGAGTTTCTTCATCTTTGCAACAACATGGAGATTATGATGTGGTAATGAACCGTACATATATGAATGAACACTAATTGCTTCAATCATGTCGAGTTCCTGCGATATTCGAACAGATCGATCGTGTCAGGATTGAGTTACTTAAGATTGGTTTCTTTCTAGATATATATGATGTGAAAAGCTAGCTTAACTATTACCTTCGTTGCATGACTTGCATCCATAGCCCATATGTTTCGAACATCTTCCTCCTTCCAAACTCTACTATGTTTTTCAGGATTTTTTGGGTGCTCCCCTCTAACTACATAATGCCCCATTTCTTGTACCAAATCATGCATATCAAACCGGCCTTCTGAGATGGTTATTAGAGCCTTTTGTATTAACACTTTTACGCCTATAACAGGGTGAAGACCACAAGCATCAAATATTTCCATCGCATGAATTTTATATGCTCCCCTAAAAAAACATGCAATATCAAGGAACAAAATTTTTTCTACCTGTTTAAGTCCATCATAACTAATTTTTAGAGTTTCCAGAATATCACCATGTGACAGTTCTTTCAATCTAGCGAGCGCGCTCCGCCACTCATTCATATCTTTGTCACATAGAAAAGAACCGAGGACTTTAAGTGCTAGAGGTAGCCCATGAGAGTAAGAAACCACATCTTTTGAAAGCAGCTTATAATCTTCTATGGGTATGTAATCTCCGGGTGCATGCTTGCTAAAGAGCTCAATAGCGTCATCATCATCTAACAAGCTAATTTGGTGTATCAAATCTACTTTATGAGCATTTAATATATTCTCATCTCTAGTTGTAATTATAATTCGGCTTCCTTCACCAAACCAATCACGTGAGCCGACTAATGCCTCTAGTTGCTTACGGTCATCTACATCATCAATAACAACTAAGACCTTCCTATGGAATAACTTACTCTTTATGACGCGCTTTCCTTCTTCAACTCTCCCAATTTTCACTTTTAGTTTTTTCAAAACACCAAAGAGAATCGTTTCTTGCAATTTTTCCAGACCATTCTTACTCGATTTCTCCCTGATATTTTCTACAAAACAACAACCATCAAACTTTCCGGAAATGTCATCATAAAGAGAAGATGCAAGAGTAGTCTTACCACCACCCCCAACACCCCATATTCCAATCATGAGCACACCACCTGACCCAAGTTCTAACTTTGATTTTAAATCTTGCACCCGAGTCACTATTCCGATGAGGTCTTCGTTGGCTAGTGAAATTAATGAATACAACCTATGTGAAATTGTTTCAACAACTTTTCTAATGAACATTGACTCATGCCTGCACATTGGATACCCACCTATTACTTATTAACATATGCTAACTCACATTGACAAAAAAAAATTGACATGAACATGTTCCGTATCTAGTTGATTTCTTATTCATATAGACCTTAATTTTTAAGGCATCACAAGTAACTTAAAACCATGTTAATGGGAAATAATAAGTACAAAAAGAAGTGTTTATTACGGATATAATTACAACTTGAGGAAGTTTATCACTAACAGTTCTTCAAACACATAAATAAACATGAGAAGGGGTCATGCGTTTGAACTTGGGACCTCTGTTCTGTGAATATTATATCCGTCAATCATAGGGATTTCGGGAGAATTTAAAACAATTGTGGTTTTAGAGAAGATTGTTATGATAAACTTCAATTCTTGAGTATGCAAGAACTGATGATAGATGACATAAATACAATACCACATTTCATCTTTTTAAGGTAATAGAAACTTTAACACTGCTTGTTAAACATACGAGGAAGAAATTTACCCATTTGCAATGTCAGCGGGTACCCATCCTGAAAGACTACCAGCAGAAAACAACGTTTTTCTCCAAGATTCAACTTTGTTGTTGTTCTCAAACTCATGTTTGGCAAACGCTTCTCCATACTTCCCTTTTTGTTTTCGCACATCCGATGGATCCACATGATAGAATATGGGGATAACAATTTTGTTTCCTTCATTCATACATTTAATAATATATTCAAGTTCATCCAAACACCACGAAGAATCAGCATAGTTTTCTGAGAACACGACAAGGGCGATCCGTGATTCTTGAATAGCCTTCAAGAGGGCTGGACCAATAGATTCGCCTCGATCAAGTGTTACATCGTCCTTGTAAGTATCGATTCCATGCTCTAAAAGACATGTGTAGAGATGATCCACAAAAGTCTTGCGGGTGTCTTCTCCTCTAAAACTAAGAAAAACATCATGATTCCATAATTGAGATGAAAAGTTAGAAGATGAGGATGAGGATGCCATATATTGATCTGTTTGATCTTTTGGAATCAGGTTCAAAAATATTTATCTGTTAGAGTAGCTAAACATATGAATTTATGAAGTAAATAAAGAGAGTTGACTTATTGATAAGTTGTTTCCCACCATTCATGTTAGATGTATTCAAATAATTATTGGATACTTCTTTGGTAAAATTATTAATTACATGTAATTTTGTTAAATTTTTCCGTACTACATAAAAATGTTCTTAGTAATATCCTGTAATAAATCTTCCTCGTTTGTTTTTATGTTTTTACAAAAATCATTTACAACCGACACTTTAATACTATTATTTATTATTATTTTAGATACATTTGTCTATTACGTGATTTGCACAATCTTTTGATTAGAGTGTCATTCACATACACTAACACTAGAGAGGTCAACCAAAACTTGTTAATAAATGACTTATAGTCTAACAATATAAAAGTATTTAAATAATTTAAAAGTTAGGGAGATTTACATCTACGTCCTTACAAAACTTCGATATTACATCAATGTCCTTGTAAAAAGCAAAATTACGTTAATATCCTTCCAAAACATAAAAAATTCTCATATTTATCCAAAATAATAAATTAATAATATTTAAATCATTTTAATATTTAAATTATTCATCTAAATATTAATTAAATGATTTTAATATTTTAAAATATTGAATAAATCAATAAAACTAATCCAAATGTTTATTTAAACATATATGTCAATGAATAATCAAATACCGAATGAACTGAATAGATTAAATTCAATGAATAAATTGTTTAAACATATATTACAAAACATTAATCAATCAAGACGAGGGATTTTTGCAACCTTTTTATTCCGGTTAATGCTCAAAATTATAGAAATCAATCTTTTTTAAATCTATGTTGCGAGTTTATGAAATTGAGATACATTGGTTAATGTTGGATTAAACCTAACATACTTGAGTAAAAAATTTAATTAATATTTAGATGAATAATTTAAATATTAAAATTATTTAAATATTATTTTGGATATATATATGAGAATTTTTCATGTTTTAGAAGGATATTAACGTAATTTTGATTTTTACAAGGACATTAACGTAATATTGAATTTTTCTAAGGATATAGATGTAAATCTCCCTAAAAGTTATGGATTCAAATCATATAAGAGACCAAAATATAAATATTTATGAGATATAATGAAATCTTTGTCAACTAGATTTGAGTTTTTTTTAATCAACTAGACTTTTATCTAAGGAATTACATAATTATTTTAAGTTTTAAATTTGAGTTTTTTTTAATCAACTAGACTTTTATCTAAGGAATTACATAATTATTTTAAGTTTTTAATAACTTTTGCTTTCCTTACTTAAAAGTTAAAATAGTAACTTTTATATAGTTATTAAATGAGTTTTACCCTTTTAATGAATTAAATAAATTTACATTTACCAATTACAATTACAATCTCTACTCCTATATATAGCATATTACATGTTTCATTATTAAATTGAGTTTAAAAAACTCAAATCATGACCATTAATTTAAACCAATTTCATGATTGATTTAATAATTAAATCTACACCATTCATTTTTCTTTTAAAAATATCATCAATTAGTCTTTAACTCCTCAAAATGTAACCAATTGTCACTGAAAAATAATAATTATATTATTTATTAGGGTTTTACTCTTTAAAAATATAACCAATATTTTTTTAAAGTTTAGTAATTTCTTTCCCCTTTATTTTATAGAACTTTATTTCTTCAATTTAATAGAATTGTTATGACGTGACTTTACATGCATTGATCATTATTTATCAAGGTTATAACCTTTGTTTTTGTCTACTGAGAAATTTCTATCCTTTTATTTTTTTATAGTCTAAAATTTATATGATTGTACAAAAAAAAAAAAAAAAACTGACATAAAAAAAATCATCGATAGATTGATATACAACTAAAAAAAGACTAAAAAAGGGGATGAATGTAATATAAACCTTAGTATTAAGAATCTATACTTTTTATGTCTCTATCCATTTATGCTACTTTATTAAAGATAATTGTATATATTGATGTTGTACTATTTCTTTGTATTAAAAACAATATTGGTCATCAATGATGTCTTCACATCCAATATCGCATATAATCATGATGCATGCATGTTTTCACATACTCTTATCAAGATGAATTATAGTTACTAGATTAAAACAAAATTCGTGTAATAATATTTAGTATTGATGAACACCACAACGTACTTAACAACGGTTCATTTCCATCGCTAAATTGGTCATTGACTTTTACTAACATCGTCTATTCACTATTATCCCGCTGCGTAGTGCGAATACGCTACTAGTAACGTAACAATATTTAAATAATTAAATTGATTAAATTTACAGGCCGATAACATTTCAGAAGAAGGCGGGCTTTATAATGATTATGCACAACGTCATACTTTGCCTCAAATATTAGCTTTGTATAAATTGAATAGTTTTAGTAACAACAAACCAACTGATAATGTGTTGTTTGTCGCCTATTTCACGATCTCCTTTGAATCCTACAACAAACTAATTGCGGAATAACTAGTATGTATAAGTAAACGGTGAAGAACAGATGCAATAATCAAAAGATTGATTCTATTAAGCTTACGTGTTTGATTACAACCACGGATAGAACCTAAACAATCGATTACAACACTTTAACACACAAGAACTCACAGTTACGCTCACAAACCCTAGCTCACGTAACTATTCTTGATTTGACAGCTCTGACAACTTTCAACAACCGCATTTATGATCCCGAGGCTGCTATTTATAGGCAGCACAGAAACCTAGAAGAGTTACGCGCACGTAACTGTCTGGGAGACAGTTACGCGCGTAACTCTCCTACTTACGCACGTAACTCACTAGTTACGTGACCGTAACTCAGTTACTCGACGTAACTGTTTTCGTAAATGCGTTTGGACTTTACAACTCGATCTAATTACATTCTAACTCTATGACACGTTCAAATGAATACAATCTACAGACATTATGTTCCAACAAACTCCCCCTTGGATGTAGCTTGTATTCTTCAAAATTTTCTTGAACTTTTGGTGTCGAGAGATCGAGAGTTGATTCCTTTAAACTTCATAGAGACTTGTACGGTGTAAAGTTTGCAACCGATAACTTGCGAATCTTTTCTGACAGCTAATCTTCATCATTAAGCAACGCGGCTCCATGAATATCAGCTTCGAGTCCTTGACTTCCAGGAAGTGCTAAACTCTTCAAGATCCGATCCTTAACTTTGTAAAGCCTGGCTTAAAAAGACAAACTGACCAAATACGTGTTTTTGTTCTTTAAAACTGATAAAATTTCTCATTTTTCAGAAAACACGTGATAAAACCTTTTAACCATGAACGATACGTGACAACGAAGAAAATAAACATAGAAATAAAATATTTTTGGATTTTTTGTTTGTTTTCTTAACCTAAAACCGAAACTCTTTTTGTGGTTTTCAACTATAAGCTATTCACACTACTTTAGCAACCTACAAAAGGCAAATCTTTTTGGATAGGGATTAGTTTGCTTTTAGGATCATATCGCTGAAGTCGAATCACAAGAATCAGCCGATTATTAGTATATTTGTCCTCTTAAATACAACATAGATATCATATAAAAAATCTTCCGATTATTTAAATTACAACTGTTTATATGGATCCCACTTATATTTACACTTAGCTAAATCCGAACTTCCCTCAAAGCTTCATCAAACTTCCAGTATTTATTTAGGAAACCCGTCACCTTATTCTTATTTTATTAACTACTCTAAATATTGAAAAAGCATACATATAGTATAAAGATTAAGCACTTACGCATTTTTCATAATTAAAGAAGCTCTTTTTTTTTTTTTTTTTTTATATATATATATATATATTTTTTTTATAAGCTTAAGAAGCTTTATTGACTCGTGAACTCCTCCCTCTGTCTTTGCCGTTTATCAAGTAAGCATCAAGAGTTACGGAATTCTTATTTGACTCTACTCTCCCCTTTATACTAACTGCAGGAAACTATGATTTCGCAACCTTATAGAATCCTGGAGCGCCTCAAGGATACGAGTTTTACTATAATTATTTATAACTCTTCACCTTTATACTAACTTCAAGGAAACTATGATTTCGCAACCTTATAGAATCCAGGAGCGCCTCAAGGAATTTTTGAGTTTTTAATAATTATATTAATAGAAAACTCTTTGAGTTTTAGAAAAGAAACGATTTATTATATTTTTTGATTTTCTCTCAATTTTTCTTTTCCTCGCTTTTTCTATTACTCTCAGATACTTATTTATATATATATAATCCTATGGTGACAGATTCCAGGCACACCGAAAGTTTTCAGCTTATCACTGAGATGAACAAACTTAACCGTGTTACCCATTAGACGAAAACATTATTTCGTGTAACATCTATCTCTAGAAAACCTTTCTAGTATGCCCGAAAGTAGAGATAAACAAATATGGAGTAAATTAAATCGTCCATATGACTATATCTAAGTTTCACGTATAATTTATAAGATATAAAAGCTACACCAAACCCTATATACTCTTCAAAATGTAACATCAAATGACTAGAATTCAATTTCTATAATCGAGAAAAAGAAGTATTTTATTAATTTTACCTGGTCAAAAAATTACCAACGTTTACATATTGAAAACTACATTCAAGTTTAATGTAATTTTCAAGACTTAGTTTTGTGTCAATTATAAACCCAACAAGTATACCAAGTTTAGTGTCATAATTCAGTTATTCGTGAAGGACAAATATTTTATTCTAATATACGTGGCATAATCGTGGTATCTCCGTTATGTTTTTCAACCCTAGTCCCTCACATAATCAAAAAATGTTTATCTAGTAAGGTTCGAACATGTCAATTCGGTGTTGAATATATCTATAATTGCTAAATTACAAATATAACCCTATATGTAAATTTGGCAAGTTTCTAATGGGCTTAACCAATTAAACACCAAAACACGAGGGGCAATAACGTAATTTGGCATTCAATAGAAAGAGCTAGGTTCCGCTGCCTTTTTAGGTTTTCACTCTCATTCACACACACTCATCGTTTCTGTGAAGCAGCTCACACATTAACAGGTATCTGTATCTATATATCTCTATATATCTATATCTATATATCTATATATCTATATCTATACATGCACTTATTGTTGTTTAATTCAGCTAATTCTCAAAATCTCAATCGCTAACATTGATTCGTTCTTAATTACCGTTTCGATTTGATTTACGGAATGAATTTGATGAAATCGATGGATGTATGAGCTGATTTCGTTGTTAATTGGACGTTTTTATGATTTCTGATTAAATTTGTTTGAGAATTTGTTTTTTAGGGTTTTAGGTATGTGTTAGGTTTGGGCGTTTGATTGATTTAGTGATTATAAATTGGTTTCCGTAGTGCGATAAGAGCTTCGTTAGGTTTCGATCTATGGTTAGGTGGAAAATGAGCTTATAAACTCAAATTAATAAGCTCATAAGCTATTAAAATTGAGCTTATATGGTTTTTTAAAAATTTAGTAAGCTCGTAATCACATTAAATAAAACTAAAACAAAACCACTTTAGTATTCATGTTTCGGAATGTTTCGGTATATTAGGAGAAAGTATGGGATTAGAGTAGATAAATGTTAGGTTAAATCCCGGCTTATTCTTTGTTTCGATCTATCGAACGTTAATTTTCGATATCTTTGTTACAATTAAGTAGTTAAAGTGGTTTCTCTTGCATTAATTGATAGGGGAAATAGACGTTATTTTCATACTTTAGTGTCCCAATGAGCCCGTAGGCAAGGTCCTTACTATTTTCACGCATGGCATGAGGTTGTCTACCTCACTAGTATTTAAACTATGTTGCATTATATTGCTTGCTTACTGGCTTAAGAAAGTTAAGGTTTAATTAGAGGTTTATGTAATTAAAGTCATGGATCCTTTTTGGTTGGTTATGAGGCTCAGATAAAGTTGGTTGCAGTGATATTTTTATAGTTGAACTGTTTTAGGATGGATAATTATATTTTAAGTCAACGTTCTTTGGTTGTAATAAGCGCTACAGTTATTAGCTATTGATAATTTAGTTACACATATTTTATGCTTATCCCAAGAAAGAGTCTACACATAACTTGGTTAATGTGTTCCTTTAATTTTCTAAATAAACATCGTATATCTTGTTTGGTGGTAAAATGGTAAGTACAAATATTTTAGAGAAAAATTGTAACACTTCAATGCCATATGACTTGGAGTACTTAAATTGAAATCTCTTAAGCAGATGTGGATTTCTTTTGGGTCGTAGGAGTAGGGACTATTGTATTTTCGCATTTGAATATGTGATACTCACTTTGTGGTTGGGGTTGGGTAAACAGTAATTACACTTTATGATACTTAAGTGACGTGTAATGTTGCATTGTAAATACTTGGATGATATACCAAATTATCATAATTAAAATGAATTACTATAATTAAAATTAAGATAGAGGTTCTTTTTTATTTTTTTATTTATTTATTTAAGATAGAGGTTATTTTAGTTAAATATTAAAAAATATATATTAAATTTTATATACTACTATATCATTTATAAAAAATACTTATAAAAATATTCGGATTATCCGATCGACTCATTTAACCAAATGACAAACTCAAACCTAATTAGAATAATTTAGAGTATTGTCACCCTATATGATTGTACATATTAAAAATATTGGCTATTTTGTCATGTAGATAAGCAACTTTGCTAGTAATATCTAGTCAACTTCACGTTAATGTGTAAAAACGATATAATGTTACATCGCGCGTTGCGACGGAGTTTATTATTTTTTTTATAACACGTGCATCTCACTTGACCAAATAAATCAACGCCTCCAAATCATCCAAACTTTAATCCAACGGCTCAAACAAACGCGTCAGATCAAAGCTAACATTAATCCCCTATTTTCCTTCTCCATTTAAAAAAACAAATAAATATATAGATACATATATCTGTATCTATACATTCTCTCTAAATTTAGGGTCTCACACACACTCTCAGCTCAAAATCACAGCCTCTCACTTATATAAACCCTTTCACATATCTCTCTCTTAATTCACCGCCTACATCTTCAATTTTTCAAAATGGTACGCCTTTTTCTTTTCAATATAGATCTGTAATCAATTGATTGTTTTGATTTATCGATCTATTTTTTATGTAATTTTTGTTGATTTAATTGGAATTTTTTTGTGATTTTGTTTTGATTTTTGTGATTTAGGCTTTACCAAATCAGCAAACTGTTGATTATCCTAGCTTCAAGCTTGTTATTGTTGGTGATGGTGGAACTGGTAATTTTTTATTTTGATAATTTTTTTTTCGGTTAATTTAATGTGGATTTGATTATTTGATATTTTTAGCTGAAAAAGTTTTGATTTTTATCAAAAAATTGGGGTTTAGGGTTTAGAGAAATATTTTTTTTTTCTGATTAATTTTGTTAATTTGATTAGGATTTGAGTTTTTGATGTTTTGAGATAAAATTTATTGATTTTTAATTTGATTTTGGGGATTAAGGAATAGGATTAGGATTAGGGTTTATATATAAATACCCGGTATTTTTGGGGTTGAAGAGCTTATTTGATTTTTAATTTTTAGATAACTTAATTTTGTTTTAGCTTATTTATGTGGTTGAAGAGCTTATTTGATTCGGCTTTTGTCGTTGTGGAATATAAGCTAGACAAAATGAGTTTTTGAACAAAAAGCCGCACCAAATAAGCTCATAAGCCCCAAAATACGCTAAAACAAACTTACCCAACTTACGAAATGTAGTTTTTATTATAGTAGAAAGTTTTACAAATTATTACTCAAATGTGTGTAATAAAAATAATTTTTTTTAATACTTAATAGTTTGTTAATCGTTGTTTGATATTGTGTTGTGTAGGAAAGACAACTTTTGTGAAGAGACATTTGACTGGAGAATTCGAGAAGAAATACGAACGTAAGAATTTATAAATATGCATATATGTTTTGTTGTACTTCTTATGTAACAAAGTTTTGATTTTTTTCTTCAACGTGGGTTATTAATTTTAGTTTTTTCTTCTTCTGTGTTTAGCTACCATTGGTGTTGAAGTTCATCCTTTGGATTTCTTCACTAATCTTGGAAAGATTCGGTTTTACTGCTGGGATACCGCTGGTCAAGAGAAGTTCGGAGGTCTTCGTGATGGTTATTAGTAAGTATTGTGCATTATTTCTTATATTTAATGCACAGTCTGTTATGTGTTTGATGGATTAATGATGGATTAAATACTGTACTATACTTTAAATGAACATTGGACTTACATTTTAAGTCGTTTGCAGTATTCATGGTCAATGTGCCATCATCATGTTTGATGTAACTGCAAGGTTGACGTACAAGAATGTTCCCACGTGGCATCGTGATCTTTGCCGGTATAAATCTTAAACTTTGTTTGTATCGTGTTTTATATCAGTGTTCTTATTTAATTTCTTGAGTCTTGACATGTTTTATTGATTTATAATTGTCTGTTCACAGTGTGTGTGTGAAAACATTCCAATTGTACTCTGCGGAAATAAGGTTGATGTGAAAAACCGTCAAGTTAAGGCAAAACAAGTTACCTTCCACAGAAAGAAGAACTTGCAGTACTACGAAATCTCAGCCAAGAGTAACTACAACTTTGAGAAACCGTTCCTTTATCTCGCTAAACTTGCAGGGTAATTAACTTTCATTTTTTCAACTGTTTTAAAAGTTCAGCGATTGTATTTTTGAATGAAATACATATTTTGATGATATTTTTGTATCTTTCTTAGGGACCCGAACATGCATTTTGTGGAATCCCCAGCCCTTGCACCACCAGAAGTGCAAATCGACATTGCTGCTCAACAACAGTAAGGGGTCTTTTGTTTTTTCTGAATATTTAAGTCTGAATCTGAAAACCAGTTCTGAATGATAAGAGGTTGTGTCTGAAATCTGAAAGCATAATCATTAAGATTGTTTGAAAAATATACTTTCATATATATCTTAATTCTTTTTTTTTTTCTTTTTTTTTTTCTTGTTTTTATCATATTTTCAAGCTATTAGAATAGCTAAATTGCACGAAAAATAAAATTAACAAATAACTAAATGTAAGAAAAACATTTAAAAGGTTTTTAGATCAATTGACAACGTCTTCACCAATAACACTCTAATAATAATACCGACAAAGTACGGTAAATGAAAATCCATAAACTAACATGACAAAATCATTTAAAGTAAATCATTCTTCATTGTGCATCAACTGATCAGTAATCTCTTCACACAAGTTTATCATTAATTGTTGATCTGATGCACTACCTTGTGACTGGAATTCTTGATTCTGATTATTTTTTGTTTCATTTTCATTTTCGAATTGTATCTCTATTTGATCAGACATAGAAAATAACTCATCATTAACGCCTTCCTTTCGTATAAAATTATGAACCGCAAAGCATGCAATAACAACATCCCTTTGTGTATCAAATGAGAACGTTGACATCTTTTTCGAAATCGGGAAACGTGCTTTCAAGACTCCATACGCCCGTTCAATAACATTTCTAAGTTTTGCATGAGCATGATTGAACTTTTCATTTTTGCTCATTGCACGTTGACGACGAAAGTCTCCAAGCCAATATCTAACATTACGATGTGGTGTCATAATATTAATTCTAATTAGAGGTATTAAGAGGTATTAAGATATAAAATATAGCTTATCAAATAGGAGGAAAAAAAGGGATATTAAGATCTTATTCAAAAAAAAAATCAAAACCTCTTATTTACTATTTCACTTATTGGATAATACAATTAGATATCATTAAGAGCTTAACATGAAAAACAAACGACCCCTAAGTATTATTTAAGTTCATTTGCTGTTACGTGTCAAGTACATTTTGTAAATTTGTGTTACTTTTGCCATGATTCTGAGTCTCTGATGCAAGAAACTATCGACCGTCTTTGTGGATATCTTGATTGTAAGGAGATCCAACCAGGAGGAGTGTGTTTTGAACCTAATACTATCCGAGATCATGCATCTTATGTTCTTGATCTTAACTATCAAACTAACGGTGAATGTGATATTAATTATGCTACTATAACTCTTACCGATCCTTGTAAGTATCTTTATCGTTATGTCTATTTGCTTGTAATCGTTATCTCTTGGCTGATTTTTCGTTTGTCTTGATGTAGCTTCCGGAACATGTGTCTACCCATAAGTGATAAAAAGGTTGAAGGTGTTTTGATAGTTGAACGTCTAACCGATATTCGAAGGAAAACACATGTAAACAAAGAATTTAATCAATGATAACCTATATTTCATTTGATGTTTTATTTACATATTAATTTAAGTTAAAATATCATATGATACTTTTACAAGACAATATACGTTTCTCGTAATGAATCCAACATGGAAGATGTAATATTGAGCTATTCACCTTACATATAGAACCAGTTGAGCTACACGTTTAAGATTGAGCCAACACGAGATTTGATCAAAATTGTTAAAGTCGATATCTTATTATAAATTGTTTTGTTTCCGCAACATCATATAAAGGTCGTAGGATCTTTAATCTTTAATATATATAATAAAATAGGGGCTTTAAATGCCACATGGCGTAATAAGTTCATTTGTATAAATAACTTTTTTTATTTCAGCCGTTAGATCAGATTGATGATTTCATCAAATATTATTTTCACTTTACATCCTCTAACAATACATAATTACATTTTCTATTTAATTCAATCTATACTTAAAGGAAAAAAAACATAATTCTAATTTATTTATAAATCGCTCAATTTAAACTATGATTTACCTTATTGTTCTTCTAAAATCTCGTAATACAAAGTATCAAAATATGTTTATAAATATAAAGGTGTATATGTTATTATAACTATATGTAAACGTAAAGAAATATATGTTATTATACGTGTAAAATTGCGTTAAATCGCACGAGGCGCCAAGGCGCTAAATCGCACGAGGCGCCAAGGCTAGGGATTTTTTTAGGTCGAGGCGCATGACATGCATGAATCGCAAAAAAAGCGCAGCGATCCGGGCTTTTGCGCAAAAAAATCGCAAAAAAATCGCAAAAAATCGCAAAACGATGGGGAATTTGGAGAATTCGATTGAAATCTCTTGCATTAGTTTCATTAAGTTTCTTTATGAAATATTATCATGAAAATGTGGCATTATGCCTTGAATATTGACACGCTTGCTTTATATCTTGGGTTTAAATTCAAGCTTTATTACATATGTATTAGTTATTCAGTATCTCAATATTATTATGTGCTATTTAAATAGCATAATTTTGACACATATGTTATAGAAAAACATAATATATATAGTGCGCCTCGTGTTTATGAATCCCACGATTTGGTATGCGCCTCGCCTCAAGGCTCATTGACCTCCTTTGCGCCTTAGTGCGCCTTGAGCCTTTCAGAACATTGCACTTTACATCCTCTAACAATACATAATTACATTTTCTATTTAATTCAATCTATACTTAAAGGAAAAAAAACATAATTCTAATTTATTTATAAATCGCTCAATTTAAACTATGATTTACCTTATTGTTCTTCTAAAATCTCGTAATACAAAGTATCAAAACATGTTTATAAATGTAAAGGTGTATATGTTATTATAACTATATGTAAACGTAAAGAAATATATGTTATTATACGTGTAAAATTGCGTTCTTATAATAACTTAATATCTACATAAAAATAAAATTTAAGATTCAATTTTTATATATTATTCGCGTTATCGTAGGACAATAGCCTAGTTCTATTAATAATAAATATTCCTTTTCTTTTTATATTAATTGAGTTATTATCCTCCCATTTAAATTAGATAGAAACATTGCTATTTGTGCAAAATAATATTTTTAATGTTTTGACATTTTTCATTTTAGTCCATCGACTTTAAAGACTTAGCGGTTTTCCCCCCTCAACTTTAAAAACTTTAACGCTTTTTCACCCTCAACTTTAAAAACTTTAACGCTTTTTCACCCTCAACTTTAAAAAATTTAACGCTTTTTCACCCTAAACTTTAAACGACTTTTAGCTTTTCCTGTCTGCACTTTATATGTTTTTGCGTTTTTCCCCCTCAGCTTTAAATAATACTTTTACGCTTTCTACCCCTCATAATTTTTTTTGGATTCAACTAATACGAACATCTACTCAGATTAATAATAAATAACGGCATCGTTTTAGCAAATAGCTACATTTATATTTCGATAAAAAATTAAAAAAACAAAAAGTCTAGTCGTTTTATCCGGAGTAGGATAAACGACATCCTCTCCTCTTCTCGCTTCGATCAATGACTTGATCCGGAGCTGATGGGATGGAAGGTCGTAAAAGTATTATTTAACGTAAAAAAAAAGTTACGATAAGTAAGAAATAAAAAAGACGTGGAAGCCCAACAATAATAGGCCCAAACGAAGCCCAAAAAAACCGAAAAAAACACCCTCAGCCCATACCCGGGCACGAACCATGGCCTCATCTTGCATGTGACGGAGGTTATGGGAAACACGTTGATGAAAGGGTTTTTTTATTTATATGAACTGTAATCGAACTCGTGCGAAGCACGATAGATTCTCTAGTTTTATTTATAAATTATTTGAACTCTAAGCAAAATATGATCAGATTCAGATAATACTGACATTCTATGTTTTCATATTATTTTTGGTAAATGAGATTATATATTCTTAAAATTTTATGATCGAGATCTTGACGACGTTAAATTACATATCAACACATTTTATAATTATTTTAAAATATCACTCATATACCAAATTTGTTTAATAATTACATACCAAATTTGTTTAATAATTAAAATCAACCCTCCCATTTCAAAACCCTATTTTCATCTTCTCAGTCTATGTCGGCGAAAACAGATCATACAGATATCAATCTCAGGTTTCACTATTACTCTCCCTTAAATCATTTCTGTATAATTTCATAAATTTTGATACATTTTAGAGCATGAAATTAAGCTGATTTACTAAAAAAAAACCCTAATTTGAACCCCAATTTTGATATTATGATTTGTTATGCTGTAAATAATTATTAGGATTGCAAATTATTTTGATTTATTGGGTGATTTCTTAACTGGTTTTAGAAACTAAAATGTTTGGAAATGCGTGTGGCATTTTGTCGAACACTTTGTATGCATTAAAGATAATGGCAAATTACAAACTTTATGAATTTTAAGTTATAAATACGGAAAGGGTGATCGAAAACTATTTATGATTTGACCGAAAACTGATTCAAGTTATACACTTAAGAGACTGATGTAAAGGAAGTATTTGCAAATGGTGGATTGGGTTAATTTTATCAATATCATGGGAATAACCGCGATAAGAATCAAATGTTTGGAAGTAGTTTCGAGACAACAAGTTTCCGAACAATTGTGTATGGATTATTATTTCAGATAAACAAAAACTAAAGTGCATTATATCTGTGCTGATACATTGATTTGATGTTATTTTTTGGGCTTTTTTTCCGTCTAAAAGATCGTTAATTTGGAACGAAAATCTACATACCATTTGGTTAGATGGGTTCAGGCCCGGCCCAGTGTATGGGCGGCCTGGGCCTAGGCCCAGGGCAACATAATTATAGGGCATCATCAAACATGATCCAATAATAATCTGAGCGGGCATAGGAAACAAAACGAGCGCCAATTGAAATCTGAGCGGGCATAGGAAACCAAAATCGACCATCCATCCAATCTGCTCCGCTGCTCCGCTGCCATCCATCGCCATCCAATCTGCTCCGTTTGCTATTCAATCGCCATCCATCGCCGCCATCCAATCTGCTCCGCTGCTCTGCTCGATCAGGTATGTATCATTCAATCGCCATCCGTTTTGTATGATTTTGGATTGTTTATGAATCATAATCTGTAAATTTATTTAATTTATATGTTAATTGTTATGTTTATTAAATTTATTTAATTTATCTGTAAATTATTTAATTCATAATCTGTGAATTTCGTTTGCTAGTTGCTGTTTGCTAGTTGTTAAATGGTGTTGTTTGCTAGTTATTTAATTCATAAATTGTTAAATGGTGTTGTTTGGTAGTTGCTGTTTGCTGGTATAATCTGGGAAGATAAATATTACTACTTGCTGTTTGTTTGTAAGTTTGTTAAATGGTGTTGTTTGCTGAATTTTACTAGTTACTGTTACAACTGTTATTATAAACTATTATGTTTGTATAACGGTAGGGTCATGTATATTGTATTTTGTCTTGGTCTTTGGTCTCTTTGATGGTTGTTGAAAGCATAAGAAATAATTGTAGCTTCTAATTTTACTAGGCAAAAACATTTGATCACTAGGGCTGTTGTAAAAACTATCACTTACTCTATGTTACAGATACAAAATGTAATGGTCGTTCGTTCCATAATCAACCAACTATTTATGCTTTTTGAGCAAAGCTAAACAATATAGCATGATAGCTTTTAGTTTTACTCTAATTTTCACAACGGAGGACTGAAATTATGCTTGTTAACATGCAACAGAAATTCTGGTAGTATATTGCGTTTATGAGTAGCTATTAACAAAAGTTGTTTTAAAAAAACTCATTTACAACTATAATTTGATATTCAAATGATTTGATTATACAACTTCCTACATTAACAAGTTTTATTCTTGCAAGCTTCATACTTTACGTAATGTGATTCTTTTGGGATTACATAGTAAATCACAATCTCATTTTTTTTTCCCCCCGACACGGAACTCTCCTTTCATATTATAGTTTCTTGAGTTAATTGAGCAATTTATTAACCCTATCTTGACATTTTTGTGCTTGAGCATCGTTTTAGGTAAATTTTGTAGGTTGGGTTTGTAATATCGTTGCATTTGTTTGATTATATAATTTTTTCTGCATTTGTTTGATTATATAATTTTTTCTGCATTTATTAAAAGAAACTTATAGTATATTACAAGTTTAAGGGGCATAATTTTCTCATCTCGCCCGGGGTAGCAAAAACCATTGGACCGGCCCTGGATGGGTTTTTGTAATTGCTTTTTGAAGGACCTTATCTGATTATTGTGTTTGCAAAACGCACATAATTAGAAAACAGTGTTTGACAAACTATCTGGAAAAAAATGATACGTTTGCTTAGAGAGTATACACAATATTGTAAAAGCTGGTTTAGACATGCTTTTTGAAAACACTGTTTGTTCTGTAAACAATTTTGTTTTACAAATTAAATCCAAACACGCCCTAAAAATCTAATCTTTCTTTGTGTTTTTGGTACTTAAATCTTTGATTCCTGTTATTGATCATTGTGATTTTGGTTTGTCAGAATTGAAGTCTCAAATGGAAGCCCAGTTCTTTCGGTTTCTAAAGATAGTAGGAGTTGGTTTCAAAGCAAGAGCTGAATCAGAAGGCCGTCTTTTGTTTCTGAAGTTAGGTTACAGTCATGAAGTCGAACTAACCGTTCCTCCTGCAGTTCGTGTATTTTGTTTCAAGCCAAATATTGTTTGCTGCACTGGAATAGACAAACAAAGGGTGCACCAGTTTGCTGCAACGGTTCGTAGTTGCAAGCCTCCAGAAGTTTATAAAGGGAAAGGTATCATGTACGTTGACGAAGTTATCAAGAAAAAACAGGGAAAGAAATCAAAGTAGCTTTTGTTTTTCTTACGGGTAATTCTTGGAGATCTATTGGTTATGTTAGTTTAAGTTGATTATAATGTTATGTTGATGGACTATGTACACTCGGTCCTTAAATTGTTGAATAATTATGGTTTGATGTATTAGAATCATTCAACGATTGTTTGTTATTCGTTTTGCAACTTGAAAAGATTTTATTTCTTTTGTTTGCCAGGTTTACGTATTGTTTTGCTGCAAAAACGATATTAATTAGCATCATTTAGCAAAACATTGATCATGGCAAACACTTTCTCGTGCTCAAGTGCTCATATGTTATCCATCAAAAGACGCGTGTTTTGGTTCAATAGGCAAATGTTTTACCGTCAAGTTATCTTCATGTTTTTGTTTCGCAATAAAGCTGTCCTTGTTTCAAGCAATAAGATCTATTGGTTTCGGTTTTATTTTAATTGTCTCAAAATAACAAAAAGTAAACAAAACCGAGTGCGGATTGTTTGTTAAGTTCCTTTTCTTTCATATTATGATCTAATGATATTAAGATTATGATAAAAATAATGTTAAGAATCGAGAACGGATCATAAGATCCGGTTCGGTCTAAGTTTGCTTGGTTTTAATTTGCTAACCTACAAACTTCAGATAGGTTAACATTTTGGTAAAACAAAAGGCTAACCAGTTAAGTGGACAAATATAGAGTAATGAAATGTCATATTAATAGTCTTTACTATAGATTACAACACAAAAGAGAAGCATAATCTTTTGATCCATATCCGATTAGACACGATAACAATTTTCAAAGACGAAAACATTATTTCGTGTAACATCTATCTCTAGAAAACCTTTCTAGTATGCCCGAAAGTAGAGATAAACAAATATTTTTTTTTTCTGATTAATTTTGTTAATTTGATTAGGATTTGAGTTTTTGATGTTTTGAGATAAAATTTATTGATTTTTAATTTGATTTTGGGGATTAAGGAATAGGATTAGGATTAGGGTTTATATATAAATACCCGGTATTTTTGGGGTTGAAGAGCTTATTTGATTTTTAATTTTTAGATAACTTAATTTTGTTTTAGCTTATTTATGTGGTTGAAGAGCTTATTTGATTCGGCTTTTGTCGTTGTGGAATATAAGCTAGACAAAATGAGTTTTTGAACAAAAAGCCGCACCAAATAAGCTCATAAGCCCCAAAATACGCTAAAACAAACTTACCCAACTTACGAAATGTAGTTTTTATTATAGTAGAAAGTTTTACAAATTATTACTCAAATGTGTGTAATAACAATAATTTTTTTTAATACTTAATAGTTTGTTAATCGTTGTTTGATATTGTGTTGTGTAGGAAAGACAACTTTTGTGAAGAGACATTTGACTGGAGAATTCGAGAAGAAATACGAACGTAAGAATTTATAAATATGCATATATGTTTTGTTGTACTTCTTATGTAACAAAGTTTTGATTTTTTTCTTCAACGTGGGTTATTAATTTTAGTTTTTTCTTCTTCTGTGTTTAGCTACCATTGGTGTTGAAGTTCATCCTTTGGATTTCTTCACTAATCTTGGAAAGATTCGGTTTTACTGCTGGGATACCGCTGGTCAAGAGAAGTTCGGAGGTCTTCGTGATGGTTATTAGTAAGTATTGTGCATTATTTCTTATATTTAATGCACAGTCTGTTATGTGTTTGATGGATTAATGATGGATTAAATACTGTACTATACTTTAAATGAACATTGGACTTACATTTTAAGTCGTTTGCAGTATTCATGGTCAATGTGCCATCATCATGTTTGATGTAACTGCAAGGTTGACGTACAAGAATGTTCCCACGTGGCATCGTGATCTTTGCCGGTATAAATCTTAAACTTTGTTTGTATCGTGTTTTATATCAGTGTTCTTATTTAATTTCTTGAGTCTTGACATGTTTTATTGATTTATAATTGTCTGTTCACAGTGTGTGTGTGAAAACATTCCAATTGTACTCTGCGGAAATAAGGTTGATGTGAAAAACCGTCAAGTTAAGGCAAAACAAGTTACCTTCCACAGAAAGAAGAACTTGCAGTACTACGAAATCTCAGCCAAGAGTAACTACAACTTTGAGAAACCGTTCCTTTATCTCGCTAGGAAACTTGCAGGGTAATTAACTTTCATTTTTTCAACTGTTTTAAAAGTTCAGCGATTGTATTTTTGAATGAAATACATATTTTGATGATATTTTTGTATCTTTCTTAGGGACCCGAACATGCATTTTGTGGAATCCCCAGCCCTTGCACCACCAGAAGTGCAAATCGACATTGCTGCTCAACAACAGTAAGTATTATTTAAGTTCATTTGCTGTTACGTGTCAAGTACATTTTGTGGGTATTAAGGGAACTGTAAATTTGTTGTAGGCATGAAGCCGAGCTAGCTGCAGCTGCAAGCCAGCCGCTTCCAGATGACGATGATGATGCTTTTGAATAGATGCTCAAAAGTTGAGAACGATATGTGGAATTTGTAACGGGTTTTGTGTTTGTGGAATTTTGAATTGTTGTCGGAATGATTTCTAAGGAAACCTTTGGTAGGGGAGATGTTTTCGTGTTTTACCTTTGAGATTTGTTTGATGATATTTTGTTTTCGGAAGAATATTGTGGGTGTTGCGTTTTAACAACTCCCAGTTTCTTCATTATGTTATAGATTTGGTGTTATCGTGTCTTATTTGTGTCCTTTGTTTCTATTTTTTTCCTTCTACAAAACGACATTTGTTGGCATTTTGTATTATTCCAACACGGTTGTCTTTTGAAACTAATATTATTCGACATCGATCTTATTTTCATGGTAGATGTGATATGGTAATCAAGACCTCTAATGTATCAGATGAACAATAATTTTTTTTAACAAAGTTTAAATAACTATGAGACTGTTTTCGTTGAACATCGACTATCATCGTGGCTTTTTTTGAACTTCAGCGGTCTCTGACCTTGCTACATAACACTCTATTCAAAGGTTCTTTGTCAACCTATATTAGAAATGATTGTGCCAATGGTGTATTGATGTGTGTTGGTGGACAGTTGTGGTGTTTGACAATTTTATTATGGTATGACACTTCTAGTGAGAAGTGATTGTGTATTTCAAGGTCTATTTGTTGGTTTGGGGGGTTAGCCTACAATTTGTAGTTGTCCTGACTTTGTATCTTCGTCTGATGGGGTTTTCTTGACGACTTCGTTTATGTTCTCAAACCCCTTTTGGGGTGTGGCGGATCTTTAAGACCGTCTTGCAGATCTACCTGTGGGTTCAAGGGTCGCGTATTTTTGGTTATTTGCATTTTAGTTTCAACTTGTATAGGTTTGAGGTCGAGGTCATTACTGCAAGTGTTTTTGATTCAAGTTCACTGTCCACCAACTTTTGTCTCAATTGTCAAGGTCATTGACTCGACTCATGGTATGCGTATGAGAAATGGTATGTTTGTTTCTCATAGTTGTAATTCCCAAGTCATTATACTTTTAAGGTCATTTTAGTCGGAATTATTGTTCAATGTTGATGTATTCTTTATCATTTTGGTAGATTTATTTATTTGTATAATTCCCTTTTGTAAAGTTATTAAGTTACTATATTATTTTACATGAGATTGAGTCTAGACCTAGACGCCCAACTTAGTTGCATTCAGAAGGAGGACTTTGCGAAAAAATGCTCATATTTCCCCATATGCGAACACTTGAACACCTTGAGTTAGTATAAAACAAAGTTCAATATTGTTTTCCACATATTGCCTTCAGAATGGGACACATAGGCCGATTAGGTTTGCGGTTATAACGTTTTGCAAACAAAAAAAATAAATGTATATTACTTATAAAGTTAGACAAAAGTTATATAATAGTTAAGAGTTAATTACAAAAATCATCCTTAAGGTTTATCTCAAATCACGTATTTCGTCCATAAGTTTAAAAAATTACATAAATCATCCACTTTTATAAACTAATTACCTTCTTAAAATTCATAAAGTTTGTAATTTGCCATTATCTTTAATGCATACAAAGTGTTCGACAAAATGCCACACGCATTTCCAAACATTTTAGTTTCTAAAACCAGTTAAGAAATCACCCAATAAATCAAAATAATTTGCAATCCTAATAATTATTTACAGCATAACAAATCATAATATCAAAATTGGGGTTCAAATTAGGGTTTTTTTTTAGTAAATCAGCTTAATTTCATGCTCTAAAATGTATCAAAATTTATGAAATTATACAGAAATGATTTAAGGGAGAGTAATAGTGAAACCTGAGATTGATATTTGTATGATCTGTTTTCGCCGGCATAGACTGAGAAGATGAAAATAGGGTTTTGAAATGGGAGGGTTGATTTTAATTATTAAACAAATTTGGGGTAAATTTAGGAAATTTTATATGAGTGATATTTTAAAATAATTATAAAATGTGTTGATATGTAATTTAACGTCGTCAAGATCTCGATCATAAAATTTTAAGAATATATAATCTCATTTACCAAAAATAATATGAAAACATAGAATGTCAGTATTATCTGAATCTGATCATATTTTGCTTAGAGTTCAAATAATTTATAAATAAAACTAGAGAATCTATCGTGCTTCGCACGAGTTCGATTACAGTTCATATAAATAAAAAAACCCTTTCATCAACGTGTTTCCCATAACCTCCGTCACATGCAAGATGAGGCCATGGTTCGTGCCCGGGTATGGGCTGAGGGTGTTTTTTTTCGGTTTTTTTGGGCTTCGTTTGGGCCTATTATTGTTGGGCTTCCACGTCTTTTTTATTTCTTACTTATCGTAACTTTTTTTTACGTTAAATAATACTTTTACGACCTTCCATCCCATCAGCTCCGGATCAAGTCATTGATCGAAGCGAGAAGAGGAGAGGATGTCGTTTATCCTACTCCGGATAAAACGACTAGACTTTTTGTTTTTTTAATTTTTTATCGAAATATAAATGTAGCTATTTGCTAAAACGATGCCGTTATTTATTATTAATCTGAGTAGATGTTCGTATTAGTTGAATCCAAAAAAAATTATGAGGGGTAGAAAGCGTAAAAGTATTATTTAAAGCTGAGGGGGAAAAAACGCAAAAACATATAAAGTGCAGACAGGAAAAGCTAAAAGTCGTTTAAAGTTTAGGGTGAAAAAGCGTTAAATTTTTTAAAGTTGAGGGTGAAAAAGCGTTAAAGTTTTTAAAGTTGAGGGTGAAAAAGCGTTAAAGTTTTTAAAGTTGAGGGGGGAAAACCGCTAAGTCTTTAAAGTCGAGGGACTAAAATGAAAAATGTCAAAACATTAAAAATATTATTTTGCACAAATAGCAATGTTTCTATCTAATTTAAATGGGAGGATAATAACTCAATTAATATAAAAAGAAAAGGAATATTTATTATTAATAGAACTAGGCTATTGTCCTGCGATAACGCGAATAATATATAAAAATTGAATCTTAAATTTTATTTTTATGTAGATATTAAGTTATTATAAGAACGCAATTTTACACGTATAATAACATATATTTCTTTACGTTTACATATAGTTATAATAACATATACACCTTTACATTTATAAACATGTTTTGATACTTTGTATTACGAGATTTTAGAAGAACAATAAGGTAAATCATAGTTTAAATTGAGCGATTTATAAATAAATTAGAATTATGTTTTTTTTCCTTTAAGTATAGATTGAATTAAATAGAAAATGTAATTATGTATTGTTAGAGGATGTAAAGTGCAATGTTCTGAAAGGCTCAAGGCGCACTAAGGCGCAAAGGAGGTCAATGAGCCTTGAGGCGAGGCGCATACCAAATCGTGGGATTCATAAACACGAGGCGCACTATATATATTATGTTTTTCTATAACATATGTGTCAAAATTATGCTATTTAAATAGCACATAATAATATTGAGATACTGAATAACTAATACATATGTAATAAAGCTTGAATTTAAACCCAAGATATAAAGCAAGCGTGTCAATATTCAAGGCATAATGCCACATTTTCATGATAATATTTCATAAAGAAACTTAATGAAACTAATGCAAGAGATTTCAATCGAATTCTCCAAATTCCCCATCGTTTTGCGATTTTTTTGCGATTTTTTTGCGATTTTTTTGCGCAAAAGCCCGGATCGCTGCGCTTTTTTTGCGATTCATGCATGTCATGCGCCTCGACCTAAAAAAATCCCTAGCCTTGGCGCCTCGTGCGATTTAGCGCCTTGGCGCCTCGTGCGATTTAACGCAATTTTACACGTATAATAACATATATTTCTTTACGTTTACATATAGTTATAATAACATATACACCTTTACATTTATAAACATGTTTTGATACTTTGTATTACGAGATTTTAGAAGAACAATAAGGTAAATCATAGTTTAAATTGAGCGATTTATAAATAAATTAGAATTATGTTTTTTTTTCCTTTAAGTATAGATTGAATTAAATAGAAAATGTAATTATGTATTGTTAGAGGATGTAAAGTGAAAATAATATTTGATGAAATCATCAATCTGATCTAACGGCTGAAATAAAAAAAGTTATTTATACAAATGAACTTATTACGCCATGTGGCATTTAAAGCCCCTATTTTATTATATATATTAAAGATTAAAGATCCTACGACCTTTATATGATGTTGCGGAAACAAAACAATTTATAATAAGATATCGACTTTAACAATTTTGATCAAATCTCGTGTTGGCTCAATCTTAAACGTGTAGCTCAACTGGTTCTATATGTAAGGTGAATAGCTCAATATTACATCTTCCATGTTGGATTCATTACGAGAAACGTATATTGTCTTGTAAAAGTATCATATGATATTTTAACTTAAATTAATATGTAAATAAAACATCAAATGAAATATAGGTTATCATTGATTAAATTCTTTGTTTACATGTGTTTTCCTTCGAATATCGGTTAGACGTTCAACTATCAAAACACCTTCAACCTTTTTATCACTTATGGGTAGACACATGTTCCGGAAGCTACATCAAGACAAACGAAAAATCAGCCAAGAGATAACGATTACAAGCAAATAGACATAACGATAAAGATACTTACAAGGATCGGTAAGAGTTATAGTAGCATAATTAATATCACATTCACCGTTAGTTTGATAGTTAAGATCAAGAACATAAGATGCATGATCTCGGATAGTATTAGGTTCAAAACACACTCCTCCTGGTTGGATCTCCTTACAATCAAGATATCCACAAAGACGGTCGATAGTTTCTTGCATCAGAGACTCAGAATCATGGCAAAAGTAACACAAATTTACAAAATGTACTTGACACGTAACAGCAAATGAACTTAAATAATACTTACTGTTGTTGAGCAGCAATGTCGATTTGCACTTCTGGTGGTGCAAGGGCTGGGGATTCCACAAAATGCATGTTCGGGTCCCTAAGAAAGATACAAAAATATCATCAAAATATGTATTTCATTCAAAAATACAATCGCTGAACTTTTAAAACAGTTGAAAAAATGAAAGTTAATTACCCTGCAAGTTTCCTAGCGAGATAAAGGAACGGTTTCTCAAAGTTGTAGTTACTCTTGGCTGAGATTTCGTAGTACTGCATTCCATAGATCGTGTGGATTATCGATTATCCGGAATATAGCTCGCATCTCGTCAGTTAAACAAAATTGAATTGTTCCCAACGCTTTCTGATTTTTGAGAAAGAGAGCTTTCTCATCATCGGTATATGTAGATGGAGCCCGATAGGTTCTAACACCGGTGGCTGTATTGACGTCGGAGGGAGCTTCATACTTCGTGAGGATATGAGCCCACATACTCGGATCTGTACAAGCAACATACGTCCTAAAGCTCATCATCCAATCCTCTACACTTCGGTTTGGGTTGTATAAAGGAGGAAGTTGAGGATTACGGCTTGGTTCCATGTTGAATGTATTCGAATTCGTAGAGAGGGCCATCACAAAACCACACCAATACCCAAAATCAGCAACTAACGAATACCTGAAAAACCTAACCTAACACCCACCTTACGTTTCCAACGAAAAACGGGCAGAGTAACGGCTAAAAAATGGAGTAAACGAACGTCTTCAGCAGCCTAGTTACGTGAACGTAAGTACCTAATTACGTGTGTAACTTCCTTAGTTACGTGACCAATTACGTGCGTAACTTCCTAATTACGTGATCAAGTAACAGACTTACGTGATTGAGAAGCTTAATTACGTGACAGAATACCTCAGTTACGTGACGAACAGCAGAAACTTCTTAAAACGGCCGTAAACGAAGAAATACACAAAACTAAGCACCCATCTTCTGCAGATATCAAATACACCCAACTGTAGACGTAATATCTGAACCCCAATACCAAACTCCGGCTAGAAATGCCTAGATCTAAAAAATCCCGAAATAAAGTAAAATTACTCCAAAACCTAGATCTATCCCAAATCAGCCCCAATCTTCACCAAACGGATTCAAAGACCTCTATAGCAAGTATAGAGGCTCTGATACCACTTGTTTGTCGCCTATTTCACGATCTCCTTTGAATCCTACAACAAACTAATTGCGGAATAACTAGTATGTATAAGTAAACGGTGAAGAACAGATGCAATAATCAAAAGATTGATTCTATTAAGCTTACGTGTTTGATTACAACCACGAATAGAACCTAAACAATCGATTACAACACTTTAACACACAAGAACTCACAGTTACGCTCACAAACCCTAGCTCACGTTACTATTCTTGATTTGACAGCTCTGACAACTTTCAACAACCGCATTTATGATCACGAGGCTGCTATTTATAGGCAGAACGGAAACCTAGAAGAGTTACGCGCACGTAACTGTCTGGGAGACAGTTACGCGCGTAACTCTCCTAGTTACGCACGTAACTCACTAGTTACGTGACCGTAACTCAGTTACTCGACGTAACTGTTTTCGTAAATGCGTTTGGACTTTACAACTCGATCTAATTACATTCTAACTCTATGACACGTTCAAATGAATACAATCTACAGACATTATGTTCCAACATGTGTATAAGTCAATAAGAAGTTAAGAACAAAGTTATTAGTTTTATTTACCGATTTGAGACGAGATCGAGGTCATCTTGGAGCTAAAACCCACAAAATCTTGATGGATGACTTTGAATGATGTTTGATTGTAAATGTATTTCCATCTACAACTTCCACGTCATAATCATAACCTGAGATATCGGTTGCAACTTTTGTTGTTTGCACGGGATCACTTTTACTGTTTCTAGGAACGAGTTCAACTGCAAACCTACTCTCATAAGACGTACCAAAGTCATTGTATACGGAAAAGGTAATCTTATTGTAAAGAAGCAACTACACCACTTCACAAAGTCAACTCTGTATACACCCAATATGAGTGGCATTCTAGACATTTCACCACTTGTAAATACATGTAGTTAGTTTGTTAGTCAACAGTTAGTGTAGTTTAGTGAACATTTGTAAATATGAGTGGCATTCTAGACATTTCTCCATCAAAATGATCATCGAGATCTTATTCTAATCTCAAAGAAGCTTTATGGATCTGAAAACTAAGAACAAACTGAAAATAATGCAAGAGCTAAAACAATGTGGGAGAGAAACAATGATATAATTATCTCCTGGATACTCAACACAATCAGTGATCAAATAATACTGCTGTTGATCTATGGAATGAGTTGCAAGAACACTATTCTCAGCTAGATGGCCACGGGATTTATCAGTTATCAAATGATATTGTTCAATAGAGGTTTACTACCATAAATTGAATTGGAAGCACCATATATTATATGTGTGTTTGTCAAAGAAAAAGACAATGCTATTCCGACATCAGGTGTCAAATCGTTCCGTCTTTCTCATATCTTACATGATGTACTGTACGTTCCGTCTTTCTCATATAATCTGCTTTCTGTTAGCAAACTAGGGACTCATATAAACATAAAACACAAAACAACTATAGGTATGATATATTTACCAATCTAAACAACATAAACCGGCAGTAACTAACAGGGGAATTTAAGTAGTTGCAACTATGGACTTATAATACAAATCGAAACAACGAAAAAGTAGACGAAAGAAAACGAGAAAAAAATAAATACCCATATACTCAATATCTTTCATTATCGATTTCAACTCCATCCTAGTGGACTTCATATCCATATAATTTGAAGAATTCGCTTCCTTTTTTTCCTCCTGACTGCTTTCTGTTATCCATCTTTTTTTTTTTTTGAATTTAATCTATAAAACATAAACATGGTCAGCAAATTTATACGAAATTAATTCTTTTAGCTAATTATATAAAGGGCAATTAGGGTTTTTAAAAATTCAAAAAAAAAAAAAAAAATTCAAAAACTGAAGATTAAACTTACAGATATAAAAATTGACGAGATTTACAGTCGGCGTTGGGAGGAGGAGAAGAAGAAAATGTCCGATTTTTAGGTTTTGGGCGAATAATATGACCCGTTTTTTTAGCCCGTTTAGATTTCTTTGGTTTATTGCCCAAATTGTTACTTGTATTTAGGGGTGTTTGTTCGAGTTTATATAAGAATTTATCGACTTTTAGCTTATGTTTTATAAGTTTGTATTTTATGGTTTATATAAAAGCTTATGTGTTTATTATTTTTTATTATAACTTAATAAACAGTAATAGGCTCATAAGACTTTATATACGCCATAAAATTATAGGTTATGAAACATAAGTTGAAAATCAATAGACTCATAAGTTTTTATATAAACTCAAACAAATACCTCTTAATAGTAATAGTAATGCACATCCCAAAAATATTGTTTTATTTATTTATTAAAATCGTCACTAAGTTTTAGCGAGATTACATATTTCGTTTTTAAATTTAGAAAATTGCAGTGGTTGTCAATTTCTGAAAACTAATTACACTTTCAGTGTCTAAATTCTTACGGACATCCATTTTAGGATGAGATGTGCAATTAGTTAACGACGATGTTATGATTTTTTTTTATATTAACTTGTAAGATAGGTGTTGACTTGCTTGGGAGAAGTCCTATACGGGTCTTAAGGAAAGTAAGTCAATAGGTAAAAAGTCAAACTATATAGCCAAAACAATCGGGTTATTTTTTAACGGTTAAAAGTATGGGAACTGAACTATATAGCTAACAGGATTGTAGCAAATACAAAATGACGAAGTACGATACTGAACAAATTTAAAGAAGTTGAAAAACGTCTAGTTATTCACAAGGTATATGCATCTTGTTCATGGTTGATTTGGTCCCTATTTGACCATGGTAGAGCACATGGTTCATGTGACCACTAGCATTTCTATATTGCAACTATCTCTTTTTTTGAAGAATCGGTCTTGATATATAATTTAAAAGATAAAAGGAAACGATTTAATCATAAAATACTAAGTGTCAAAGGTGTGTATATATACACACACAATCTAACATAATCTAAATCTCATTGTGTGATTAATAAAGATGAGATTAAAGAGTATTATAGTGTTCGTATTGGCTGCATTCTTTGCACTTGCCTTCATTTCTTCCATAGCTACAATTCTCCAAGTACGAGTAGGAGAAGAACCAATGCCGACAAAACCACTTATGGGTCCTGGTTTTGGTTGGGGTGGTAGCTGGAGTTGTTGGGGTGACCGCGTATGTGACAAGAAAAAAGGTCATTTCTCTACAGGCAACACACGAAGAGCACCACCACCACCGGCAAGAAGAATAGGAGGATGGGGATAATATTGAAATAAAAAGTCAAGTTAACATAGGTATGTGACTCACAAGTTCACAACAAGAGAAATTCATCTATTTTACTTATAAATTGTAAGAACTACAAAGCATTCCAATAATATTGAATATGTACGCATAATATGTTACTTTGACCATCTAAGTTTCCACTTTCAGTTAGTTGATTGTTTGATTATTTATCATCTACTACGTTTCTTTCAAAGTTTTGTAGTAAACAATGAAATATCTCATACTCGCTATTGAATAGTGGTAACACTTTTTGGTTGATAGAAAACAATCAATACAAACATCATATCATCATATCACATTTGAGATGTTGCACATAGTTATAAAAAAACAAAATGCATGTAAAGAGCTTTGGACAACGAACAAAATTGATTAAAGAATGGTATTTTACAGGCCGGTTAAAGGTCATTAAAAGGCAATGAACTTACCAATATGTTTCAGAATAGTCAACGTACTTTGGAAAATACTAGAATACACAATAAAGTTGTTAAAAACAGCCAAATATAAGAAATAACGACAAAAATTGTCAGAAAGTTAACTTACAATATGTTGATATATAGTTACTAGCTTTTTATTTAGGGTTGCGTGCGTAACAGTCTTGTTGTGTGACTGTTGCGCATGTGTGGTTTGACAAGGTGTTGCAAAAGTCGTCGGAAACTAAATCTTGGATTTAGGACACCATCTTCTCCGAATATGATGTATACACCGATACTAACCTAAATCCTAAGTTTCAAATCCAACAAACCACAGAAACGGCCTAGATCTACAAAAACAATCTTCTAAGTAACAAACTTTAAATCCTAGATCTACACCGAAATACCGTAAATCTTCACCAAATTGATCCAAAAACATCTATATTATGTATAGAGGTTGTGATACCACTTTCTGGTCGCCTTTCTTGGATCTCGATTTAGACCCAATCATTTGAAAGATGCGAAATCTCTTTCAATTGACTATTTTATGGTGAAACACACAAAGTAACCGAATTATTGATATTATTAAGCTAACGTATCAGTGTACAATACGGATAATATTAAATACAAGCGATTACAAAGACTTTGAACCGTTTACGAGTGTGTTACGCAAGTACTTTCTCTCTTTAGCGCAACACCACTTTCTCTCTCTAAAAACGGATGCAATTATGGCTGGATGTTGGGGTATTTATAGTTCTCACCAAACCTCAAAGTTGTTCGCAACCGAAACAACTGGAAAGGGTGTTGCTCAACACCTTGCGTAACAGCTGCCAAAACGCACGAAACACTTTACAGCTCGATCTATACATATACTATGCTTCACGACACATTTTTACGCTAAGTAAAAACTACAAACAGTGACGAATATTCTCCAACACTAAGACGTTTGATGTGGTTTTTGTTTTAAATTTAGAGTTTTGTTAATTTGTTTAACAGTTAGATGGTGTAACATACATTAAATGATTCCGAATTTTTTTAATTTGTTTAAAAATATATTAATTGAACTCAAAATTTATTTATATTGATCGTATATTAGATGAAAATTTTAATTTAAATAGAAAGTTTAAATGTAATTAAATATTCAATTAATGTGTTATCATGTGTACATATTCACATTTTAGAAAAACCCAAATATAGATATGTAAGGAAAGTTACATTAACTCTTTTTGTGAAACTTGTAAGTAAAATAAATATAATGTAAGTATGTAACACGCAAGTTACTTTTGCAAATTATATTAAGAAAAATGAAATATGTTCTAAAGATAAGTTAAACAAAAGTCGAACATAAAAGACTCAACCCCCTAAACATAGTGATAAAATTGTGTGAATTAGTTTGTCAGCATGGACTCCATAATATGTTGATAGATGACTTAGATTCACGTTGGATTGTAAAAGTCTTTCTATCTTCACGTTCCTCGTCCCAAAAGTACCAATCTGATTCCGGAACAGAATTATCTCCTATACTTTTCCTAGGAACTAGTTTAACCGAAAACTTACCACCTAAGGTAAACGAAATCATATTACATGCCGAATTTAACCATGTGGCATGCCTCATTAAAGAACTAAAGGAAACATATCCTATATATGTTGGAGGAGGAGGTGGATTGGAGAATAACTCGTTTTTATAATTGCACTCAATCTCGTCTTGTTGCTCCTGCTTGATAATTATCGTAACATATGGCTCCTGGTATTCGATAACACAATGTATCAAGAACCCAGAAAAGTCATTGCACCAATTATGTGGAAGCTCCAATATAAATCTTCTCTGACCAACGACACTAGACTCGTACAGCTTTCGGACCTGATGTTCAAGAGCGAGACTCATGAAATGATGTTCAATAGCATATCCCTGGAATAATAAAAATGTCACATTTAAGATTGATTGATAAATATTATTCATATGTTTGGGTTTGTGTTTGTGTTTATATAAGGATTAAACTTCAAAGGGTAGAGGCTAACCTGACACATTGAATCTAGTAGCATCACATCATCAATAGGCCACAGTTTATTCTTCCCAAAAAATGAAACTTTCCATAACCATTTACAGTTTGACAGATCTCCAAGAGTATCAAGTGAGTAACAATAATCCGCTCTAAGGACAGCGATACTTGATGGGAGGGCGAACAACACTTCAAGCTTGTTGCAGGATGATACATCTAGCCATTTGAGTCGTGGAAGTTGCAATAGTCGAAAACTTAATCGTGTGAAGATGTTTACTGATAGATCGAGTTCTTGCAAGTTGGGTAGTTCCCAAACATTAGAATCAATGTCTTCATCTCCCAAATGGCAGTTGCTCAGATTCAACCTTTTTAGGCCTCCACTAATAAATTGTAAAGACCATGTAGGATTCATGCCCATGAGAAATAAAGACGACTCCTTTAAAGTAGACGATAAACGAGTAACAAAATTGTTCGTAGAATACTGTTTATAGGATGCAACTTCTTTCTCGCTTTTAGTAATTAGTTTGCTGCACTTTGAAAGTGAAAGCGTCTCTAAATTCTTTATCCCGGTGATGGATGGAAACATCTTAAGATTGTTACACCCTGTTATAAGTAAGAAAACAAGCCTTTCCAGGCCTCCAATTGACTCGTGAATCTCTTCTAAACATGGAGATCTATTAAGAACGAATCTCTCAAGATTTGGAAGTCCACTAAAATCGGGTGTCAAGGTTAGGTTGTTCAAATTATGAAGTTTGATCATCCTCAAATTTGGTAGATGCTACATTCAAGATCGCAAAACTCAAAAGATGACAACGTCTTAATCTAAATGATAAAGAGTTTTGAACATTTTAAAAAAGTTCACCGTATGGACCACTTTAGATTGTAGAAGACAGAAGAAAATTACCATGGTAGCAAAGTAAGAGTTATTTTTATCTAGTGGGATTTTAGGTTTTTCATTTCATGGCTCATGTTATTTTTATCTAGTGGGATTTTAGGTTCTTAACTTCTTATCAGGTTATTTACACGTACGTATGTTGTTTTTTTAGAAATTAGGAGGGTTTATAACTCACCATCTATGTACTTTGCTTTCATCCATTGTTCATAACACGAAAAGAATTACCTTATAACCATTCCAAAGTTGTTTGTGGTGTCCTTTAATCAATATAAGACAACGTAGCTCCCGTTGTGGGAAATCTTTTGGTAATGAACTCGCATGGTGACCTCTCCAATCTATCCACCTAAGTTTCTTCATGTTTGTAACAGCGTGATGATTATGTTGTGGTAACGGATCATGAATATCAGAATATATTTGTATTGCTTCAATCTTGTTAAATTCCTGTAATAGACGTTCAAAACAGTGGTAAAGTTTAATTATTACTTATTAGTGCTTAAATATATGATGCAAAACTAGCTATTACCGTTGTTGCATCGTCCATAGAACATATGTTTGTAACATCATCCACCTGCCAAACTCTACTATGTTTTTCAGGATTTCTAGGGTGTTCCCCTCTGACAATGTAGTGTCCCATTTCTTGTAACAAATCATGCATATCAAACTTACCATCTGAATTAATATTCACGAGAGCCTTTTGTAACAACACTTTTACACCTATACGAGAGTGAAAACCGCAAGCATCAAGAGACTCCATTGCATCCTTTTTCTTTTCTCCCACAAATAAACATGCAATATCTAGGAACAACTCTTGCTCGATCTGTTTAAGTCCGTCAAAACTGATTTTTAACTTTTTGATGATATCAGTTTCAGGGATATCTTTTAGTCGTTCCATTGCACTCCTCCACTCATCCATGTCTTTGTCACATAGAAAAGAACTCAGAACTATAAGTGCTAAAGGGAGGCCACCGGCATACGAAACCACCTGTTTTGAAAGAAGCTCGTAATCTTCTCTAGGTCGGTAATTCTGAGGTGCATGCTTGCGAAAGAGCTTAATATCCTCCTTGTTATCTAACAAGCTAATTTTGTGTATCACATCTACTTTGTGAGCATATAATAAATCATTATCTCTAGTTGTAATTATTATGCGGCTTCCATCACCGAACCAATCATGTGATCCAGCTAATGCCTTTAGGTGGTCAAGGTGATTGACATCATCGAGAACAATCAAGACCTTTTTAGTGCACAACTCACTTTTTATCATTTGTCTTCCTTCCTCAACACTCCCAACTTCCGCGTGTTTTTGTTTTAAAACATTACAGATAAGTTTTGTTTGCAATTTTACTAAACCATACTTTCTTGATTCGTCACGGATATTTTCGACAAAGTAGCAACCAACAAAGTTGCTGGATATTTCATTATAAACATAAGATGCAAGAGTGGTCTTACCACCACCCCCAACCCCCCATATCCCCACCATGCTCACACCACCTAACCCAATTTCTAAATGTGATTCTAAATCTTGGAAACGGCTCTTTATTCCGATGAGGCGTTCATTAACATTTGGGATCAAGGGAAATAATCTGTTTGAAATTGTATTAACAATTTCTTTAATCTCTTTTGACTCATGCCTGCCCATAGAGTATAAGAATAATTAGAGCTACACAAATGTAAAACAAAAATGTGATTTATCCCTTGGAATAAGTATAATGAGTTCTAACTTGATCTTAAGGTCACACTAAAACCGAACAAATAAATATTAATAAACCAAACTCGATATTACATAATATCGGATCACATCACATACGTAGCTCGCTCTCAAGTACGACACAAATGTACAAATTCTTTTGTATATCGTATCGTAATTTTTGGATCTTACATAAAATTTAAACAAGTTATAAATGATTTAATCTTGGAGAAACCTATATGGTTACTTTTATCATCAAAAGGATAATGTTAATGCTTAAAATACTTATTATCTTCTATATTAGTAAATGAGAGTTCTCGCTTACATCATAAAGGTGATGTGACAATTTTCTAGGTTATCCACTTACACAAGTTTATTATTTGATTATGTCATATGTTTAGGTATAATATTTCCTAATTTTATTATGAATACCATTTTAATATAATTTAATTATACAAACCCGTACACGAGAATAAACTAGTTACTAGTATATAATTGGCTTAATAGAACAAAAAGTGAAAAGAAAGTTACCCATCGGCAACGTGTTTTATTTCCCATCCAGCAATGTTACCTGCCTCAAAAAGTGCTTTCCTCCAAGATTGAACATTCTTGTTGTTGTCGAACTCATGTTTGGCAAATGCTTCACCATATTTCCCTTTTTGTTTTCTTACATTTGATGGATCGACATGATAGAATATTGGCATAACGATCGTCCCTATTTCATCCCTACATTTCATAATATGTGCAAGTTCATCCAAGCACCACGAAGAATCGGCATAGTTTTCCGAGAATACAATGACGGAAATTCCTGATAGACTAATAGCTTCCAAGAGGGCTGGTGCGATGGACTCCCCCCTAACAAGTGTTTTGTCATCCTTATAAGTGAAGATATTTTGTTGAACAAGAGCCTTGTAGAGGTCATCCACGAAGGTCTTACGAGTGTCTTCTCCTCTAAAACTAAGAAAAACATCGTAATTCCACAATTGGGAAGAGAACGATGAAGTTGACATTGATGTTTTAGTCTTGTTTGTATCTAGTAAATATAGAGACCGTTGAGATAAGACATTTCCCACCACTCATATCATTATGTATGGAAAAAAAAAATTAGTGTTTTTCTCCCTGTGAGAAAATATGAAAGAAATATGATAAAAATTTGAACTTTTTATTTTTGTTTTGCCCAATAATATTAGGCCATTAAAAATAACAAACAAACACAAAAAACACACTACAACAAATCTATTAATTATACACATTTGTATCTTCACATTTTTAAAAAGCGCGGATATTTTTATAATTTGTTCACAATTATAAGTGTATACAATATATTTTTAATTAAAAAAATGAATAAAAAAGAAAACTAAACATAACTTCACACATTTAAATATGTATAAATACAAAAAAAATTACACTTAAAATGCGTAGACAAATTTGTCACAGCACATTTTTTCATACTCCTAGTGTGTGAAGAAATTAGGTGTCACAAATTTCCATACATACTTTTTAGTGTGAAGAAATTGTACATTTGTCCACGTTTTTAAGTGTATTTTTTTTAAACAACTAAAAGTGTAGATTTTAGAGGTTTAACATATTTCTTCACATTTCTAAATGTAATAATTTTGTACACCTTTAAAATTATGAACAAATCAACAAAAACTACACAATTTCTATAAACATGAAGAAAAAATGTGTAAAAACAACATTTTTTGTTGTAGTGACAAAAACCCAATATTTGAGATGTTTCTTGAGATTTTTATGTCATTAAAAAGTTTTAAAATAATACATATCAAAAATCTCAATAGAAATCTAACATATAAAAAGATATTTTTCAAACTAGCATATAAAATACGCAAAATTGTCTATCGAACATAATATTTTCGTTACATATACAAATTTTTGTGACGTATTCAAATTTTCGTTGATTATGTAATAAATCCAAAATATATATATATAGATAAGTTATAAATATATTTGTTACGTTCAGATTTTCGTTAGATAAGTAATAAACAAAAAATATATAAAATAAAAGTGTGCACTGAAAATTCCGTGACATATCAAAATTTTCACAAAACCCTTGATCATGTCCATATATATTTTCCCCTATATTCGTTGCTAAGTTATTGGTCATATTTTTAGGTTTTTAAGACTTTTAAATATCAATGTAACCATGTATAATTAAAAAAAAAAAAAAAAGTTATAGAAACATATCCAAAAAATGAATGTTTAGTGTAAATAGTTTAAATATAATATACAGTTTGATTTTGGTTTTACCGGTTTAATTAAGTTTTGCACCGGACCGGACCAAAAAAACGGTTTTAGAGTCTTATTAATTTGTTTAATAATTAGATGAAAAGAAAGTTACATTAACTTTTCAAAAGTTTCGCACCAAAAAATGTATACACATATATAAGTACGAAGACATTGTCAAATCCTACGTATTTTTAAGAATAAAATGTGAGCAAATAAACTTTCTTTTTAGTGAAAGTTTTGTCTCGTCGCAACATACGGAAGAAATAATCTATTTTAATCTATTTGAACCAGTTGCCCTTGATCATTACTGAAAACAGTACTTTATCTACCAATTCGGTAGCCAAAACGACCGCTAATTAAACTTATCATGAAATTGGATTGTATAAAACCGCTTCAAGTAATCCGTTTATTTTTCTTAAACAAACTAATCATTCATTCAATAAAATATAATAAAACTTATTAAACATAAAAAGTATCAAATGGACTTGGCCCAAATATAGTTGGGCCGGAGCCTGATCCTTGCTACATAAAAAAACACCTTCAATAAACAAATGTACGACCCAATTTGATTATCATCAAGTTTTCTGCATGATCACGGATCAACAGTCCGATACAAATTAAATTAAATCCATAAGAACTCTATCTTGCCTGTCACAAAAGGTTAAGTTTGATGGAAAACCCTACCCCGGTGACAAAGGACTAGCCCACATGCAATAAGCCTATGTCTCGGTGCCAAGGACCAAGGAGTAGGTGTCGTCGGAATCCAACCCATGACTTGTATCTATCAAATTCCTTCGTGACTTAGTCTGAGCTTTTACAAGGGATGAATATGTGGCTGGGACAAGTCACTTTGGCAGAATTCTGTTTTTTATTCGTGTTCATGTTACTTATAATATGTATTACTATTACTATATTTTGTCTTGCATAATCTATTTTCCTATAATCAATTTGTATAAATCGTATTGGATTGTGTTTCCTGACACCTTCTATATAAATGCTCTAAGGACAAAAAAAAATACTGAGGTTCATCGGGAACCGGCTTTGACGATCAAGTCATTATTGATCATATTATTGATAAGCATGCGAAGAAATAAATGTAAAGGTTATTGATAGGAATGGTTAGAGGAAATTGATTTTTGTTTTTGTCACTATAAGTCTATAATTGACTTACTAGTTCCATGTATCTAAAAGATAAAAACATTTTGTAAAATATACATAACAAGTTGAAGCCCACTAGGACACTCAAGTTGATTCTTTGGTGGGGCAAAGGAGCTTGTGCGTGCACCTATATTTCAATAGATAGGTAGATTATATTTTATAACTAGATTGTTGATCCCTATATTACGGAGAATTATATCAAAAAATATATAATATTGTTTTGATATGTTTTATGTTTATATACGAAATACTTGTAAAACAATAAAATAATTTTATTATCTTTTTATAATATATAAAAAACTAAAAATATTGGGTAAATAGGACGAAAAATACAGAAGATTTTTTATATGATATGCATTCCGTTTATATATGCAAAACACTCGTAAAACAATAAAATAAATTTTAGTTTCTTTTTATACTAAAAATGTGTATGTGTTTGAAGAAAAAATATGTTTTGTGTTTTTTTTTAATTAATTTAAAATACAAGTGTTAGATTATTTAAAGAAGAAAGGTTAATTAATTTTATTTAATTATTACTGTTTAAAATAAGGGTTAAATTATTTAAAATAAAAGGGTTAAAATATAATTATTAATGATTACATCATCAAAATGATCTAATGTTTTAAATTAAAGTTGGATTTTAATCTAATGATTACTAATTTGTGAAGTACTATTTTAGACTTTTTTTTTTTTATTAAATATTAAGATAAAATATTATATATTAAGATAAGATAAGATATGATATTAAAATATTAAATTTCTATGTACCGCCATACAAAACTATGGCTTCCCAAGAATAAACTCATGTTGTTGGCATTATTATAAGGAAATTTCCTCTGCAACTAGCTTTCTTTAAGAAAAAGGAGAAAAATTCAAAATTATTTATAAATATATGATGATGCATAATGACATTTCTACTTACACTTGTATTTAAGTTCATTCATCTATTGAGCTACTCAAAACCTTATTCCACACCTGCTTATATACTAATTTTAAACAAAAATCTTGATATATAGATCAATGGCATCTTCATCGTCATCGTCATCGTCATCGTCTCTCTTGATTCCCACCTTTTCTTTTAAATCGTGGAATCATGACGTTTTTTTTGAGTTTTAGAGGAGAAGATACTCGTAAAACCTTTGTGGACCATTTATACACATCTCTTATACAAAAAGGAATCCATACTTACAAGGATGATGAAACACTTCCACGGGGCGAGTCCATTGGCCCGTCCCTCTTGAAGGCCATTCGAGAGTCACGAATTGCAGTTGTTATATTCTCTGAAAACTATGCAAATTCATCTTGGTGCTTAGATGAACTTGCATATATTATGGAATGCATGGATACGAGAGGGCATATCGTTATACCCGTATTTTATGACGTCGATCCCTCGGATGTGCGAAAACAAACAGGGAAATATGGAGAAGCATTTGCAAACAAGTATGAGTTGGAGAATAATCACAAAGTTGATTCATGGAGAAAAGCTCTAGCAAATGCAGGCAACCTTTCTGGATGGGTCACCAAGGACATTGCAAACGGGTAATCTTTTTGTTTTGTTTTGGTATATCTTTTATGCCTAAGATGTTTTTATCCTATAACTAAAATATATGTATTTATCAAACTTTAAAAACGTAAAAACATTCCAAATTAATTAAAAATTTATTACTATCACTTTTTGTTTCACATAATGTTTCTTAAAATAACCTCAAAATTCTTTTCAATATGTTTTTGTTTATATAAAAAAAGTGAATTCATCTTTCTCTAAAAAGGTGATCATTTTCACGATATTTTTGAAAAAGAAATATATATTCAAGTTTCTGTAATTAATTTTAACAAAAAAGTTTTAGAAGTGTGAAAAGCATTTGAATATGTATAAAACAATTTTTATGTGTTTTTACTGTTTTTATTATAAAAAAAGATTATTCAGGCCTCTCTTGTGTTTCCAAATAAGCTCTTAATAAGAGTAATTTCTTTTATTCGATTAGATATAAGGACATTAATACTTTTTGAATTTATTTTTTATTAAGCTCTTATAATATCTTCATTTCCTTTTGTTCGATATGTGAAAATAAATGTGTGAACATCTCCTTATTAAATAAACCATATCAATATTATGTACTCAAACTCAACACACAAGACTTTACATATTTTAAAATTTATTTGTCATAATTACTTCTTACACATTAATAAAATAAAAGAGGAAAATAATACTTTTTGGAAAAAATGAAATCTCTTTGTTATTTAGATCGTTTAAAAAAACTGAGTCCGTTAATATTATATATAAATTATAATTTAAAATCTCGTTATTTTAAGATTGAACTAACTTGTGATTTTTTTAATAAGTTATTAAGATTGAACTAACTTGTGATTTTTTTAAAATCTCGTTATCTTAAAATCTCGTTATTTTAAGATTATTTACATTGATTTAAAAGGGTAAAAAAAAAAGTCAATGGTTTGAATAGTTATTATTAATTTACGTGAAAAATACCGGATAAATTATGAAAATGAAAACAATTGATAAAAAAGTTTTTATCATGTTAGTTTATGAAGAAAAAAGTACTACATTTGTCCCTTTTATCGTACTTTGCTTGTTATAATATTTTCACTAACATTTTATTAATATTCGGTATTATTGTTGAAATTACTTGTTTTCTAATATCGAGATATTTTTTTGGTTAAATTTTACATTCAATTATTTGTTATTATTTTTATGCAATTTAGCTACTTTAATATCGTTAAAAATGATAAGAGGAACCAAAAGAGAAAATAAAAAAAAATAAAAAAGTTCAGACTATTTTTCAAATAGTCTTACTGATTATGCTTTAAGGTTTCAGACACTGCCTCTTATAATTTAGAACTGGTTTTCAGATTTCAGATTTAAGTATTTAGAAAAAAATAAGACCCCTTAATCTCTTCTATCTTAATATAAATATTAGAAAATATATTTCAAAAATTACTAATTAGTATAAACTTCTTATAAAATTAATTTAATCCCTTATTTATCAGTTTAATCAACTTACTATTTCTTTTAACCATTTTAATTAAATAATACCCTCTCATAGCCTTAAGAATCTCCAAAATTATTATTATTATCTTCTTTCTGAACAAAAGGCCAAACAATATTTTAGATAACGAAAACTACTCCTCTAAATTGAGATATGTTGTAACCTTAATAATATCCAAAAATTTTATCGACATCTTATTTTTCAACCAAATCAATTTACTCCTTTAAACAAAAATAAACCTATTCTTCATTATTTTTCTATTTTCCTCTACATCTCGATATTTCTCATATTTATCTCTATATTTCTCTCTATGTTTATGAAATTAATATAATAAAAAGATTCAAACATCTATCATAACCATATTAAGATAAGAGTTTATAAATTAAAATTTAAAATAAACATTGTTAATTTAAATAATAAAAATCATGTGTTTACATAGGGGTCTACCTTCTGCTAAATATATTTTGATAAACTGGCACACTACATGGTAGCATGTTGATGACACGTGAACTTATATACATTAATAACATATTTTAAAATTTTGATACATATAATAAATCTGTTATAAATTAAATAAAATTTGATACCACTTAACCCTTTAAAATATATAAATTATGGGTGGCTATTTAAACATAACTTGATCCGTTAAATTTTAGTGACAACTAAAACCAAAAACCCAAAGAATGAACTGAAGTTAGTGGGAGTCGAAGACAACTTTTTCTTACACGCCAACCAAACTTTTCAAACATGTTTGATAAACTCTTACTCAAGGTTATAGATAACGTAAAACGTGACGTGTCGGCATGAGTATGCCTCAAGCTTTGCAAAAAAAAAGGCGAGACATGACGTTTTTCAAAGCGTAACAGGGGGCAAAAAAATTTAATATATTTTATATTTTTACTCTTACTACGGTTAGTCCCTAGTGTCTTCGAACCACGTTGTCAGTTCCAACTTCATCTTCCCTCACCCAACCCAAAACACCCACCCACCCACCCACCCACCCTAACAACAACAACAAAAAAATGATCCGTTTAAATGGATTCATTCACAATATCACTTTATTGAATTGGTGGAGTAATCTGGTTCGTTAGATTAATAAATGGTATCATGGTAGCATTCCCCCTTTTGCTACTTGAAACTGTTACAATTGGTAAATACTTCTCATTTATAGAATATCTTAAGCTAGCCAATAGACAAACAATAGTACTGGTCACCAAAAATATTAACCCAAAATCGATGGAAAGACACTAGGGACTAACCGTAGCCTCGTTAAACAAATGTAATTGTGATTATATTCTAATAATCCTTATGTATCCAATGGGCAGGCATGAAGCAAAATGCATCGAAGGGATTGTTCGTTCAATTTCAAGTAGGTTGTCTTTCTTATTTTCAGATGTCAATAAAGACCTTATTGGAATAGAGACTCGCTTGGAAGATTTGAAATTAAAGCTGGATATTGAGTCGGGTCGTGTGCGCTTTGTTGGAATATGGGGGGTTGGGGGTAGTGGTAAGACTACTCTCGCATCTTTTGCTTACGAAAAAATCTCTCCCCACTTTGAAGCTCACTGTCTTCTTGAAAATATTCGAGATGAATCAAGCAAGCATGGTTTAAAAACATTACAAGAAAAACTTTTATCGCTTATTTTGAAAACAGAAGTGAACCTAAATAGTGAAGAAATAGGAAGAATCATGATAAAAAATAGGCTAGATAATAAAAATGTTTTAATTGTTCTTGATGATGTGGATGACCATAAGCAACTAGAGGCACTAGCTGGGTCACATGATTGGTTTGGAGAGGGAAGCCGAATAATAATTACAACTAGGGACGAACATTTGCTAACCCGCAAGGAGCACAAGGAATACGAGATCTATGGAGTGAGTTTGTTGTCACCTGATGAGTCTCTCGAGCTCTTCCATAGACATGCATACCGTGAAGATAAACCTATAGAAGATTATGAGTCTCTTTCACTACGTGTGGTTTCTTATGCTGGTGGGCTCCCATTAGCACTTGAAGTTCTAGGTTCTTTTCTTTATGACAAAGACCTGGATGAGTGGATGAGTGCTTTGGCCAAGTTAAGGGATATCCCAAATCCAAAGATTATGGATAAGCTAAAAATAAGTTATGATGGACTTCAATATGACGAGAAAGAGTTATTCTTAGATATTGCATGTCTCTTGAGGAAATGGCCTCTAGATCGGGCCAAACTGGTCCTTGATGCTTGTAATTTTCACACTGTTATAGGAGTAAAGGTATTGGTGCAAAAGTCTCTCATAAATGTTTCAAATGGAATTTTTGATATGCATGACTTGATAGAAGAAATGGCACACTATATTGTTAAAGGGGAACCCCCTGAAAGACATAGCAGGGTTTGGCGGGTGGAAGATGTTTTAGACATTTGTTCTTCTACTGATACAAGAATGGTAATAGTTATGCTAGCTTTGTAAGATATATGTTATATATTTATCGAATGACACAACTTTGTTTCTTTATGACAGGAAAATGACGAGACTAAAGTCTTAGTTTTGCCACCACGTCTTCCTCATCATGTTACATATATGAACAAACTTTGGGAGTTTGATTATCCATCTTCGTTGCCAAGTCATGTCAGCGATCCACGTCTTCCTCGTGTTGTTGCAAACATGAAGAAACTTAGGTGGATTTATTGGGAAGGATATCCGGATTATTCATTGCCAACAAATTTTCAACCAATAAACCTTGGTTGTCTAATGTTGATAATGGGCAGGCAAAAAGAACTCTGGAAAGGGTGTAAGGTAATTCTTTTTCTTCATCTTGACCTATTTATGGTGTAAATTTTGAGAAGTAATTAAAAATGACTATATGTGACCCTATCCATGATCAACAAATATATGTTTTGACGTTTGCTAACTTGTCTTAAAACAGCATCTACCAAATTTGAAAATTCTTGACCTCCGATATTCAAAGTTCCTAAAGAGAACACCAGATTTTAAGGGACTTCCACTTCTTGAAAGATTGAACTTGAAGGCTTGTGTAAAATTAAAAGAGGTTCATCCATCAATTGGATATCACGAAAGGCTTGTTTTCATAGGCATGAAAGGATGTTTTAAACTTAAAAGATTTCCGCCCATCATACATATGAAAAAGTTGGAGACTCTTAAGCTCTCGGAATGTGATGGACTACAAAAGTTTCCAGATATCCAAGCGAACATGGAAAACTTGAAAAAGCTTTGTTTGGGTGGAACTTGTATAGAAATCGTCCCAACGTCAGTTGGACAATTTTGTACCAACCTTGTTTCTTTTGATATGCGGGGTTGTTCCAAACTAAAGACGGTAGAGGGCGACTTCCATCTCTTAAAAAAATTGAAATATCTCTATCTTCGTGGTTGTAGTCAACTTGAGAAGTTACCAGATAATTTCTTTGATGTGGAATGTTGTTTAGATGTGCTTTCTTTATCTACCAAGAGTCAAGATTCAACATCCTCTAAGAATCTCATGAATCGTATCGGATTACATATTTTTCACAAAGATTGCTCGATAAGCATGAAGTTTCCTAAATTTCCCCGTTTATTAAGAGAGTTAATTCTTAGCGGGTGCAGTATCGGAGATGGAGACATCCCAACTGATATTTGTCAGTTATCAAACCTACAAGTACTAAACCTAAGCCTAAACAAATTTTCACGATTACATTCCAGCCTCTCGGGAATTCCACATCTCAAAAGCCTTGATTTGTCAGATTGCTTTAACCTTGTAGAATTGCCGGATCTCCCATCAAGTATATCTATTCTCAAAGCAACTGACTGTGACTCACTTGTAAGCGTAGGAGATCTATCGAAGTATAAATGCTTGTGGAAAGTCTCACTTTGGAGGGAGCATAAGTTGATTGGTGGTGAGAGGGTACTACGTTCCATGCTTCAGGTTTACCTCTATCTTGTTTTGGACTTTCAATCTGTGTATATCATTAATATTAATTAGTGTGTTCATCATAGTTTTAATGAACTTTTGGCAGGGAAATGTCGATAAAGATTGCTTTGTGAGTGTCACGCTACCAGGTGGACCACAAGTGACTAATAAGTTTCCTTATAGAAGGACATATACATTGCAGCTTCCACAAAATTGGCATAAGAAATTTAGTGGATTTCTAATATGTGCTGATAATCTCAAACACAATGAATATGTCATAGTTATTCACCAGGAGAAGTCCATATCCGTAGATTCTCAGCCCGATCACTGGGAGGAGTTTGATAAGAATCCCAAATCTTATGATTACGCACAGGTGGGTTATGTACCCTTTGCTTCATTGCAGAACACCCCATGGTGGAATTCAGAACACAATAAGATTACATTCGATATAGAAGGGATTGCTCATCCTAAAATCGGACTTGTTCCTAGAAAAAGTATATGTGATTCAAGAGGGATCGAAAAAGAGGCAATAGAGTTTAGCCATCAAGAACTTGAAAATACATTTTCGATTTTAGATTATTCGAAGTCCTTTGTTATGATTATATGGTCTCATGGATTTGTTGGTAGTAGCTTTATACCAACAAAAATGCAAGATGTTGATGGAATTGTGGAACCCTCAATATCACAAGAAGAGCCTGATGAACTTACTCAACAAGCGGAGAGGATCCTAAACGAGTACACGAAGTTTTGGAGCAAGAAAGCACGCGAAGATATGAAAAGATCAACTTAAAACGGGCATAGCCTTTGATCCATTCGGAGTTTTGAGGAAAGAAAATGTCCGAGCCAATTGCTTTCATAGATTTATTTTCTAATTTTCCCAATTTTAGAGATTTTCTAACTTAATTTTGTTTTCCAATATAGAACAATGTTTAAATTTTTGTACTTTGTGAATGTAACCGAAAGTAACCGATAACATTGTCTAAAAAAATTTAACCATAGATATGTTTTTAATGAAACCCTTAATAATAAATTACAAATTGGGAGTATTCGGCGGATTTAGATTGGAACATGTCGTGGGCACAATAACGTAAGAGAGTGGGTGTTGGTTTTCTTGGATTTTATTTAACTATTGCCAATTGGCATATACAATTTGGATTCTCTTTTCACATATGTTTTCACATTTTACCAGCTTACTCCCTTGTGGTTTTCTGTTATTCATTCGCATCACTTTTGTGAAATGTGTTACTTATAGCACCCTAAAATGTTGGGGTTCAAGGAAACAAACTCTTCAATGGAATAGCAAAACTTGCTTTACAATATTGTATTAATTTAATATTTAGTCAAATAAATTATTTTAAGCTAATCTTAGTATATTCATATGTAATTTGCTTAAATAATGTTATTAATGTAGTATGATAAGACAAATACTGTATAGAAAACACATATGGCCTTACACAAATTTCACAAATTAGTCTTCAAAATATTAATACGCTTTCTGAGCAGACTCGTGAAACTGCGGTTTGAATAAGTGTAGAAAGAATAAGAAAGTCGTCTTAGGAAATGCCGCAACTTAAAACACAGACGATGTACCAATTTGACTCAATATAAAGACTCCTTACAGCTCGCACCAATAACAAAGTTGTCAAAGATTTATTAAAAGCCCCCCCCCCCCCCCCCCCTCGACCCACCTACCTACTCGATCGGAGGACAACGGTCTTGTGGAAAAGCAAAAGTCGTTTGTATCAAGTGATAGATGAATGCTTAGTAGTGCTTTGTCGCTATCGTAGCTAGCAGAAACAACTTAATTGATAAAACGTAGACTTATCAAGGCTGAGACTGAGGGTTCAAGTCCTTCCTTCCGCTCTCGGCTTCGTCGTTTAGTGGTAATAGGTGTGTACCCAGTTAGAGATAGGGTCAACGAGAAACAACTAATTGTAAATGGTTCTAAACCTATCTTCGGACACCGAGATACTAATAAAATCAATTCAAATAAACAAGGTTGTTATTAACAAGCAACAAGCCCTTCTCGCTTTTTCTAATGTACATGGCGAAGGAAGTGCAAATGAAAACCCAATTGATCCTATTAATTATCGCTCCACGTAGCTCACATCCTCACACGAGCATATCTCTTAATGGGCGGATGCCAATCTGGATCTATCAACAGATCAATTATATTCATTTGTAGTCTCAGTCCCATATTGAGTGGATTGAAAGTCTACGTTGTGTCTTTCCCCTCAAGCTTTACATCTGATTGAGTCGGTTGTCTAAGCCTTTAATCGTGATAAAAGAAATAGTTTTCCCACCCTCTACGCACCAATGAAATCGGTTTAAGTGAATTGCTTACCATGTCAAAATGAATTGGGAAAGTTAAATCATATAAAGAGTCTCTTCCGATTAGTGCGTCTCGGATTTTCAACTCATTACGAGTTAGGAAAAGTCAATTCCTCCCCATCAGCCAATAAAGAATTGTAGTTACATGCTACTACGAGTTTAAACAAGAAAGTAAAAATTTAGTCCTAGCAATTTTTCAATCTCGCTGCCAAACGTTTAACAATAAAATCACTAAACACCATTTTCCCATTATCATTTTACTTGTTCCAAAAGTTATGTTTTAGTCATTTCGGTTAATTTAAAGACCAAATGTTTCGTTCTAGAGACTAAGCAAATGATATGCATTATTTAATTTTTTAAGACTTAATAAATAAACAAAACCTCATTAACTATTAATTTACTCTATTTAAGTATTTTTAATCACATAACCAATAGCATTTACAAGTGTCGAATCATTAAGTTGTAGAGACAAACACATATTAATGTTCAAGTTGTGTTGACTTTTTATAATTGTCACATGGTTATCTTGTAAAGACAAGTCTACTCTACCAATCTAACCAATTAAATCCAGGACATAAGTAGCAATTAAACAGTAAACAAGGGAAGTAAAATGAAACTTCACAAAACATGAATACACCAAAAATAGAAACATTTTCAGAAAAAACCTTTTTCGTATCTACTCCGTGGACTTTTTACTGATTTTGCAGATCCTTAAACACACACAAAAAAAAAAACACAAACTCGCCGGAGTCTTTCATCACCGGAGTTATTCATCGCCGGTGAAATCTATGTTTAACAAGTTTTAATATTTTATTATAAAAATGGATGAAAAAAGAGGAGTCTCATTATCAGTACCATCAACACGGCCATCGATTACTTTACCTGCACGTTCAACTGTTGAGAATTTATTCTCCGGTGGTGGAGTTACTGGAACTGATGAAAGCCCGGGACCGATGACTTTGGTGGCTAACTTCTTTTCTGAGAATGACCCGGATTCGGATTGTCGTTCTTTTTCTCAGTTATTGTCTGGAGATATGTCGTCGTCGCCGGCTCAGATTACTGATAGGAGACTGGTGAGTCATGGTGGAAGCGTTGACTTTCAGTTTGGTGGTAATGGTCGGCCGGGGAGTTTGATGGTTAGTCAGCCGGCTATGTTTACTATACCGCCCGGGATGAGTCCGGCTAGCTTGCTTGAATCGCCAGCAGGATTCTTTCCTCAGGTAATAAAAATCCACTTAGAATTTTTGAGGTTGTAGATTTTAAGAGGGTGTTTGAGATTGCGTTTTTCGGTTATGTGATTATTTTATGGTCAAGGTAATAAACTGATAAACTATGTTTAAAACGAGGTTTGAACTCGCAACTCCAAGGTTGGAAAGTACCATTGATATTGTCATATTTATCGATACTGCTAGATTAAAAACATGTTGGTAATTAGGATGTTTTTTTTTTTTTTTAATTATGATGTCTAGTAATTAACATTCATTTAAGATGATAATTAGAGTATCTAAATTATTTGTTTGGTATTAATGAGTGGCACATGTGAATGGTTATTGTATTGTCCAAATATAGGAAAGAAAGCCATGATGTATGTGGGAAATTTGGGGAACTATGAAGCATGCTTTACAATGTGAAAGTTTGATTGTTAAGTGTTAGTTCTAGATTATTTGTAATTACACTTAGGAAGACCTTAATTCTACGAAATATATGAGTAAAAGTTACGAATTACAACCTCGTCTTTTAGGATATTTACTTGTTTCTTTTTGCAAAATAACATGAAATATTGGTTAAGTTGTGCGGAAGCTTCATTCGGTATGGTTTTATGATTTGCTAATTGAATGTGGATTGAGTTTCATTGATATATGCTTTGGTTCATATATTATAACATCCACACTCTTCTTTGAGGCAATTGTAAGCTAGGGTCCAAAAGGATAATGATCTTGTGGGGTGTTTGGTCTAGCTCAACTTATGTTTTCGAAATGCACTTCTAATTGTTTTGCACAAAAGTTTATTGCTCGTGGCTAGGTATTTTGGCATCAATTTTGATCCTATTTAGCTATTTAACACTTTGACAAATGCTCTAATCATTTCGTTAGCTTTTAGATGTTTGCAACTCTAAACCATAAAGGACTTATGATCACAGTTGTGAAAATTTCCTAATGGATTGTTTTTTCATTCAAGAAAATGAACAATTGTATGTAACATTTTTATGACGTATCATATCTAGTACAGCAATTGACTTACGGTTTTGTAAATAGGGTTCTCTTGGAATATCGTCCCACCAACAAGCTTTAGCTCAGATTACAGCACACGCCGCACATGTACATAATCAAACACATCCACAGTTACCACATATTCATTCTTTTAACTCAAATATAACCACATACCAACGCCTACCACCTGCAATCCCAATCCCCGACCATAACACTGCAAAGGAAACGTCTCATTTACCCCCTATAGCCGTTGATAAGCCTGCTGATGATGGCTACAACTGGAGGAAATACGGCCAGAAACAGGTTAAGGGTAGTGAATATCCTCGAAGTTATTACAAATGCACGCATCCAAATTGTCCTGTGAAAAAGCAAGTTGAGCGTTCTATAGAGGGTCTAGTGACGGAGATTATTTATAAAGGCCAACACAACCACCAACCACCACAAACGAAACGTCCAAAAGATAGTAGTAATAGTACTTCAAGCCAATATGAACAGGGATTCGAGGGGCAAACTAGTAATTATACCCATTCAAGAGAGGGGAGGTCAATGAGTCAAGCTACATATGAACAATCCGGATCGAGTGATAGTGAGGAAGTTGGTAATGATGTATCTAGAGGTGATGAAAGACATGAAGACGTACCTCAAGCGAAGAAAAGGTATCTTTTTTATTCAAATGATGAAGAACTAAAAGTGTGGTGAAAATAAAATATATACTAAATTGCCATATATTTGGCATATACTTTGTAGGAATACAGAAGTTAGGGCTTCTGAACAAGTTTCATCCCACCGGACAGTTACGGAACCTCGGATCATAGTTCAAACAACAAGTGAAGTTGATCTTCTTGACGACGGATACAGATGGCGTAAGTATGGACAGAAAGTTGTTAAAGGAAATCCCCATCCAAGGTATTTTTTTCTTTTACTTGATTGTTTATCTAATAGGTGTTTGAACAAATATAACATAAACTTATTTTGTAGCATGACTGCATGAATATCTTTTCGTGTTAAATGGTCCAATATAGAACCATACGATCGTATCTTTTGAAATTCTATTAAAAAATCCACCTATTCAAACCCAAATGAGCATACTCGTCTTGTATATATGCGTTTAATCTCGTAACATTCACCTAATATATGGTCAGTTGGTTGATTAGTAACGGTCTAAGATGGTGGATCATGTAGGCTTTTGAAATAGTCTTTGGGTTACTTTCAATCGGTTTGACACGTACATCTTTTAGCTAAATATTTTGATTTGACCCTTTTGAGATCAAATGCAACCCAAATTTACCCATTTGTAACTAAATGGGTCGAAATTTCCATCTATAGTACCGTTTAGATAAGAAATTCACTTTGCTTGAGTGTTATCTTGGATGCGAAGTGATATCGTAATCAAGCAAAGTATAGAAAGTTTGACCTCCATATGCATTTCTTAGCTCTTATTTCTCATGTTTGTGGTCTGTCATTGAATTATTATTACAGTGGGAAAGAGTAATGGCCTTATGTCTCCCTAAACCTATTGAAGGATCGGTTGGAACAGATTAATAAACCGTGGACTCTTATTCAATAAGACAGATTGATTTATATGTATGCTTTAGTTGATACATTGATTGTTAGTTTCAATTTCAATACAATCCATTAAAAGTATTCCGGTGTATCAATTTTATGCAGGAGTTATTACAAATGCACAAGCCAAGGGTGTAACGTTCGCAAGCATGTGGAAAGAGCTGCAAGCGACCCAAAAGCTGTAATAACCACATACGAGGGAAAACATACCCATGATGTCCCAGCCGCCAAACACAGCAGCCATAATATGGCAAACAGCTCCACCTCTCAACTTCAGCCACCCAATCATGGGCCCACAGGTGCGCATTCCCTAACCCGAAGACCAGAATACCCTAACCGGCAACAACCACCAACCAGGGGACTTCTGCAATTTAAAGAAGAACAGATAACATAATTCCTTCAAGTTTGTAACAGATACGTGAGTCATATTTTGCTCAAAGATTTCTGGTAGTTTGCTGTTATAGTTTGTTTGGTTTAATCATACACGAAGAAAAAAAGTAGAATTTAGTTCAAAAATTCATTATCGTATACACTCCAAAAAAGAACTACCATAAATTGTTGTAAATTATACAAAAAAGTTAGTGTGTCCCAAATGGTTGGGTTAGTGTTTTACTTGAATCTTTGTTTATGTTTTGATATACCCTTCATAAGACCTTTGTATCAGTGGTGTGTTGTACAATGATTCGTGAATTTGAAAAGTTATTACACGAAAAAATGTTCGGTTCTGGCTGAATATAGTTCTGGATTTGTTATGTGTGACTGTGTGAATCTAATCTTGGTTAAGTATGTTTGTTTATTTTTTTTCTCATTAAAAACTGATGTGGGAATAAAAACGTACTCCGTATTATTCATTAAGCTAAAACTATAGTAAGGATTATTTTTCATTAAGTTCAGTTACCCATTGCCAAAAACACTTTTAAAATATAGTTTAGTTGTCAAGTACATGAAACGCAAAACTACTATTAAGGGTTAGTATGTATGTTGTCGACATTGTTACGGGATTTGCCTCTTATATATTGGTCTTGAGACGACTGATTGTTAGACATATGGAAGGATAACATTTTGATTTCATTCTATATTTTGTCTTTACTTTTGATATTTCTAGCATTTAGCATTTTTACCGCTTCAAAAGCAAACAAACCCTTAGATCTTAAATCAATTTTGGGGTCTTGGTTCCCTCAAAAAGTCCAAATAAATGGGAATGTACCAATAATTCAAAATGAAGGGTAAAAAGGTAATAAATAAAAGTAAAACTAAAGTAATTCCAATAGTAGAAATCCATAGGGAGGGCCAGAAAAACATGATGGTAAACTAGTAATGGTAAAAAGTAAAAACATGGTCTTAGTTATAATTAAATGTCATGTGGTTGTCTAAAGTCACATAATTATGAAACACACCAACCACCTTTCACTAATATTTTCTCATGATTAATTACATTGGACCCCTCTTTCCCTATATTACAATATTGGCCCCACTACTCTTTTTTGTATGGTCCAATTGATATTTTAGTGGTTCATATTTTGTTCTAGTTTAGAATTGGAATTAGAATTCAAAAGCATGTTGCACTTTTTTAGTTTGTTATTTGTAGTTAAGTTTGTTTAATTAAGAAAGTTTAATATAAACTTGTACTAAACAAGCAAATTTCAAACTAGATATGACTTGTGTATTCCTTAATCATCTTAACATAAAGTTTTAAACTAAAAGCACGTCTTCAATTATTTTCTCATCAATTACACAATTGAACTTTCGGATCTTTAGTCTTACGGTGCATTAGCTGACTTATTAACAAAAAATTTACGGTCTTAACTTTTGTAATAAATAAAAGTATGAATTAACATATGCTATCTAATATTTGCTTATTTAAAATAAAATATCAAAACAAGTAAAACATAAATCATTTCTATTTTAGTATTACATTCATCATACATCATATATGCTTGTAAGACACTTCTCTTACATATTATCTAACTAATTCTTAACCATATGATGGGAATAATAAATTAATGGTTTAATATAAAATAGCCTATGGGAAACCAGCATTGTAATGGATAATTGTATTTTGAATTGTTTGAATATTGGAAATGACAACATATATTCAAAGAAAAGTGGGCCATTTGATTCAATCACATGCATACATGAAACACCAAATAGAATACCAACAACACTAAAGATAAAAACAACTACTCCATAAATATATCACATGGATGCTTCAAATGTAAGGCATATTTAAAAATCATAATTTATAGAAATATGTATTTATAACATGCTTATTTTAAGGTGTCTTAAACGTAGAATTCCATTAAACTATGTTGAAAATAAATATTATATTTGGCCAAAATATAAATAAATACATTCATAAAGTCAAACTTCAACTTTAAAACTCTATCAAATTAAAGTTTTTAAGAGGATATAAGATAACTCTTGCTTTATATCAGTCAAATTGCAAAGATGACCACAAACTTTATGTCAATTTCTAGGTTGCTCAAATTAAGCTTTAAAATGTTATAACTAAAATAGTGTATACGATAGAAACTTGAAAGAAAAGATGATATAAAGACAGCTAGAATTAACACTGAGTCATGAATTAAAATTATGACAATCAATTTCTTTTATATAATACTAGGATTGTACTTGTGCTATGTGACGGATAACTTTTATCCATTTGAAACCGTATATAAACTATTTTTGAAGTTTAATTTGTTTGAAGTAGTGTCGATTTTATGGTAATTATAGATATGTTTGTGTTTGTGCAATGTCACGTTATTAAAAAAAATATAAGTAGACAACATGTGTGTTGAAAATGAAAAATAAATTAAGAATACTTAGAATTCGTGCAATGCGCGAACATATTTTTTTCCAGAAAAATCGTACGTAAATTATTTAATTTAATTTTGTTTAAATATTGTTGTCTGTATCGAGTGTTTTTTATTTGATTGCGTTATAGATTCTTTCTATTAGTATATCTTTTTTATTAAATAAATTTTTAGTTGTAATTTTAATTCAAAAGTTAGATTTACTTGTATTTTATATCATATTTATCGATAAAGTCATATACTATTAATATATATATATATTAGTTAGGTGGGTAAAAGTTATTATATATATATATACTCAATATGAAATATAGATATAAATACATTAATTTTTCTTTTACTTAAAAATGATTAATTGGTTAATTATACTTTAGATAAACAAGTTATATACTATTAATGAGAAAACATATTTGTAATTTATCTTATAATGTATTCTATTATGTGTTATTATTTTTATTGTACATTGGTGGATGAGTAAAACAAAACTTTGTTTATAAGACAAAGTTTACAACAAATGTTTGAAAATCTTTGTAGCATAACTATGCATTAATAATAATTATATAGTAAAATACATCACTTAGTACTTTAGACATTTGTATCATTTCTTTTAAAAAACGAATTATCATTATTATTATAATAATAATAAGAATAATAATAATATAATAAAATACAACATTTACTACTTAAATTAAATAATAACAATAATAATAATAAACCGAGTTTTTTTATAATAATTTCGAGACTCTAAAAACTTTAGGGACAACAATCGTGTTATGTTTTGGCTAGTGGGTCGTAAATTGACGTGATTACAAAATTTAAAGTGAAAATTCTTTTATAACATTTTATATTTTTTTATTACTATTTTTAAATGAATTGACGATTTATACACAGTGTTAGTCGAACAAGTCGACCTGTAACCTATTTATGTCTAAAAGCCAATTTAGCTCTAATTCAAACATTTTTATTTTCATGATATGTTTCATTTTTGTGTCGTATCACGAATACGTATTAAATTGACACCCCTACCAACAACAACTAAGTGAAGTTAATCAACATTTTTTCCTAAATAACCAGAAGAGTTACACACTTATGCCATAATAATTTGTCAACCATAGGCATGTGTCAATGTAAGTAGCTCCAACTAACACGCGTATGAGAAATTAGTCACCATTATTTAGTCAATTTACATCTTAAAAATAATACATTAATTAAAAAGATTAAAAAAATTCCTACTTTCTAATTTAAATTAATTATAAGAATTGTCATATAATAACTTTGTTGATTACCTAATATGTGGCTGTTGAACTTGATTAAGTTATTTATTTCTTGTATATTACATTTTTGTTTATGATAAATATTTGAAGGATAATTAAAACAAAATTGAATGGGAATTATTGGTGTGTTTTAACCTAAATTCAGTTTAAAGGTTATTATTACTATAGTCACACAATGTCAATTATTTAAAAACATGAAAACCACAAAAACAATAAATAGAGCTTCTTCTTTTTAAATAAAAATTCGTAAATGAATATTGGATCTCTATAACTTACCATTAATATCTTAATTATTTAGAGATATCTCACATGAAAAAATATATTTTAAAGACATATGAAACATACTATGAATCTGTTAGACAATGCAATATACTAGCTCGAATTTAGCAAGTAAGTCAAATGGCAGCCAAATTTAGCAAGTACATCGCGCCCCCCATATTAGAACTTGACAAGTTGGAGTCTCGTTAGTTCACGAGCTTGAAGAGTTAACGGCTTTATGGGTATGTTTTTCTCTTTTCTTTTCTCTTTTTTTTGTCTTCTAATAAAAATGTTTATATTATTTAAGAATAAAAAAAACATTTTTTCAAAAATTGAAAAAAGTTGGGTATTTTCTGAAACGAGGAGAGTTGGAGAAAGTTGAGAGCGTTGAATATTCCTTTTGACAGATAAAAAAAACGAAAATTAAAAAAAGTTGAATATATAACAATAAGGTGTACGAAACTTCGTCTTTTGCAACTTCGGTATACCCCATGGTCTTAAAACCCTTGATATTTTCAATAGGTATTCAATCCATAGCTAATGTGATACTAATTGTTCAATAAACTAAAATTTTCATTTTTGTCAATACTAAAGGAGCAGGAACCAAAGAAGGTAATATTCAAAATAAGAATAACCAAAAATCTAAAATCCAAGTAATAAGAACCAAAAAGATGTAACATATAATGACACATTTGACCTTGGGATGGTTGCCATTGCACAATACATTCTGACAGTAATTCACAGGCTTTTTGGGAAAAAAGCAAAAATATCATGCATACAGATTCCCTGTATCTATATATTACACTACCCTACAAAACTACACACAACATTACAAAACATTCCCCTTCCCTAACAACTCATTGATAATAAATATTGTATACTTTTAAAAGTGTACATACTAGAAAACATATTGAAGCTGTTTCTTTTTGTAATTGTTGGCTTTTATTTAAAAATATATATTATCAAAGATTTGATAGTAGGATTTTAGAGAGAAAATGGAAAAAGGATTGATATATTGTCATTATTTAAAAAAACTTATATTGTCATTTTTAAAGAAATTATATAAGAATTGATATATCTTTATCATATTAAGAGAAAATGTATTATTTTAGTCTTTGAATATTAGATAATTAACTAGTAAATTACAAAGTTCATCTTTAAATTTGATCAAAAATTATAAATAACATCATTAAATTTTACAAATTACTTCATAATTTCTTCATACTTGATTATTTTCAACAGTTTTGTTTTTTATCCTAAAGAAATAACTATCCTCAAGATCAAGACGTTTAAAAATGAGGAAAGGCTATAAAAATAGGATAAACAATGATAAATTTTCAAACAACAAATTATATCGACTTTTCATGGAATTTATGTTTCACATAATTTTCGACCAGACTTATTAACAAATTGAGCAATTTATTAAAAGGATTTGTCAGTAAATGAGTTAACCTATCAGACCAGAAAAAATATATATGTAATGTAACATGATGTTTGACTTTCTAAGAAACAAACGAATAATGTATTAACTCCAAAAAAGAGTTAATTGCATAATTGTCTCTACAACTTTACAAATATATGTAACGTTCATATGAAAATTTTTATGTGTAAACACCGTACATAAAAATGACGATTTATGTAATAGTTTTAGAGTTATCAATTATATAGATCGTCTTTTACAAAGATGATATTCACACATACAGTTTTATCACACAAATTAGACATGTTATTCTTAATCATTTTTTGTAATTTTAAACTTTTGATCCACATGTTAGCTTTGATGGAAGGAGACTAGAATCTACCACCATTAATGGCAAGAAACTTTACTTAAATGACAATATTAATACTTGCAAAAATCAAAGGGTCATGAAAGTGATATTTGAACATTAACCTAAAGGGTATTTTGGTAATTTAGTTTTTAAACTTTTAGAGGGAAAAATAATTCAGAAATGGTGTTAAATAGACAAAACATATAAAGATGGAGAGAGAAAGAAAATGAAAGGAGTAAAAGTAGAGCATTAAATACAGAGTGAATCCAAAAGCAGAAAATGTACAACTGGCCTTTGCTACTGACCTGTTGAAACACATGATTTGCCCATGAAAAAAGGGTTCATCCCTTCCAACAAAAAGAAGAAAACTTAAAAAAAAAAAAAAATTAGTTATATAAACCGTATTTGTAATTTGATGTATTTCATTTCCGTCCCAATATCTTGATAAGTCCAAATACAATATCGTATGAAATGTTTACTACAGAAATTATTTGTTTTTACACTCCGATATGATCAAAAGCAAATCATCAAAATAATCATCTACTTTCATTTTCTTAAAATAATCATTTGATTAACGGACTTTTCACGACACTTTTTCGTCGTTAAAGTACATAAATGAGAATCAGACCAATAAATGACACTATTCATTTTCGTGACATTATTCATTTTTGCGACGACGTGTCTAGTTTTTATTGGTATGATCGAACTATAGGTACTGTTTATGTAATTAACTCCAAAATAAAAGACATAGGGGCATTTTAGTAATATCACAATTTTGTAAAAGAAGAAAAAAACACAGTCCCTTATTACTGTCCTTTTGCACCCCATTTCTCTCTCACTATCTCTCTCTCATCACTTAAATCCTCTCCAAGAATCAAGAAAAAAAAACCCATTTTTGTAGCAAATTTTCCAACTTTTCAAGAAAAAAAACAAAGATTATGATATTCCCACTATCAAAACATTCTTTATAATATTTTCACTAAATCTTTGGTTCTTTGAAGAGAGAACCATTGATAAAATGAGGAAAAGTGTAACAAAAAGAATTAAACCCTAAATTTCAAACCTTTTTGCAATTTCATTAAATTCCCAGTTTCTTGAAAATTTCAACATTGCAAAAATGAGGAAACATGGTTGGCAATTACCTTATCATCCTCTCCAGGTTTGTGCAAAATTTAATCTGTTTTTAGGGTTTTTAAATTTAATATTTGTTTGTTTATTTAATATTTTTTTTTTATATTTTTTTGAATTTATTTTATGCAGGTTGTAGCTGTTTCTGTGTTTTTAGCATTGGGTTTTGGTTTTTATGTGTTTTTTGCACCTTTTGTTGGTAAAAAGATGTATCAGTATATTGTAATGGGGATCTACACTCCTCTTGTAAGTTTTTTTTTTGTTATAAATTTTGTTGCTAATTATTAGAGATCTGTATCTTATTATATGTTTATAATCTGACTTTAAAATTGTAAAATTTAACTTATTATATGTTACTTTTTTTTTTTTTGCCTTTTTTGGATAATGTTATGCTTTTTTGAAATTTTAAAGATCTGTTACATAAAATGTGATTAAATATTGTTGAATTGAACTGGTTTAATGTTATTCTAAATGGGTAATTTTTTTTTTTGTGTGGATAATTTTGTTAGATTATATCTGTATTCGGGTTGTATATATGGGCGGCGGGTTCGGATCCAGCAGATCCGGGAGTATTCAAGTCGAAAAAGTATGTTAAAACACCAACCAACAAAATGTGTGGTAGAGCTAAAGAATCTAAGCTTGGTGGGCAATCGGTTTCATCTATGCACGATACAAATGCTACGAGTGTTGGAGAGAAACAAACAATCAAGAACTCGAAGAATCTAGATTCGAGAACAGAGGATAATGTTTCTCACACAGAAAATGTTAAAACGACGTCGTCTTGGTTAATGGCGGTAGGTGCTTTAGTTCCTTGTGCTTTAATGTGCCATTGCTCGAATTCGAACGACGAGTCTTCTGAACTTCAAACGAGCGAAGATGGCATGTTTTATTGTAGTTTGTGTGAAGTTGAGGTAAATTTCTTGCTTTGGAAATGTTTGGCTGTTGCGTTACGAACGTTATTATGGTATTTAATAAAGTATTGATTTTTCCGCAGGTTTACAAGTATAGCAAGCATTGTAGAGTTTGTGATAAATGTGTCAATCGGTTCGATCATCATTGCAGGGTATATAAATTTTCCCGATACTGAATACCGCTTCACTTAAAAAAGATTACGAATTCAATTTTTGTTTTGTTTTTGCAGTGGTTGAATAACTGTGTAGGTAAGAAGAACTACCGAAAGTTCTTTACTCTTATGGTATCTGCTCTGCTCCTGGTAAGAACAAGTCCATTTTTTATCTCGTGCCGACTTTTTAGTCATTTTTCCAGTTTACTTAATGTTGACTTATGTTGTTCCTTGCGGGTTGAGAATTGCAGCTTATACTTCAGTGGTCAACCGGGATTGTCGTGTTGGTATGTTGTTTTCTTGATCACAAGAGATTCAGCGCAGACATTGCTACCAAGCTCGGAAGCAGTTTCTCATTGGTGCCTTATATTCTAGTTGTGGTAGGTGTACTTAAACTTGAAGTCAACCTTAGTACTTCTAAAATCAAATTGATCAATATGTTTCTTGTCGTGTATTCTGTAAAAACATTCGTAGTTATTAGAATTTTCTTAAAACGTCACGACCAATAAATTCACACTAAATGCCATGTTTTAGGTGTAACTTGATACAGAATGTCTAAAAAACCTTCACTAACGACAAAATTAGGAAATGTGTTTGTCCGATTAATACTTATTGATGTTCCATCAATACAATTAGGCTAAGTGGGTAAACGGAGCTTTAAACTTTCCAAATATAGTAACTGTTGAAAATTTTCATGGGACTGATTTAGCTAACAATATCGAATATTATATGTGACAGGCGGTGTGCACAATTTTGGCTATGATCGCAACCCTTCCGATCGTTCAGCTTTTCTTCTTTCACATTCTTCTCATAAAAAAGGTCAGCTTCATATTCTTCATTAACATTCTTGTGAAAAAAATTTTTTATCGAGATCATTAAGTAAGGTACAACAACTATGTAACGTGACAGGGAATCAGCACGTATGATTACATCATCGCATTAAGAGAGCAAGAACAACAAGGAATCGGTGGTCAACAAAGTCCTCAAATGTCACCAGCTAGCTCCATCACCGGTTTAAGCAGTGCCAGTTCATTCAATACTTTCCGTCAAGGAGCTTGGTGTACGCCCCCACGTTTATTCGTTGAAGATCAGGTATGTCCATATTTTAACAACATTACTACAAATAAAACCTTTTTTATTTATTTGAATCCTTAGAGACTGATTTTCTTTTGCAGTATGATGTAGTTCCACCAGACACTGGTTCGGTTAGTTCACTAGGGAAGAAGACAGTAGACGAGCCCGTTAAGAAGAAGAATCCGACAGCGGTTAAAATCAGCCCGTGGACATTGGCCCGTTTGAATGCAGAGGAGGTGTCGAAAGCTGCTGCAGAAGCCCGAAAGAAGTCAAAAATTTTACAGCCCGTGTCAAGAAAAGAAACCCAACTAATGGGCCAAGGCCCATACGGTCTCGAAAGAGATAACAGTCTTGGAAGCAGTGAACGTCGGATGTTCTCGAGGATCGATAATAACCGTAGACGAGGAAGCAAACGTGTCCGTCTTCCAGAACATTTACAGCCCGTGGAACCCCTTCCGGGTTTGGTCCCTTTGCAGCTTGAAGCCCGTAGTGTTTTCCGACCCATGGGTTCGGCCCACGGGATCGTAGAGTCTTCCCCAGATAGTAGTTTAGACTCACCTGATATTCAACCGGTTAGGATCTCTTCTGGAGCTGAAGAGGGTAGGAAACTCACAGGGGTCCATGAGAAGATGGGGACCATGCCGTTGTCTAGATCGACTAGTGACGGTTACGATGCATCAGGTGGGGAAGATAGTGACCGAGTCCCGTCTCGTCTGGTTCAAAGATCGGGAAACTGGGGTGCTCGGATATTTGGTGGTGAACAAGATGAACGGATTGCAAGATTCAAAATGCCGTCTTCTTCATCATCTACTTATCCAAATGAAAGAAGGATTTGAATCAAATGATAATTCCACGGGTGAAGGGTATTTTTGAAATTATTTCATTTGTTAGAACGGACTTGAAACGGAAAGTTGGATTCTTGAGATGGAAATCGAAAGTAATCAGAGTGGATGGAAGGAAGAAGAAATGACTAAAACCGAGAAAAGATTCGTTCATGTAAAAGAGATGGCTATTTTCTCATGTGATTTTAGTCATGTTTTTGTGAATATATTCGGGTAAAATGCCGATGTTTCTAATTGATATGTGAAGCTTAAATTGGATTATAATTTGTTTTAGTGACTGTAAAAGGGAACCTTAATATAAAAGACTGCTTATCGGTCATGTTTAAGTCGATCTTACTCTGCTAGTGGATAGTCTTGATCAAAATGAGATTTATGACCCGACCAGTATCAAGATTTTACCTTGAATAGAGTCCGATTGAATGGTAATCTAGGTGTGGATTAAGGTGATCGAGTACTGCTATTGAACTATAAGTATCCAAAAGACGAAAAACAAATAACACGACAAGGTAAGCTAACTTATAATACTTAAGATTATTAAAGGACATTCAACACGTCTTTAGCATCAATTACGCGAGTTACATTGCTAGATTTTTCATTCGAACACCATGAAACAGAATTACATTATATTGAAAGGAAACCATACAAAAACCGTAAACAATTAACATAGATAGTAAAGAGCCTGCTAACCTTGATCATCAAGCTGTGACAACGTTGACCTTTTCATCATCGGAAGGCAAATTAACATACTCGTGAGTATAGCCTTCGATCGCCAGTTCACCATGGAAAGCCTTGCAGTAGTTATACAACACAGTATTAGCAGCCGTGTTATATAGTAGATACGACATCAACATGCTTGATCCCAGAATTATAACAAACAATTTATACTCCCAGTCACTTAACGAATGAAGACTGTCGGAAATCACCCAGACTGAAATCCCGCAGAAAAATCCATAGTACAAAAACAATAACAAAGAAACTGATCCCATCCCATCCCCTTCACTAAATACGAGCTTCGTGTCAAAGCCTCAAGTCCCCATTTAGATTCGACTATAACGACTACAAAAGCCAATGACCAAGTAACATGAAGATATAATATAACCACAATTAAAGTGATACCTACGATGTACAAAAACCACATGAAGTAATACGAGTTGTAATCGATTACTACAATCCCTGAGACTTGTAGCAACATAAGATTTGTTCCAACGAGAAAGAAGAAGCTTAAGGAAACGACTAAGAGAAGAACGTGAGATACGAAAGCTGTTGAAATGATTGGGATGAAGGTAAATGTTAAGGATTTGAGGGAGGCGAAAAAGGTTATTTGTTTACGGAAGAAAGCATGGTACGTGCTGTAGGTGATCGTGGCTGTTGCGCATAGAGCGAAAACATAAACTATAAGGATGTATAATACTTGAGAAACTACATCTTTGTGATTATGAATATGAGAATAAGTAAATAAGGGGCTAGTGATGAGAAAATAAGAGAGGGGCATGAAGAGGACGGATAAGGCAACAAAATGGCCGAAGCTGGAACTGATGATCCTCTTTGACTCGGAGAGGGTGTCATTGAGGCCTAGGTTTAACATGTGTAACGGCTGTGTTTCCATGGTTGCGTGAGGCGGATCACGATGGTCAATGGTGGTGGGAGTTATTGGTAAATGAGTTCTGTTTACTTGTATACTATTACTTATATGGACAAGGAATTGGTCTCTTGGTTATGTATGTTGGATTAAATAAGATTGGTTCATGTAAATTTAAAATACCTTCTCTTGACGATTCTAGGATGTTGTTGAACATGTTAGCCATTGATTTCCAGAACGAGATTTATGATGGAGTAATTGAGAGAATACACAATGTGTGTGTTAGGGATGATAATGGTGGCTTAAGTGACCAACCCTAATAAGGGTTTATGATGGTCCTTATATAGACACTCAAATTAGGAGTGTGTACCATTTAGTCCTTGGTGTTTAATAAGTGTTTATATTATAAGCTCTCATAGTTCCGATCACCTAATGGGAAATCTATAGTGTCGTTAAGGTAAATACGTCCATCGAATATTTACTAGACACAGATTTCAGTTAATGTCAGTCATCATATCAGTAAGGATAAATGATCAATGAGGGTCACAAATAATATGGGTCCAACATTCTCCCACTTGACCAAGTGGATCATTTATCTATGAGTATTAATAAGTCCGTACGTGATAATACTCATTTTGTTTAAAACCGAAATCATAGTTGATAAGTACAGTCGTAGAGAAGAACATCTACTCAGGACCCCCACTAGTCAAACTATGACTCAAATTCAAAACTGAATAAGCAATGATAGACCACCTAAGACAAATTTTGTTATAATAATGTCCAACACAGTTATGCGCATAAGGTGTAAATAATAGACAAACAAAATCTGAATAAGGAGGAAAATTTTTTCATTAATAAATAATAATGACCAATAAGTACAACATGCTATTAAATTAAGTCTTTTGTAAGCCCCATATTCGACACGTGTCCTACGAATATATTAGGAGGAAGACCTTTGGTCATCAGATCCGCTAGCATGTCATGTGTACTTATGTACTCAACACAAAGAGCATTTTCCTCAACCCGTTCGCGTACAAACAGATACTTTGTGTCGAGATACAGCCCAGTGCCAGTCGAACTGTTACTGTTCGAGAAAGTTACAGCAGCTAAGTTATCACAGTAAAGCTTCAATGGTCTAGAGATTGAGTTGACGAGTTTGAGTCCACTGATCAGGTTCCTTAACAACATCCCATGACATGTTGCATTATAAACGGCAACATATTCAGCCATCATAGTAGACGTAGTGGTCAGTTTCTGTTTATGACTCCGCCAAGAGATTGGTCCGCCAGCTAACATGAAAATATACCCAGAAGTAGATTTATGGTCTTCTTTGCTTTTAGCAAAGTCAGAATCAGAATAACCTACTACTTCCAAGTTGTCACTTCTTCTATAAGTTAATTTGTAGTCTTTGGTCCCTTTCAGATATCGTAGAACCTTTTTAGCCGCTTTCCAGTGTGCTAATCCGGGGTTAGATAAGTAATGCCCCAGCATACCAGCGATGTAAGCGATATCCGGTCGAGTACAGACCTGAGCGTACATAATGCTCCCAACTACAGATGAGTAAGGTATCATCCTCATTTCAGCCTTCTCAGTTTCAGTGCTCGGAGTTTGATGAGGTCCAAATACGTCCCCTTTAACTACCGGAGCCACAGTGGGTGTGCAGTGCTGCATGTTATAGCGTTCTAGAATACGGTCAATATAAGCCCTTTGGGAAAGACCTAGAACACCATTACGTCTGTCTCGATTTATTTCGATACCTAAAACGTAAGAGGCATCACCGAGATCTTTCATGTCGAAATTATGCGAAAGCATTCGCTTCGACTCATGTAGCAAATCAAAGTTGTTACTTGCAAGCAGAATATCGTCCACGTACAAAACAAGGATAATAAAGTTACTCCCACTGATCTTGAGATAGGTGCATTGATCCACTTGATTCTTTAGGAAGCCATCAGATTTTACGACTTCATCAAATTTAAGGTACCATTGTCATGATGCTTGTTTCAACCCATATATCGATTTATTCAACTTGCAGACCATGTGCTCTTTACCTTCTGGAATAAATCCTTCAGGTTGCTGCATGTATACGTCTTCTTGCAAGTCACCATTTAGGAAAGCGGTCTTGACATCCATCTGATGTAACTCTAAATCATAATGAGCTACGAGTGCCATGACGATCCTTAGGGAATCTTTACGAGAGACAGGGGAAAAGGTCTCTTGATAATCAATTCCTTCCTTTTGAGTAAAGCCTTTTGCAACCAGTCTGGCCTTATAGCGTTCGACGTTTCCATTCGGGTCTAATTTGGTTTTGAACACCCATTTACATCCAATTACTTTGGATCCTTTAGTGAGTGGAACCAATACCCAAACGCCATTACGCTCCATGGAATTGAGCTCTTCAATCATGGCTTCAATCCATTTAGCGGCCTGATCACTATTAATAGCTTCTCGGTAAGAGGTTGGATCAGTAAGTTTCCCAATGTTTTCGACTTCAGCCAGATAAGTTTCGAAATCATCAAAATTAGTGTTTCTGCGAGCCCTTGATGATCTCCTGAGCTGAATTACGGGTTCTTCATGAACAAGCGGTTCTTCGGCGTTTAGATTAGGAGGCATAGGAGGTTCAACCGGTTCATTAGGAGATCCAGGTATAGCGGGAGCAGCGTTGGGTACAAGAGGAATTATCGGAGGAATCGTAATAACCGACGAGTGGTTTCCCCCCGCTTCTTGTACTTCTTGCAAATCTAAATCAGGATTTGTCGTGCTCCCACTGATCTCTGAATTTTCGAGGAAAGTGGCATGTTGCGTATCTGTGATGCGGGTAGAGTGAGAAGGACAGTAAAACCGATAACCTTTGGAGTTCTCGGGATAACCAATGAAGAAACATGTAAGGGTTTTAGAATCCAGTTTCTTTAAGTTAGGGTTATAGACTTTTGCTTCGGCAGGACAGCCCCATACTTTCATATATTTTAGACTCGGTTTCCTACCTGTCCAGATCTCATAAGGAGTTTTAGGGACATATTTTGATGGAACCCTATTGAGTATATGAACAGCTGTTTTTAAGGCCTCAGTCCAAAGAAATTGGGGTAGGTTAGTGTTGGCGAGCATACTTCTCACCATGTCCATTAAAGTTCGGTTTCTCCTTTCAGCAACACCACACCATTCTGTTGAGGAGAACCTGGCATGGTGTATTGGTTAATTATGCCCTGTTCCTTGCAAAAATTATAGAAAGGACCAGGAGCTTGACCAATATTAGTATGTTTACCGTAATACTCACCTCCCCTATCTGATCGGACAACTTTTATCTTATGATCAAGTTGGTTTTCAACCAAAGTTTTATAATCGACAAAAGTTTGTAAGGATTCAGATTTTTCTTTAATCAGATAAAGGTGCATATAACGCGAATAATCGTCAATGAATGTAATAAATGATGTATGTCCTGTTATTGATGCGGGATAGGGGCCACTAATATCAGTATGAATTATTTCCAACAAGTTGGAACATCTGGTGGCTCCTTTCTTATTCCCATTAGCCTATTTGCCTTTAAGGCATTAAATACATGTTTCAAAATCACTAAAATCAAGAGAGGGTAATATTCCTTCTTTTACGAGTCGTGTCATGCGATCTCGTGAGATGTGGCCGAGACGTTTATGCCACAATGTGGAGGAATTCTCTGCTTGTTTAGGTGATTTTGTCTTTGTTTTAGTTATGTCATCAATATTAAGAGACAACAAAGACTGTGAGAAATTATGATCTAGTTCTAATTTATACAGTAATCCATCCAAAAAACCACAACCAAACAATTCATTATTAAGAGTAAAAGTGATCCTGCCACAACCATGAGTAATTACATAACCTTCAAGATCAAGTCTAGATATAGATACAAGGTTCCGAGTAATTCTCGGTACATATAAGGTATCTATTAATCTAATACACTTTCCGGTATTCATATGTAAATTTAAAATTCCCATGGCTTCGACATCTAAGAGATCACCGTTTCCAACTCTAAGCTTTCTTTGGTCCTTTGGTAGCTTATGGATCGTAAGGAATCCCCGTAATGAATTGGTCACATGGACCATAGAACCAGAGTCACCCGACCATGTATTAAATGGAACATCAGTAGTAAAGGAATCAAATACTACGTAAAGAATGTTACCTTTCTTAGCTAGCCATTCCTTGAATTTAGAGCAATCTTTCTGTCCGTGCCCTTTGGAGCGGCATAATTTGCAGTTAGTATTGCTTGTTGAGGATTTAGGGCCAGAGGTAGCAGCACCATGATTTTGGACTTTATTTTCAGTCTTGTTATTGTAGTTACCTTTCCTCTTCTTGAAGTTTGAAGTGGTAGTAAGGTGAACAGCAGCTTCAGGTTGAATGTGCTTAAGACGATCTTCCTCTTGAACGCACATAGCAATCAGTTCACTTATCGACCATTTATCTTTCATAGCGTTATAATTCACTTTGAAAGTGTCGAACCGAGCAGGCAAGGAAGTCATTATGAAATGCACAAGAAAATTATCTGAGACTTCCATTTCCAGATTCTTAAGCTTATGAGACATATCAACCATCTTCATTATGTGTTCACGGACACCATTAGAACCTTCATACTTAAGGGTTAGCATCTATAGCATTAAACTACTCGCAGTTTCCTTAGACGATCAGTGATCCTCAACAGATGTGAGGTAAGTCTTCACTTTGTCGTTATTAGGGATAGCTCCTCGGATGCTGGAATGAATTGAGTTCTTGACCATCATTAGGGACAGCCGATTCGCCCTTTCCCACTTCTCAAAATCCGCTTTCTGAGTCGCAGTAGACGCAGCAGTAATAGCGGCGGGTTCATCATGGCGAATAGCATAGTCCATGTCGAGCATTCCCAGAGTTAAGTAAAGTTGCTCCTTCCAAGAAGTGAAATTAGCACCAGTAAGTGCCTCAATGCCGAAGTTTGTTACTGTAGTGGAGAATAAGGAGGATTTAAGATTATGATACGAATTTTAGAAGATTTTATAGTGACAGAGTTAGCTATATAAGGCAGACTAAGTAATGTCCCTTAAGATAATAGAACTAGAGTAATGTCTAAAATAAGCAGACCTAATAGTAATGTTCCTGAGACTAAGACCATATTAGTAATGAAGCTAGTGATAGGTAAGCCTATTGATAACACCAAAATAATAAGTTAAAGTAAGGCTCTACTTAGATGTTACATCACCTTTGGGCAGAAATAACTAATATCTAAGTAAAATTATGAGCATAAGGTTTATGCAACACAACGTTTGTCTTTTGACCTTTGGGCAACAAAATAGAACATCGTGTTTTAAGGCATAATAAGAATCCTTTCAAGCACACAAGTATATTAAATCACCTTTGGGCAGAATTAATATCCTACGTGTTTATTATGCTAAAGGAAAAAAATGCAATCATAGGAATCACCTTTGACCTTTGGGCAACAAAAGATGAAAACATGAATATTAGTGCATAAGTATAATAAGGTCACATATAAATAAGGTGACTAAATAAGGTGACCTTGACAGTTAAGCAGGAGTCAAGGGGGCTGCGCCCCTAAACGATTTTTACAAATAAGGCAACCAGTAAGACTTTAAAAAACCGACCAAATTAGGGTCTGTAGTCATCCGTACGGATGAGATTATATTCGTACGGATGAGTATTGATTCGTACGGATGTAAGTCGAGCTTCGTGCGGATTAATCCTATATTCGTACGGATGTAAGGTTTAAGTTCGTACGGATGTAATCCTAGGTTCGCACGCATTTAGCCCAGATTCGTACGGATCAACAGTTAGGTTCGTATGAGGTGATCCTTAGTTCGTGAACAAGTCAGGTTCGCACGAATCAAGCAACACATTCGCACGTATGAGACTTCATCCGTACGTATGAACAAATCAGGTTCGCATGAGATAATCTTTGGTTCGTGCTAATGAACAAGTTAGGTTCGCACGAATCAAGAAAACTCATTCGTACGTATGAGACTCATCCGTACGTATGAACAAATCAGGTTCGTACGGATGAGCCTTCATCCGCACGGACGAAGTTCGTCGAAATTAGGGTTGCAGCAGCCGCCGCCAGGTCCAAAAAAATCCCATTTTTCACCCAAAAATTAAGTCCGCCGGCCAGAAAAGTTGCAGAATCAATAATAGCAATAGCCAAGCGATAAATAAACATGAACCAATGGATAATCACGAGCCATTGGCTCTGATACCACATGTTGGATTAAATAAGATTGGTTCATGTAAATTTAACATACCTCCTGACGATCCTGGGATGTTGTTGAACATGTTAGCCATTGATTCCCAGAACGAGATGATCGTGTTATGATGGAGTAATTGAGAGAATACACAATGTGTGTGTTAGGGATGATAATGGTGGCTTAAGTGACCAACCCTAATAAGGGTTTATGATGGTCCTTATATAGACACTCAAATTAGGAGTGTGTACCATTTAGTCCTTGGTGTTTAATAAGTGTTTATATTATAAGCTCTCATAGTTCCGATCACCTAATGGGAAATCTATAGTGTCGTTAAGGTAAATACGTCCATCGAATATTTACTAGACACAGATTTCAGTTAATGTCAGTCATCATATCAGTAAGGATAAATGATCAATGAGGGTCACAAATAATATGGGTCCAACATGTATGCCATATACGGTGAAGGTGAAAGTAGTGGGATAAATTACAAAATTGACTTCGATTTCATATTAAAAATGACATTTTGATTTGAATCTTTCTCATTTAAGCTTTTGATCATGTATCCCGTAGAGAAAGTCCTTCAATCTTACGATTTTAAAAAGATTCGGGTCAAAATGTCATTTCAGCTGGTGTGGGAATGGGTCAGCTGTGTAATTATCCCGAATGTGAGAAAGCTCAAAATTCATTGTCTGTAGGCTCGAAACTCCTTTTTAAGTATATAAAGCTTGAACTCTTGAGATAGCTCGAGAAATGGACCATATGAACCATCATAAGCCACGACATTGTATCAATCTTTAAGTTGTCCAACGACACAATATCATGGTGAAAATACTGTTCTCATTTCAAATTCTGCAGACAAGTTAAGAATTCTTGATCAGTAACTTGAAATCACTAACTCGAACTAAATACTATAATCCGAATCAAATGCATACCGCATATATCAATCATTTACAAAACAGAAACTTCAAATGCTTAAAAGATTTATAATACATTCGGTATGTCCTTACAAATTATATACATTAATAGCACATATATATTTTTTTAGTTATATAAACTCCACACGTTACATAAAAAAAATCCATATAAACACGCCAATCTTTAAGCTGTGACAAGAGTAACAACACGAGGGTCAACGTTCTTATCATCCTCAGGCAAACTAATGTAATCGTTAACAAACCCTTCAGAGACCCCACTCGTGAGTTCACCATGAAAAGCCTTGCAGTGAATATACAACACGGTACTGGCAACAGTATTCTGAAGTAAAAACAACATCAAGAGACCCGAATGAAACAAAGTATAAAATAAACCATGACTCATCAACCCATAACTACGTGAAAACGCCCACACCATAAGTCCCATTAAACTTCCATAAAACAAAAACAACTTCAACGAAACCAAGTTCATCCCTTTTAATAAATACGAGCTCCTCGTCAAAGCCTCAAACCCCCATTTCGATTCAATAACAGCTACTACAAAAGCCAGTGACCATTTCACATGAAAACTAACCATATCAACGATTAAAATCACACCAACTACAGCGGAAAACCACATGAAATATATCGAACTGAAATCAATTACAAAGCCTAGGCCTTGTACTAACATAACAATTGATCCAATTAGCACGAGGGAACTTAGTAAGATGATAAGTTGAAGAACATGAGCTATAATCGCGGTTGAAATGATTGGGAAGAATGAGAAGTTAAGAGACTTGTGTGCGGTGAAAAATGTGAATGGTTTACCATGGTATACGCTATAGGTGATCATGGCTGTTGCACAAAGAGCGAGAACATACACGAATAAGATGAATAATAGATGATATATTATATCTTTGCGATCATGATGGGAATACTTGTGGATGTGATCGAGGACGAATATTGGGGTGGTTATGAGATAATAAGAGAGAGGGAGGAAGAGAAGTGATAACGCTGCAAATTTACTAGAGCTGGCTCTGAGGATCATCCTTGTCTCAGTGATGACACCGATTAGGCTCGGGGTGTTTTCTGAAGTTGTTTCCATTAGAGGGCAGATCACGGTGGTCAATGGTAGCGGGAATTATTGGTAATTGAGTTCTGTAATGTTGTTATAATGATTATATTCCAGACGAAATGTGGCCATTTTGGTGTCTTTGACAAGTAAACAACAGAGAATGGGTAAACTCCAATCTCATATTAATTATATTTGAAGGTTTCAATTCGTGTTTTAAATTATCCGTTTTGACCCTTTACCAAAACTACACGACTCACTGTTTTGGTAAAGGGTCAAAAGTCAAAAAGGATAATTTTGTCAAAATGTCATTTCCGGTGTGGGAATGGATCAGTTGTGCAACTATCCCGAATGTGAGAAAGCATAAGCTAATACTAATATTAGATGCTCACTCTTTTTTGGCAAGGTTCACAATTTGTATGTCACTTTTGAGTATTTTGTTTTGCAATAACCGAGCCTATATGTGTAGATACGAGCTTTAACCTTCGGGTGCAGATAGAAGTCCCTACAAATAACAAAAGCTCAAAATTTATTGTCCGTAGGAAGGAACTCCCTTTGAAGTATATAATCCACCTTGAGTATGTCTAATGAGCTTGAACTTTTGAGATCACTCGAGAAATGGACAGTATGAACCATCAGAAACTGTGGCATAGTATCTCTCTTTAAGTTGTCCAACGCCACAATAACATGGTGAAAATACCGTTATCGTTTCAAATTCTGCAGTCAAGTTGAGAATTCTTGATCAGTAACTTGAAATCACTAACACGAACTAAATACTATAATCCAAATCAAATGCGTATACCAAATCATTTACGAAACAGAAACTTCAAATGCTTAAAAAAATTTATAATACTTGAGTGTTCGTGATACCTCCGCTCAATCTGATGGACATATTAGACTATATATTTGTATTTAGTATTGTTAGTCATACTTGGGTTAAAGGTCCATACTTTGTGTTGTATCTATATATTGCTATGATGTAATGAGATAATCAACAATCAATTCACAATATTTTGTATACCAAAATAGCATTGGTGTGCGCTATAGGTGATCGTGGCTATTGCACAAAGAGCTAGAGCGTAGACGAGTTTGACGTATCATAGATGATTCATTATATCTTTGTGATCATTTGGGGAATACTTTTGGAAGTGATCTAGGACGAATATTGGGGTGGTTAGGATATAATAAGAGAGAGGGAGGAAGAAGAGTGATAAAGCGAAGAATTGTCCGTAGCTGGCTCTAAGGATTGTGTTTGACTCGGTGATGATACCGATTAGGCTCGGGGTGTTTTTAGGTGATGTTTCCATGGAGATGGATGATCAAGGTGGTCAACGGTAGCGGGAATTATCTGTTAATGAGTTCCGTTGATGTTGTTATATCTAGTGTTTGCGTGTTTTTATTTTATGATAATATTCCACATGGAATCTCACATTTACTTTTGTTTGTAGATATCAACTCAAATTATTTATGTTTGTAGATATCAACTCGTATTTAAAATTATAAGGTTTTGACCCGTTATCAAACCTACTTAACCCAATACTTTTGAAAACTTGAAATTAATTACCTATATAGTGAGGAATAATTATACAATCGACTAATAACTTAAAAAATAATATAGACTAAAACAAATAAGCTCATCAACCTAAAACATAAAAAACACACACAAAATAAGCTAAAACAAACACCTTTGTACGTTTTCAAGCAATATGTATAAATTGTTTAAAAACAAATCATGGAATCACAAAATTAAAAATAAAATCAACAATAAACAAAAGCTCTGCACCATTCAGATCTGAATCAAAACCCGCTTCTTCGAACCCGGACTCGGTTTCCCAATCCGGGTTTTAAGAGTCTCCCATCTAGACCCATACCCAAACCCTTGCCCGTATCCAAACCCAGCTCCAACACCACACCCAACCCCAAATCCAAACGCAACCCTAACATGATTCCAAGCCGACCCACCAACTCCAAGTCCACCAACTAATCCAAACCCGAACCCTACACCACAACCCACACCCGCACCGGCTCCTGGACCAAGGACCGAGTCTTGTAATTTTGGCCCGTTTTCGTGGATGAAATCAGCAATTGAGACCGAGTAACTCTTTTCTGTGTTCGGGGTTAGATTTAGTCCCTTGAATTTCCATAGTGGTGGTTCTTGTTTGGTTTTGGGTTTGGTGTTTATGGCATTGATGAAACTGGGATTGTTTGGATTTGGATTCATTGATTATTTTGGTTTGGATTAGAGGATTGTGGTTGAGACATAAAGTGTTTGGGACTAGATGATGTAGTGGGCTTTTACCAGTTGGATTTTACTATATATGATAATGTTTTAAAAACCGGACCAAACTTGTGGCAACCGACATATAACAATCGTTGTTTTATTTTATGTGTTCGCTCAAAAAAGTATAGCAACCGGTTTAAATCAGTCTGGTATTTGGTATCATGGTTGTGAAAATTTGGTATTTGATACTTTTAATACTGGTTGAAGTCGGTTATATGTTTTGTATGCTATCGGTTGAAAGTTAACTGATACTAGTCGTTGTATTTCTCTGGTACTCGATACTATCAATAGGCTTTCAAAAATAAACATCACCAAATCGGTTCAATCAGGGCAGTTCCAAAAAAAAAAATGGGAGGGCAGGAGGCAATTTTTTTGTTTTTTATCTGATCGGATCATCGTCTTTAATCGATCAAGTTGATTTTCGTATGTCAGACAATATATATAAGAGTTAATTACATGGTTCGTCCCTATGGTTTGCACCATTTTCACCCGTCCTCCCTAATAGTTTTTTATTACACCACTGGTACCTAAGTTTCAAAATCGTTGCCTCCAGAGTCCCTAAAATGGACGTGACGTTAAACTGTCCGTTAAGTGCCCTCACGTGTGTCACACGTGAGGGGTAATTTCGTCAATTCAACTTTATCTCTCCCAATCCCCATAATCTCGGTCACAAACACATTGACACACTTCCCCATCTCTCAAAATTAAATCTCAAAATTCCTTTGTGAAGCTTCGAGATCTACCCTGTGAACAAATAGCAATCGGTTTCCGACGAATACTTGCCGGAATGTTGTCGTACAAAGACAACCACAATCATCATATTTCAATTTAATGTGTTGCAGGTCCGATCTCGATTTGCCTGAAAACGAAAATCCTCTACCCGTCGTTGAAAATGCATAATCAGACCTCCCTTTCAGATCTGAATTTTTCGTCAAAGTCCATCGGTATAAAATGCACACATCTTTTTTTGATAAACCCAATTTTCTAAAAGTTAAACTTTTTTTTTTATATGTATTCATACTCTTAACAATTTGCAAATTAATGAGTGCTTGCAAATGAATATCTTTTCTACAAATATTCATAATGTTCACACAGTTTGTTGTGTTAGAATTAATGGGGTTTGTAAGTGGACCATTTTGAATAGTTTATAGTACATCAGTTTATTGTTATTAGTCATTTTTGTATTATAAATTAAAAGTATGAACCTTATTATTGTAATTCTTACTGGAGATTCGTCGGAGAATGTTTCAGATACAGACACAACGCCAAAGAATAAAGAATTCGAAATGGGTTTGTGTTTCTTTGATGATACGACGGAAGGAAAATACCCAAAATTGCTTTCGAAACCCAATGGTGGGATGTTGGTGGTTTATGGCGAAAACGGTTTACTTTCGGTACCCAATGGTAGGATGTCGGTGGTTTATGGTCGTGGAGGAAATTGGGGTTAAACATGTGGGTTCGTGTGTGTGTGTGTGTGTGAGAGAGAGAAGGTATGTGTTTGATGAAAGTGATAGGAGAGATGGGGAAGTGTGTCACTGTGTTTGTGACAGAGATTATGGGGATTGGGAAGTGTGTCACTGTGTTTGTGACAGAGATTATGGGGATTGGGAGGGAGAAAGGTAAAATGACGAAATTACCCATCACGTGTGACACACGTGAGGTCACTTAACGGAACATTTAACGGCACATCCAATTTAGGGACCCTGGAGGCAACAAATTTCAAACTTAGGTACTAGTGGTGTAATAAAAAACTATTAGGGAGGACGGGTGAAAATGGTGCAAACCATAGGGGACGAACCATGTAATTAACTCTATATATAATGAACCGAAAAACAATTTCGTTTTGATATTTTTTTCATTCAAGAAACATTTTAAAATGAATTTAAGATATAAGTTTAATGGATAATTTTTAGTGTAAATGATTTTTATCTAAAAAAATATAGCATGTAATTACTTGTTATAAGGTTTATATTCAAATATAATAAATTTGAAATTTTGATATTTACAAAGTTTGCATACATTTTGACTTTCTTCCATGCAATACTCATTTCCTTTAAAATTGTTTTCCTACCACATGGAACATGCCCAAATTAAATAGTACTATCATTAAATATAAGATAGTAGCACCTTACCACACTATCTATATCATATCTTTTTCTATTAATGTCATTTTGTAACAACAAACACAACTCATTACTAATAACCCCTCAATCACCAACACTATGGACATATCTCCGGCGAACACCATGAACCTAACCACCATCATCTCCGAGTCGAAAAGGATCATTCGAGCTAACTACGCACACTTCATTACCTTATCACTTCTCTTTCTTCCACTCTCCTTATATCTCATCACCAGTGATCCCTTCAACAAATTTCCTCCAAATCATACAAAACCCGTATATTATCATAACCTTTTCTACATCTTAATCGTCTACTTACTCGCTCTATGCGCAACAGCCACGATCACTTACAGCACATTCAATTCTTTCTTCAGTAAACCAATCACCTTGTTCACCACCCTCAAGTCCCTAACCATCTACTTCTTCCCACTTGTTTGGACCGCGATTTTATCTCATCTTTTTCTATGTCTAATCTCCATAAGTTACCTCATGTTCTTTGGAGTAATACTTATCTTGCTACAAAGAGTTGGATTTGTTATTGACTACAACTCAAGTTACTTCATGTTTTTTACCGCGGTATTAAGTGTGATTTTATTCGTGATCATAATCTATTTTCACGTAATTTGGTCATTGGCTTATGTGGTTGTTGTTGCTGAATCGAAATATGGATTTGAGCCTTTGACGAGGAGCTCGGATTTATTGAAGGGGATGAGATTGGTTTCGTTGAAATTGTTATTGTTTTATGGGATTATAAGGGGATTTTTGGTGTTTGTATATTCAATTAATTTGTTGAACTATGGTTTGAGTCGTACTTGGAGTGTGATTAATACTTTGTTTGGTTCAGGTTTCTTGATGATACTTTTTCTTCAGAGTAGTGTAGTGAATATTGTGTTGTATAATCACTGCAAAACTTTGAACGACGAATTGGCAATTGGGATCGATGAAGGGTTTACTTTCGATTATGTTAACTTGCCTGATAATGATGATGAGAATGTTGTCCCTCGTGTTATTACTAATGTCACAACTTGATGGGTCTTTCGCGTATATGTTTATCGTGCTTGTATTTTATAAGTATGTAATAATTCACATTTTTCGGATCTAAAATCATAAAATCTGTAAGCTTGTGAAATTGATGCATAGAATTCTGTTACTATATAGTGAATGTTCTAAAATAATGTTAAATATTTACATTTAATGTAGTCTTGCTATTCTTTTATGATTTGGATTATAATTAACTCCTTGTGCCACATATATTGCAATTTACTTTTTTTCGTTATTCCAAAATTTTATAAACCTTTCTACGACGTATATACATCATTAGATATTTGATGTAAAGTGATTGTGTCGATTAGTTAACTAGCCTAACTGAGCATATATAGTTAATTAGTAAGGCTCGTTGTGTATTCTTTAGGTTGAAGTTAAAAACAATTATATATAACATAGGCCGGCTTAATGAGGGGGGCTTAGCACAAATAACCATAACGACTCCCCCTAATATGAAATCACGGCTTCGCCTCTATGTATATAGGAGCAAGACTGAATCATTTGCTGCGACATAAATTGAATATTCTTATGATTATTATAGGTATTTAATTACATATGCATACACATAACTATATGCATCAATATCACAAAATTATAAGACTATAACACATACAAATTTATATAAGCACAAACAATAAAAGAACCCGCTAACAATATATGATCATCAAGCTACGGAAACAGTAACAACATGCGGGCCAACCTTCTCATAATCATAAGGCAAACTAACATACTTGTGATCAGCAATCCCTTGAAGTGGTAATTCATCATGCCTAACTTTGCAATAATTATACAAGACGGTATTAGCAGCAGTAGTCCGTAGCAAAATCATCATCATGAAGATGGTGCCAACAATCTTGATAAATACAAGCCCCTCTCCACTGATCCCAAAAATATTACCCGAACAAATCCACGCCATAAGTCCACCACATATCCCAAAATACAACAAAATCAACAAGGAAACGGATCTCATCCCTTCCACTAAATCCGAGCTCCTCTTCAAAGCCGCAAACCCCCATTTCGATTCAACCACAACCACCACGGAAGCCAATGACCAAGTGATTTGAAAATATATCATAATTACAAATACAACCACACCAACAAGCAAAGGAAACCACATGAAGGAGTTCAAGTTGTTGTAATCAATAACAACAAACCCAAAAGTTTGTACCAACATAAGAATAATTCCAAGTAACATAAGGAGTGTCATTGTGATGAAAAAGAGAAGAACGTTAGCTACGATTGATGTCCAAAAGAGTGGGAAGAAGGAGGAGGTTAGGGACTTGATGGAGTCCAATAAGGTGAGTGGTTCACCGAAGAAAGCGTGGTGCGTGCTATAGGTGATCGTGCCTGTGGAGCATTGAGTGAAGATGTTAACGAGTAGCATGTAAAAAATACGATGAATTAGAGGTTTTTGATTGATCGTGACGAGTTGGTTTGTGATGAGAAAGAAGGAGACAGGGAGGAAGAAGAGTGACAAGGTGACAAAGTGTGTGTAGTTAGCCAAGATGACCCTCTTCGACTCTGAGAGAACGCGGCTTATGTTCATGGTGTGGACCGGTGTTGTTTCTGTAGAGGAGGTAGATCACGGTGGTGGGATGATGGTGATGTGGTGGTAGAGGGATTTAGTGATTTTACAAGGAAATGAGTTGTGATCGAGTTTATGTAGTAGGTTTAGTTTAGATGTTTTATCCAATGACTGACTGCCATGTGGAATGTTGACTAGTTGACTTGATGAATTGGTCTTATTGGGTGTCTGCCAGGTGGTATTTTAATAATTTGAATTTTGGACTAGACTTTTCGTTATATAATAGTATGCATCTACATCGACGTTTGAAAAGAAATACTATGTATACAACTCTATTAAATTTATTGCAAGATTGAGTCATAATAGTACACAATTTTAAGTCTTCAAGTTACTAATTATGATACTGTTGTGAACGATCGAAGAAGAAGGACTCGTATCATTCAAACCAAACAAAACGTACAACTACTTAATGTTTATCCGGTAGAAAGCAAGAATATGTATAAAGAAATGTCCACACAAACATGAAACTAATATGAAACCCACTAAAACCTCAAATAAAACATTTCCGATCATAGAGTCATTGAACGACAAGATAACGGGATGCAAGGACAGTTGACAAAGTACATGTCTAAATAGTAAGATCACCACAAACCGAAAATGACCATGACCCACATTGCTATAACAAGCCTAAATCCACCCCTAAATAACCAAAAACTGTTAAAATTCATGAATATAAAACTTTGCTAAAGATGTTAACTATATAAACAACAATCTGAACGATAGATCTAAACAACGAGAACGATGTCAACCATCCCTAATAGAAAAGAGTAACATTATGTATATGTATTTCTAAACTTTTGTCTAAAAGTAAGTACAAAATCGAGGTTGAGTTATTTTTAGCTAAAGTGTTTATTTGATGGAATTAGTAATCTAACAATTTCACAAATTTTCAATTTTATATTTCAATTCACTTTATTCTTTCTTTTAAATTCATTTTAATTGTTATGTTTTTCTTAGATATTTTTTTAATATAAATTTGCAAGTATGTGTGTCGACTTTAGCTATAAAAAAAAATAAAGTAGCTGAATTTTACTAATTTTTTATAACTAAAAATAGAGACATGCTTACGTGGGCCAAATACTTAATATATATATCTATATTTAAAAATGCATGAATTATATACTCATTAAATAATGAGAGATTACTAGATTACACATATATTTCAAAACCATCACCCAATTTTTGAAAATTTAAAATGGTTAATTTTTTTAGAATAATTTTCTTATACATGTAATAAACGATAATTAACAAAACTAATATAAAGAAACTAATAATCATTTCATTTATACCGTTTAAAGTTCAAAAAATTCTATACAAAAATATACATATTATGGTTAAAAATTTAAAATACACATTAATTATTTGTTTCATTTCAATAAATATATGTTCTATAATTCTATTCAACATATCACATCCGACTTTCAAGTAAAACTAAGAAATTATATACTCTCTTACCTTTTTTTTTAAGTTGAAAAACGATTGTGTTACTTTTAAATACAAATAGTTAAGATATATAAAGCCACAAACTAAGTAATTTAATAAAAAAAAAATTATTAATTACATTTAAGTTATTTCGCTTTTTATTTTTAATACATTTTTTATTATACAAGAGATATGTTTGACACAAATAGCTATAACTGAAAATATGAATTAAAATTAGGAACTGAAAGTTTGAGCTTTCTTATTTTTAAAGCTACTTGGTTTTTAATTTGGAACATTTTAAAACTTTTTTCTAAAATAAAAGCTAAATCAGGAGCTTATTTTTTTTAAAACGAAAAACATCTTTGACCAAACACACCCAAGACATGGGAAATGATAGTCTAACACACCGACACACGGATCTCTTCCTTCGTTCCCAATCATTCTTAAAAATCGACACACACATTTCTGCATTCATGTCTTTGAAAATCTTTTGTTAATTTTTCCCCCAAATTTGTTATCTTTTTAATTGAATAATGGAATCCCCCAAATCAACCGAAACCCTAGATCTCCCCCACCCCTTCGAACAACTTTCCGACCACCTATTCCAATCCACGTCAGCATTAGAAATCCTACGAGAAACCGTCAGAATTTTAAGGTACAACTTAACCGGTTTCATCTCAATTTCCGCTGTTTTAATCTGCCCTGTTTCAGCTGTTTTATTATCCAACATTTTAGTTAATCAATCCCTAGTTACACGTCTCACTATTAAGCTTTTATTACTAGCTAAATCATGTGGCTTTCCCATCACTTCACTTGTCGAACACTTGTGTCGAAAAGTATCCGAAACCGCGGTTTCTACTGTTATGTGTTTCCCCTTGTTTATTACATTGTTGTTGATATCCAAAGCGGCTGTTGTTTACTCTGTTGATTGTACTTATTCACGTAAACAGTTTGATTCCTCGAAATGTTACTTGATTATTCAAAAGATATGGAAACGAATCGTGTTGACGTATTTGTTGGTTTGTACGGTGATAACCGGTTGTTTGAGTTTAGTTTTGATGTTACTTGTTGGTGTTAGTAGTTTTCTTTCTGTGATCGGGGTTTCCCCGGATTTTATTGTGTGTGTTGTGATTTTACTTGGTTTGTTTTTCTCTGTGTTTTTTGCGAATGCTGTTATTATATGTGATCTGTCGATGGTGATATCGGTTTTGGAAGATGTGTCGGGGTCTGAGGCGTTGTTAAGGTCTAGTGTTTTGATTAGGGGTCAGACGCAAGTTGGGTTGATGATATTTCTTGGTTCGACGATTGGGATGGCGTTTATTGAGGGGTTATTTGAGCATCGTGTGAAAACTTTGAGCTATGGAGATGGGTCTTCGAGGCTTTGGGAAGCGCCGCTTTTGGTGATTATGTATAGTTTTGTAGTGCTTATTGATTTTATGATGAGTACGGTTTTCTACTTCAGTTGCAAGTCTTATAGTTTGGAAAATGGTTCTATTGAAGAGTGTGGATCGGTTTTAGAGGCGTTGGCTGTTGCACCTGTAGTTGCTTCTGAAGTTCAATAGCATTTTGCGGGTGCATTCAAAAGCTCGGGAACTTAAATTTGTTATTGTAAAAGTGTCTGTTTGGAGATTCTGTTTTGGATTAGAGTTAGAATAGATATATTGTTTCGTGATTGTTGTAGTATGATAAATGATACAAGACGAGATTAGCCATTCATAGTTGTTTTGAACTTCATGTACAATCAGTTGGAGACACGAGCCTATAAATTAATAGAAAGAACAACGATTTTATAAACTTTCTTGTCAAGTATAGATTGTATCGAATGTACTGCATTTATATTCATGCTATTTTGCTTCTATGTGATGTTTTTTGATTTTTAAACACCTGTTGTTTGTCTGTCGGTTTAAAGTTGCGTTTTTGGAGTTTCTTCTGAACAAATGTAATGTGAATTCTCGTTAACACGCTTATGGGATCCTAAAGGTATCAATGATAGAGGGAGTAACATAAGATGTTATTTGAGCATCTTATTCCCTGCAGAAAATCGAAGACGGGTTGTTGGGGATCGCTTATTGAAATAAACAGTATAGCATAAGCAAGTTTAATCCGCATATTAGAACAACTTATTTCGTTCACAAAAAATCAGATGAGCAGTTTGGGTTAGTAATTCCAAACAACTTCAAAACAGCTTATAACCCGTATAAGCGAAGATCTAAGCTAGCAAGATTATCCTATTGCTCCAATCGGTTTATTTGTTAATAATATGAAAAAATAACGCCGCTGCCGGGGATCGAACCCGGGTCACCCGCGTGACAGGCGGGAATACTTACCACTATACTACAACGACTTGGTTGTTTATAAATTATGTCGAAATTAATTAAACTTTAATTTTACTACTAAATAAATATATTTTTATTAAATTAAATAAATAAAAGAAAGAATAGAATACAATCGCACCACCTTGTTACTGATACATAACAGTGTAACCTTATATCAAAGGGTGTTACTACTCGAAAACAGACCGTTAGCTCGATCCACTAAAGAACATGTCTAAAGAAGGAAGATCGAAAGAACTCCAAAGAAATGAATAATCTCCTTCCTTAATACTTGAAGACGACGAAAATGATTCCATACTCATTAAACTATGTTGTTCATGACTCTCAAGGGATTTATCTAAATCATTTTCTACGTTATTTGCCGGACCAAGAGTTGATAACTTTTCGTTCTTTTGGTTTTCCTTCATCTTTAAACATTCAGAAATGCCGTTATATGCATAGAGAGAAGCAGAAATGTTTCTTTCGAATTTCATTCTCTTCATGGCTTCAGTAAACATGAATGGGTCCTCGATGTAGTTTTCCTTCGTTATCTCTTCTGCTATATCGAATGGAGAATAGTTCATAGATGAATTGATATTGTCTACAAATAATAAATCGATTAAACTTATGTCTTGTTCTACGTTTTCTTCTACCTTAGGCTGATCCACAACTAAAGAATGGTTAACACTTAAAACCATATTTCTTGAACCATATTCGGAACTTGTACTAAAAGATTCACTAGTGTAAATATTAGAATCTGGGATGTCTAAGATTTGGTTAAAGTTGGAATCTTGAACTTGGGCTGGTTCTTGAAATTGATGGTTTTGGAAAGAATTATAACTACCATTTTCATGATTCGCGTTGTTTCGTGCTCTAAGTCTTTGAATGAGAAGATTAGTGATTTTTGAAGAAAGGGCTGGAGATTTATTAGACGGATTACACGGCCAAAAATTGGTTCGAGTATTGGCTCCACGGAGCAAACAAGCTGCTTCATCGTACGCTCTAGCAGCTTCCTCGGCAGTATCAAATGTACCTAACCATACTCTTATTTGTTGTATGGTGTCTTTAATCTCAGCCACCCATCTTCCTGAGGGTCGTTGGCGGACACCAACGAACCGTTTTCGTGCCCTTATAGCTCCCCCAACATGATCTCCACCGTTCATTGCTTGATCATAAACGTTCTCACCATTAATACTGTTTTCTCCCTCAATATCCTTCCTTTTTCTCATTGTATTCGCTATATAAGTGTTTTTGGTATGGAATAAACTTATGGGTAATATTTATTTATATATAAGTGTTGTCGTACAAGAATTCGAATTATAAGTGCAAGTATTGTAAGGATCGTCTTCATTTGTTGGAATATATTTGTCTGATGTGTAGTGCAGATATGCTGATGTGATATGAAAATACGAACAGTGCTTTAAAACGATTTGTCGTTTATTTGACCCGGTCAGATATACGCTAAGGGATATTTGCATTTGGAAATTTGTATGCAAAAAGTTACAATTTTAAGAATTTTACTTATGAATGAGTACATTCACATTATGTTAGAGAATAAAAAGAAACAAGTCAAATGGGTTGAACGGGTCAAAAGTATTCGTAATTTAGCACACTAACTATTTATAAACATTGTAAAGGTTTTGGACAAAAAGTGTTTCGGGTCACCCAACACATGTTGGCCCATAGATAGCATCTTGATGTACTAAATAAAAAGGGATAAACTCCTAAAAAGTTAGTTAATTATTAACAGTAATTAGTTGAGTTAATTGGTTATTAATATGTTTAAAGTAACTAATTAGTATAATAAAAATGCACACATTGGAGGACTAACCCATTATAGTGAAGTCTCTAATCACTTTGCGTTTGTCATTGTTGAAGACGATTAAAAAATTCCGATGATGCCGAAGCCCACCATGTCAAAGGCATTTTTAATTGTTTCGGGATTAAGACTAATTAATCTTGTTTGTAAATTACATTTTAATAATTACTAACTTTCTTCAAACAGAAAATCATATGTCTATGAGCCTAAGGAAGACATATCGCTATGGACTGAATATGTTTTTTTTTTTAAATTTGTTTCGTTTTCTTTTACTCGAATGTGTCCTTAGTTGCCTCATCCCACAATATCGTACCTCTTCTTACATTTGTTTAGAAGTCGGGGATTTTATCAAAATGGTCATTGAACAAATTATGGGCGTAACCTGATGTGACAAATTGCATCAAATCAGAACCTATTTCATCTGTCCTTTTGTGTTCTTTTTCTTTCTTTGTTATTAACACCGAAAGCCATTATATCCAAAACTCGAACTGAAAATACAAACTTCACCTAAGTTTAATATTAATTACAGTAATTATATTGTTCACGTACGTGTTTATATATATACAACCAGACCCAACAGATGTTCTTATATAGATGAAATCATTCAGCCGTTCTATTGACACGTTTTGGATATTTATGACAACAACTAGCTGTTCTAACGCGTTTCCTGAATCTTTAATGGAATCCTTATGCTTGTTAGCAGTTGTCCCAATATTAGCGATTTTGCAACGCGAAAAATGGCTAGGGACTATTTCATGCTATTTGGACTTTATTAGCGATTAACCCAAATATTCAGTGAAAATGCTTTATGAATAGTTTTCAACACTACTACCTGATGGTTAAAAATCATTGCTAATATTCTTAACAATATATGTAGATTGAATTAACAAAATTGAAAATTCAACCAAAAATACACAAGAAATTGACGAAAGCGGATGCTAAATTGATATGGCTTGATGACCCTCGGTAACATAATTAGTTTTGCCTGAGTAACAACTAAATTCAAAGGGATCATATCGAAATGGAACACATATGAGAATAATCATTCTCAAGGACCTCAACTTCATAAAGTTTTCATCTGAAATCACACATTTCCAATGTTTTGATAGACATTTGAGCCGCAATAAGGGTTTAGTTGGCATTATATAAAAACCACACGAAGATCAAATGTACATTATATCAAAACCACACGAAGAAGATTCACCAACACTAACAAGTTGAACGAGCACATAAAGCAAGGAGTCGTTACTTGAAGGCACCTGAACAGAAACCTTCATTAGCCTACCTTGACCCGAGTGAGTAATACAAGTATGTGACCACTCCAAATACCTTCATTAGATTAACTAACAATTCAGTGAAAAGGGCATTATAAGTACCTTTTAACACTACTGCCGGATAATTTAAAATTGTTATTAATATTCCAGACAATATTGTAGATTGAAATGTAACAAAATTCAACCAAAAAACACACAAGAAAAGGGGAACGCGGATGTTATATGATATGGTTTGATGACTCTCTATAACATAATATAGAAAAATATATTAACCAAACAAAAACCATATCTAGTTGTTTCCTTTCAACTTAGAGATATAAAAATTAACCAAATATCTGTAGTTTCGCTATAACTAAAATCAAAGGAATCATGTCGAAGTAGTACACATATGATATGGTGAGATAGAACTCTCCACATATTCTACCGAATGTAGACGCTCTAATTGGCCAAGGCTTTTCACGGCGTTCATCTCCCTACCTAATTGTTGAAATAATGCTTGTGGCTCGATTTTAATCAACGGTTGCCCCACAATCTAAATTGAAATCCAAAAAGGTCTCCGACAAGGTGACCCTTTATCTCATTTTGTATTTATTTTGGTGGTTGAAGCTCTTAATGTGGTTCTTAAAGATGCGAAAACAAATAGATTTTCCACGACATTAAAGTAGGAAAAGATAAGATTTGTATCTCTCACCTTCAATTTGCCCATGACGCACTTCTTATCATAAAAGAAGATATTAAACTAAGAAGACCATTGTTTCCGATGGACTAAAAGAAATAAAAACCCGAATATTATCTTGATTAAGTTGAATTTTATGGCGAATTATGTAAAGCCTTCCTTTAAATATACCCAAACTAGCACAACCACGTTCATTTGCAAATGTATCTCTGAGAATTCCATCGAGAGAAACTACCAAATAGCGATTATTGTATCCCCTTGCAATCCATTAACTTCCAAGCTTGTTCTGTGACGCATTATAAAAATAAAAGAATTCAAGATAAGACTTTTTAGCAAATTGTGTGCATGTTCGATCAACCCGAAAACAAAAGTCGGTAAGGTTTCGGTCTAATCCGGTTTCAAAATGAACCTCCTTTGCATTTATTGGTATTGGTGTTTGTTTGACCTTACTTTTCATATTTAGGCTCATAAGCTTGTTAATTTTGACTTATGTTTATTAAGCTTAAATTTTACAGCTTATTTGTCGATTATGGATTTATAATCCTTCATTATGTAATCTATATCTATAAGTCGTCGGATAGCTAATGTTTGAGATATTCCAAATAGTGAAATGGTATATATTTGAAACTCGTGACTCTTTAGTTGCCCTGTGTTTTAATTACCATAATGAGAGGTATAATGATACGTAAACTGTTCAGTTACCCTAAGTTAATAACACATTTGAAACTTCTAACTCTTTAGTTGCCCTGTGTTTTAATTACCATAATGTGATGTATAATGATATTCCTGACTCTTTGGTTGCCCTGTGTTTTAATTACCATAATGTGAGATATAATGATTTTTTAGACTGTTTAGTTACCCTAAGTTAATAACACGAAACTCCTGACTCTTTGGTTGCCATGTGTTTTAATTACCATAATGTGAGGTATAATGATATTTAAACTGTTCAGTTACCCTAAGTTAATAACACATTTGAAACGCCTGACTCTTTAGTTGCCGTGTGTTTTAATTATCATAATGTAAGGTATAATGGTGGTTTTGTGTTTTTTTATATAAGTTCTTTTGCATCAACAAACCACATAACCACGTACAATTATGTCTCTTTCGAAAAACATGTCTCACTCCAAGATTGGCGCCGTTGACCCAACTAGAGAAGATTGGGTTGTTAATGTAAGTATTTGTAGAATGTGGGAGGCAGTAAATACGAAATTCGGTGATGTCTTACTTGGGTTGGAGATGGTTATAACTGATGATGAGGTAATTTCTAATTTGTTTGAAAATTTGAAAAGCCGGGAAAAGGGTACGCCACGAAAACAGTTAATATACAATAATTTCTACCATGTTTTTTATGTACAACGATGGAAACCTTTTATATATTATTATAAATGTGTAACTGACCATGTTTTCACTATTTTGGCAACAGTTGGTCGTCATGTTTTCACTGTTTTGGCAACAGTTGATCGTCTATATACTCAATCCGGTTGGTGCTACAAGAGTTGTGGAGAGTGCAACAAAGAGTTAGTTGTAAACGATGGTTTGTTTTTTTGTGATCTTTTCAATGACTTTTGCAAGTACCCTATGATAAGGTTGGTTTTTTGAGTTGTTTTATGTAGGGACTATGGTATTAACCTACCCAATTATTGCCTTTTGTAATGTCTGTTTTCGTTGTTGCAGGTATAGGGTCCATGTGCATGTGTGTTGATTAGACAAGTGATACAACATGTTATATTCTTTCTATACCTTACTTGAAAATATGCAGCAGTTTGCTGAATTATATATGTATCTAATCTAATATCTAATACTGTACGTAGGAATGTCTTTTTATTTTTACATATGTATTTGAAAAGTTTGACTTTTGTAGTCAATCCCTTAGCTATTTTAGTGGTCACATCAATATTGTTCTAATTCAGTTTCAGATTCATATTGTTCGAACTCCCGATTCTGATCATTGTTCGTGACAAATCTGTTTAGAAATTGTCACCGCGCAACGCGCGGAAATACGCCTAGTTAAAAACATAATGCAAAATCAAATAAACTCGTAAGTCCAAAATAACTCAAACAAACACCCTATATAGTCAAAAGAATATACTTCTTGTGGCTACAAATATTCACCTAATACGACTTCAGATTACCTACAAAGCGGGTTGTCGTCATGCAATTAGTCGGCTCGAAAAATGAATCGGATAAATAGATTAAAGGAAAAAGAAAAAAGAAAGAAAGGAATAAGCTCCACAAGAGTTCATTCATAGTGACACTATAGTTTCACTTTCCCTTTTTTTTTGGCCATGGAAGAGGACAACGAGTGGGAGACAATTCAACCATCATCATCATCATCATCCACTTCCACCACTCATTCCGATGAAGACGACGGCGATACGGTGGTGATCATCCAAACACCCACCACCAGTTCCCACCAACCCATACCTGTTTTCCCTCCACAACCAGCTTCACCAACACCATCATCTTCTTCATCCTCGAACTCGACTGAGATAGTATCAACTGATGGAGAGTTACCCGAAGTGAGAGTCACGCTGATAAACGCGAGTTTGAGGATTTTGAGGTCATGGGCTTTGAGGGTTTGTTATGGGATTCGAAGCAGAATCAGATTCTTTGCGATTGCGGCTTTTGTGACCGTTACAGCATTCGTGTGGCGTTGGAATCGACGGCGGAGGATATCGGAGAAAGATTATAAGGATAAGATGTTGCTACTCATAAATCAGAAAGATGAGGTTAGTTTCGTAATTTATGTATTAGACTAGGTGTAGTTTTTAGAATAATGATATTCGACACTTTAACTCGATTATGATTGTTTTAGTTGATTAGGTTATTTGGTACAATTAAGCCCGAAGAGTTGGTTATTCGGTTACTTCACTTTCGCATCACTAGTGTATTAAGTAGTTTGGTTCATATTATATCCTAACATATTTTTATCAATGTGGTTAACAACTTACCATCAATGTCTAATCAATTGGGTTAACTGCATAAACATGTAACAAACTTTGTCTGTTTTGCTATTGTGTATATCAAATTCTTAGAACATATATTGTGGTATCAAACTCTTTTTGTTGCAAATTCTAAGAAAAAATCCGGTTCATACATTATTTGTTAAAAATAGAAGTTGAATACACACAATACAAGTTGTGAGAGTTTAATATACACAATAGCAAAACAAGTCAAATTTATTACATTTTCAAGCAGTTAACCCTAATCAATATATACATGATTAATATCTCATTCATGTCGAACTAAAGATATATTGTTTTGTGAAATTTGGTCTCATATTCAATATGGTAATATATATCTTAGAAGTCGGTTAATCTCTCATGATACAAACCTATTGAATACTTTTGTTATTTTTCATAGAAAAAGAATTTTATAGAGAAGATTTTACACTGAGTATTAGCAACCCTTCTATCTCATACAAAAATCGGATAGAAAATGATAAAATTAAACTTAAAGTGACACAAACAATATATCCTAGATGACGCAAGATGGGTGGGTCAGGTAATGGGTCAAAATTGGTTCGTTGTAGTATGGATATATTTTTCCCACACCGGTTCATTTGACATGGTAACTCTATTTTGTCCCTTCTCTAAAATTTATGTAAGATTGTAAATATTAATGCGTTAATTGGGATTACAAAAAACAACATTACACATCAAAAGTAAATTTTTTGATGACTTTTTCAATCCATTTGGCCAGTTCGACTCGTCGCTATATATTGATTTGACCCGTTTGAAATAAAACATAATCCGAATTAACTTCGCCATCTCATTTACATCCTACCTGAAATCAATATACATGTTCTGATTTCCTCCATGAATATATGTAGTTCTCCCTTATTATTCGTCCAATCGATTAGTGAAGGCAGATAATACGGTATATACCACTTACTTTATGGCCTGGAACCCGTTTTTGTTCTGATATTTTATTTTATCTTTTTTGCAGAAAATAAAACAGCTTCTCCTTCAAATTGACCGAATGAATGAAGCCATATCAGGTCGACGAAGGGTTCCAGTGCTTCGGGTTGTGGTTGATAAGCCACTTGTGGTCGGTCCAAGGCCAAACTGGAAGCCAACTTGACACTCTGCTGAAAATTTTCTTCACGTTGGAAGTGCAACGTTGCAAAATTACAATAAGTTTAAGAGTTGCACAAAGTTTATCTGGTTCTTATTATTCGTGTTCCATGTAATGGATGGTGTGCATTTACCTACTTTTTTCTAATCTCCCTTCGGGGAGTTTAAGTAGAATTCCTTTTTATACATGTATTGTATATGTAAAAGATCACAGGAGCAAGGAATTGTGGTGTTTGTTGGATACCGTCTAATGAATATTACTTACGTATAAGGTCTCGTAGCACATATGATACATTAAGAGGATCAACAAGTATTTCTTTGTTGTGAACTTGTGCTACACTGCTACGATGACGATGATCTTATATTACACACAATGAGTCCATTGTAGACGGTAGAAGCATGATACAATATTTGCCATACAGAGCTAATGGTACAAGGTACTGAGGTAGGGTGGGAAAATGGACAAGCCACCATGAAAAAATAAATAATCCAAAATGACCCATGGCCATTTGATTATAAATAGGTCAAAATAGGAACGCCTAGAACAAATATTTATTTTCTAGTATCTTTTGGTTGCTGAGTGAAGTCGTTACGCAAATATATATACGCCAAATATAATATAAATTTTGTTATATTTCAACTAAGTTTTATTTTCTTTTTTTGACGTTTTAACTTTTGTTTGAATTAATATTATTTAATTCAAAGCAAAAGTTAAAATAGTAAAAAGAAAAAAAGAAAACTTAGTTGAAATATAACAAATTTTATAATGCGGGTTAAAAAACTTTCATTTTAATTGATAACCCTATATAATTTTGAAAAGGTTCGGAAGGTTAAGAAACTAACACAAAAAAACGGAACTGGAATAAATGAAAACTCAAGCGACATGTTATCAAAAGTTATATGCTAATAACAATATAAAATATAGACACATAAGAATAATGTATATAAACGTTGTGTTAACATTAGAAACAATATCACGAACTTAAAATCACAAAAAAAAAAAAAAATTAATTTAAGGAGTACCTATTTAGTTCGATAGATAGTGTTTTGTCTCTTATTTCTGAATAGATATCCAAAATGTTAGTATATACGAACTTAAGCTTTAAGGATAAACTTTCAATATTGATATTAATATTAACTAGATTATTGCCCCGCGATAGCGTATACAAAGATAAAGTTTGACTAGTAAATTTTTATTTATGTAGATTTTAAGTTACTATGAGAAGACAATGTCATACGTATAATAACATATATGTTTACGTTTATACCTATGTTCCTTATAGTTAAAATAATATATACACTTTTACGTTTATATACATGTATAGAGGTGACCAAAAAAACCGAGAACCGGCTAGAACCGCAAAAACGGCCCGACTTTGGACCGAAACCGAACTGGACCGGCTATGGTGGTCCAGTTCTCGGTTCTCAAAAATACTCAAAAAATAAATCCGGTCCGGTCCGTGGCTAAACCGGCGGTTCACCGGTTCGGACCGAAAAGTTAACTTTTTCTTTAATACTCCGTAATATGCTAATATTTAATTTTATATTCATTAAACAATTAAACCTGTAAACAATATAATACCAATTTAGTTTCAAATCTCATCATCGTCACTCATGTGTACCGACTGTGGGGTACTTACTCTGCTATACGTGGCAATCTAATGTTTTATTTTTGGGAAGTAAAATACATTATATTAAACAATGAATCGAACCGGTAAAGTATTAAACATGAAATATTATAACACCAATTAATATTTATTAAAAAATTAAACATTAGATTGCCACGTATAGCAGAGTCGGCTTTTAGCACAAGTGGTCGTGTATTGGATGCTTTTAGAAGTTCCTTATCTACGGACAATGTTCAAGCTTTGATTTGTACTCAAGATTGGATAAAAAATCCAAGAAAAAATGTTACTGAAATTGATGAAGAAGATTTGGAAGACTTTGAAGATATTAATAAAGGTATTAACTTTTAAATTTTAATAAGAACAAAGATTTTCTTATATGTATGTATTTTTATATAATTACTAACTATTATTTGATTATTTATAGATATTTTGGAAAAAATTGTCGAGATGAAGATGTGGAGAAGCTAGATGATTGATAATGCACATGACGAATGAATAAACAATTTACGTTTTTTGTTTTTACTATTCGTATTTGGTTTCGTTTTAGTTTTTTACTATGCCTATTACGTATTTACGTTTATGATTTGTAATTCGATACGAGTACTTTTTGTGTTGCTTATCGTTTAACCTACTTTATTCTTAATCTTTGCATGACTTTTTTTCTTTTTTAAATTGAATAACCTTTTTTATTACTATGTTGTGTATTGTGTGAGGTATTAAAACCGAAAAGAACCGAAAAACCGGCTAGAACCGACTAGGAACCGGACCGGAAATGACACGGAAAAAGCGGTCCGGTCCTCGGTCCACTGTTTCTTGATTTTTTTTGTCTCGGTCCGGTCCGGTTTTTTCCGGTTCGGTCCGGTCCGTGTCTTTTGAACACCCCTATACATGTATACCTATACGTTTATACACATTTGTTTATAGTTATACTAACATATACACCTTTTAGTTTATACATATGTTTTGATATTTTTATGAGAAGATTTTAAAATAACAATTAGGTAACTCATAGTCCAAATTGAGCGATTTCATAAGTAAATTAAAATTATGTTTTTCATTTCACTGGAGATGAAATGAAAGAAAGAATGTAATTATGTATAGTAAGAGGGTGTAAAATGGAAACAGTATTTGATGACATCATCAATCTGATCTAACGGTTGAAATCAAAGAGGTTAATCCATCCAAGGGACCATATTTCGCCATGTGGCATTTAAGGCCCCTCTTTTATTATATATTAAAGATGGGGGTTTGTTTGAGCTTATATAAAAGTTTATTGCTTTATTGATTTTCGACTTATATTTTATAATCCTTAATTTTATGTTTTATATAAAGGGTTATTACTCTTTATTACTATTAAGAAACAAAACCAAATTCAACAAGCTAAAAAGTTTTTATATAAACTCAAATAAACACCTCAAAGTTTGAAAAATACCATTTTACATCTTTAAACTTACAAAATCTATGTCGACTTAAGCTTCTATTATTAATTACTTTATTTTTATTTTTATTTTGTGAAAATAGTAAATTTCAAATATTATCATATGTCCACTTGGAATTCTTTTTAATTTAATTCTTCCCTTGAAAACTTGGTTCGCTACTTCGCATGTCGACAATCTCACATAAAACAATGATGATCTAATTTAATATTCAAACAATTAACATAAAAAATGTGGTAAGTTATAGCTTTCCAAAGTCAACAAAAATTATCTAATTGAACCCTTCCAAACTATCAAATAAGTGTTTTATACTATAAACCTTATGATTAATCCAAATACCACTTTAACTATTATTATTATATACATACATATACGTATTAGCTTCTTGATAAGTTCAAGTATTAGCAAGTTTAAACTAGAATTATATTAATATATATCAGGTCAACTGAGTATTTAAGTATTTTGAAGTAAAAAGTTATAGGAAGGATTTGAAGTTATGATCTCTAGCTTATAGTTATCTCATTTTAGAAAATCATTGGAACCAATTGTCAAGAACAAAACGTAAGACATTATCCAACTTATTAATGATACACAATGTGTTTGAGAAAATACTATATAACACGTAAAACAATTCAAAATATGTTTCAATGTATGTAATTTTGTGACTGATGTATAAAATCTAGTTTAATTTTTAAATTCAAAATACTCTGGATTACACACTTATAGACAGTGCACCTAATCGTGTACAGTTTAGTTCATGTAAGTCGGATTTGTTCTCAGGGACTACATTAGTTTTAAATTTAGAAATTAATAATACTAATTGTTTTGGGTGTTTGTGACCGATTTGTCACTTTGTTTAAACTAAATTGAAAGTAATTTATAACGTGAAAACGTTGATTGAAAATTGAATGTTTTAGAAATCAATTAAAGAAAGGACACTTGTTCGTCTAGTTCACTAATGAGGCTCGTGAGATTTATCGAGTTGTGTGCGAGCTCCAAGATGCTCGGCTCCCAAGGCTCGCGAGTCTTGTCAAATTTAAGCTCAATTACAATTTTACCTATTCATTGTTACTATATAGGTAATAATGTATACGAGCTAGTGGAGTCGAGTCGAGTTAATATAATTCATCGAGTTTGACTGTAAAACATATAATCAATCGAGTTTAAGTCAAGTTACGAGCACGAGTTTTGGCAACCAAATCTAGCTCAATCTTAAAATTTAAAACTCTGTCAAGCTCGAGTCGAGTTTCAGCGCAAGTTTTAGTAAACGACTCGATTTTAAGTATAACAATACTCAACTCGACTCGTTTTAACCTCAAATAATAAAGATATTAATATAATTTAAACTTAAAAATATTATTATTATTATTCGGTGGTGTCATACTGTCATCTTCTACATATACCCTGTCCATCACTCAAACACTGAAAAAAATAAATTTATTTTCAAATCATATAAATTTAATCTCAATTTTCATTTATTTATTTTTATTTTCCGATCTGAAAAAAAAATTAAATGAGCGGGAGCGAGGGCAGCTCAGGCCATTCCGCCGCCGGAGATCCACCGGCGACGGAATCCTTAACAACAGCAGCAGAGAAGAAACGTGACAAGGCTAAAGTAAGCCGGACTTCGTTAATACTATGGCACGCTCATCAAAACGACGCAGTTGCGGTTCGGAAACTGTTGGAAGAAGATCGAGATCTTGTTACAGCTAGAGATTACGATAATCGAACGCCGCTTCATGTTGCCTCGCTTCATGGATGGATTGATGTTGCTAAATGCTTGATTGAGTATGGTGCTGATGTTAACGCGCAGGATCGTTGGAAAAACACGGTAATATAGATATATAATGTGTATCTATATACTGTAAGTATATAGAATATTAATTTGTATAATTAGAATTGCATGCTGAGTGATATTGTTAAATTATAATTGTTTATTAGATTTAATTGAGAATGAATCATTGAACAATTAAGGTCTGTAACTTTGTATCGATAACTTGTTTTGATAATTTGGAACTTCGAACGCAATATATATGTTTCCTATATAAATTTGTGTATATATTAACAGATGATAGTTGATGCTTGTTAGTTAATTTTACTATTAATGAAAAGAGGTTAGGAAGAAAATAATGAAAACTATAGTAATTATTAGCTATTAAATACAGTTTAGCGGTTTGTAAGCCTCTTTCAAATGTCGGACATTTTAGGCTTACTCTGAAAGTCTGTTAATACGCACGGTTTTGGACTACTGCATTTGCAATGATGTACAATCCTATTGATACATGACTTTTGGTATTAAAATATCTGATTTCTTAATGAATTTTGTACGAGGTTTGGATCGGTGATTACTGAGTATTTTATGTCGTGTTCTGTGATTTCATTTAGTTCAATCAACTCACTAAATTTGATATTGTTGATGGTAGCCTCTAGCTGATGCCGAAGGAGCTAAAAAACATGGCATGATTGAGTTACTAAAGTCGTATGGTGGCCTTTCATATGTAAGTTATACGCATGCTTATTGGGATTCTTATTTGATCTGGATATCATCTTTGTGATATTCGTTTTTATGCCATTCTTTAATTTCAATTAAGATCGTAGAGGGTTATTGTTCATAGGGAATTTTGGCATCTTTTGTGCAGGGCCAGAATGGAAGCCATTTTGAACCAAGACCTGTGCAACCACCTCTTTCAAATAAATGTGACTGGGAAATCGACCCTATGGAGCTCGACTTCACAAACTCACACTTAATAGGAAAGGTCTGGTTTCACTTTCGTGATACTTGTCACTTAAATGTTTCAAATCTTTATAATTGACAATAACGATGAGTACTATTTATTCTAACAGGGGTCTTTTGGTGAGATTGTAAGAGCAAGTTGGCGTGGGACACCTGTAGCTGTGAAACGTATCCTTCCAAGTCTCTCAGACGACAAATTGGTCATGTGAGTCCCATTATATTTATCTAATTGGTCTTTTCGGTCTATAAATGTCACTTGTTTATTACAGGTTAAATTTAGAATTTGCTAATTTTTGTTTTCCTTACCAATCCAGTCAGGACTTTAGACACGAGGTGAATTTACTGGTCAAACTTCGCCACCCTAATATAGTGCAGTTTCTTGGAGCTGTTACGGGAAAGAAGCCATTAATGCTGATAACTGAGTATCTCCGAGGGGTAGTTGATTAAAAACCACCTAGTTACTATGACTGTTTAAACAAAACAAAAATACGGTCATAAAATCTGACCATTATATTCGGATGCAGGGTGATCTTCACCAGTGCCTGAAGGAGAAGGGTGCACTAAGTCCAACGACTGCTGTAAACTTCGCTTTAGATATTGCCAGGTAGGTTATATATTATGTACGCATTATCCAGGTCGCAGTTAACGAAGCTGTACTTACTTACTTTTCCGTGTTCACAGAGGTATGGCTTATCTTCATAACGAGCCTAATGTTATCGTTCATCGGGACCTAAAACCAAGGTTTATTATTCTCTTGGGTCCTTATTCTCTTCATTCAGAATGCAATGTTTTTTGTCTTCGTTAATTTGTGCACATTTTGGGTTACTAAGTTTCGGGTTACCTTTTTTATACATTAGGAATGTTCTTTTAGTCAACTCGAATGCGGATCATTTAAAAGTTGGAGACTTTGGACTTAGCAAGCTTATCAGGGTTCAAAATTCTCACGATATATACAAAATGACCGGGGAAACTGGAAGCTGTATGCATTATATTTTATACAATTTTGATATTTTATACAATTTGCCATTTTGCATTCTGATTTTTTATGATATACAATGCAGATCGTTACATGGCTCCCGAAGTCTTTAAGCACCGTAAATATGATAAAAAGGTGGATGTGTTCTCTTTTGCAATGATATTATATGAGGTAATTTATGTTGGAATAAGAGTAGTATTAAAGGATAAAAATAAATACGATGTTTTTTTTGACAAAGATGTTTTGAACTATGTCATAGATGCTCGAAGGTGAGCCGCCGTTATCAAGTTTAGAAGCTTACGAAGCAGCAAAATACGTGGCAGAAGGACACAGGCCTCATTTTAGAGCAAAAGGTTACACTCCCGAACTGAAAGAGTAAGTCCGTTAAAATAAAGTGTGTGACTTTAGCCATATGTCGAGTATTAGTATAATGCTGATGCGTTTGTGTATTGGTAGGTTGACGGAGAGCTGTTGGGCAGCAGATATGACGAAAAGACCTTCATTCTTGGAAATTTTAAAGAGGCTTGAAAAAATTAAAGAAACGATACATCCAGATCACCATTGGCATCTTTTTACATAACCAATCATTGCCCGATCATCATCGTTCTCTTGTGAAAATATTCAAGTCCAAAACCTAAGATGAACACAGATTTAGTTCAAGCTTATATCGATAAGCAACAACTGTAGCCAGTTTTTACCCCTTCAGTTTCCTCCTCTTCTCTTATTTTTCAGGTGAGTTTTAATGAAATTTAAGAAATCTTGACTTTTTCTCTATTCAAATAATGAAAAATCTCTACTTTCCTCTTATACTTTTACCTTTTTATCGATTCATTACACTTTGTTCCTTGAAAGAAAATGTTGATGATTACTTGGATTTTTCAAAGTGTGATTTTTATTTTATTTATTTAAACCGGATTGTATTCGATAGATTTTTGTTTAACATTTGACATGGGATATCGTCTAATAGATACATGTGTGTATAGTTTATCACTAATTTTACTGTTCAAATTATATCACCGGTACCAAGGCATTGTGTTCTATAAATTAGTTGCTTCAGTAGTTTTTCATTTTCAGACGCCTACGCGAATTTGATATCAATACGTGATGTAACAAGTCAATATTACACGTTGTAATAGTAAACATGGTTTACAACTATAAACCAAGACTTGCATAAACGTCCACTGATGTAATTTTTATCTTCTTTTTGGCAATTGAAATATTGAAAACCTTCGAGTACTCGATTCAAATGAGCTTCTTCTTCTCAAAAAACGACTTCAAATGATATACTTGCAAACCTACAACCGACATGCAGACAAATAGTGAAACAAAACTCAAAACAAACATTCTTGAGTTCGTGATCCTGTTAAGCTGTTGCATTTCGTTTTCCCTGTAACAAACATACAAGTAAATAAAATCTGTTACTACCTCGTTACAGACAGTTGACTTTCCTAAAGTCAAAAGAACTAAATAAACCTTTCTCGGAGATAAAACATCTCCTCATGAATGGAAGCGATAACGTCTGCAAGCTTCTTTAGCTCTACTTCCATCTCCTGCAAAACAAACAATGTTCCAATAAAAGTCGACAGCAATGAAAAGCGGATTTAAACCTTTCAATTCGTTTATATACTTACGTCTACAGACCATTTTTTGGCTACACTAGACCAATCTTTAGCAGCAACACCAGTCCTCCAATCAAATTCGACAGAAAACTTGATCGTTGGATGATGGTCAATGGCAAAAAAGCACGCCATATAATCGCCACCTTCAGCAGCTTGAAAGGCAAACTGTCCTGATTGCACATGATCAGCATAGTGATACGAGTTCCCATGAATCGATGTCACCTTCAGTCCGTAAAGCAAAATCACAAAAGTTAGCCAAAAAAAAAAAATAAAAAAAAAAATCATCACAAAGACAGAAAGTTGGAAATTCAGTTAAACTTTAGTTACTGAATTACCCTTAAAGTAAGTTTATGGGAATCGGGTAACGGTTGTTGATTTTGTTCTTCATTTGAATTAACAACAGAATAGTGACCAACTGTCATAGAATTACTTTTGATATCTTCTGATATGCATTTGCTCTGACCTGATTCGATATCGAAACGGATCGAGTGAGTGATGATTGATTGAAAACTTATGATCACAAAGACACAAAGTTTAAGTTTTTGAAATTTGTTCATGGTTAATATTGTTAAATTTGATTTGAGTTTAAGGTTAGAGAAAAAAAAAAAAAAAGAGAAACATATGATGTTGTTTGTAAGAAGTTGCTTTCAAGAAACAAGAATTCGATTAAAACAAGACTCCATAAACTTTCAATTATGTTTATATGTTAATACTTAAATTTAAAACAGAATCTAGACAATTTCCTATTTTTGTTTCAATTTCTTGTCATTTGTAATTGCTATAAATCGTCGAAATGATACTTGAGTAAGAGCGCTATCAATTATGACATGACATCGAAAAAATCTAACAAATTTTATCACATCAGCATAACGCTTAATATCACATAAAACTAAAAATACATTTCAACAATCATACAAAAATGTGAAATTCACTTATTTATTTTTATTTTCTAAATAAAAACTAAAAACATGTAAACATGATGTAGATATACACTACTTTTTTTTTTGGTAAATATGCATGAAACCAAGCATTGCATGTTTTATGACTTTGATTATCAATAAAATTATATTTATAGTTGAGTGCTTTTTTAACGGGAAAGTATAGATAAATTTTAGTGTTGGACCAAACTTTCTTATACATTAATATATTATATTTTTCAACTTTTAATAAAGTGTAAATTACGTTTATTTATAAAGTTTTGAAATATTAAGCAAATACCAGAATTCAATGCTTCGTTCACTACCCTTTAATATGGCATAGAAAAACATACAAAAATCTTATCTTTAACTCTTTATTTTATTATTTTATTGAATATTTTTTTTTCTTTTTTTCTTTTGGTTAGATTTTCTGTTTAGGTTATTTAATGATGGATGAGTAAGATTTACGTGGCCTCGCTAATATGTTTTTCTGAAAAGATTCAAACTTGTGACCTCTTGTAAAAAAATATTACGTCTTACTATTAGGAAACATCAAGTTTTTAATTCAATTGATTATCTAAAACAATATTATTTATTTCTACAAAACTGTAAACACAAAATAGTAAATCCAAAGTTTAACAAATTATTGGGAAACATCATATGACAAATTATGATTAGAAGTGTTTAATGGAGATTAAATTATTAATTTTAATAAAAACAAGTGTCATTAAGTCAAAACTTAAAATGTTGACAAATGTTGGTACAAATTACATTATTTATTTCTTTTTTGCAGGCCTTCTTTTTGACATATTTTGCATCCATAGCAGCGTCTATAGTGGAAAATTGGAATCTTTCTAATGTTTTAATATCTCTTATTATTATATATGAAAAGCAGAAAGAGCCTATTTATTTATACATAAAATCATGCTAAGAATTTTTAAATACCAAATAAAAAGTTGGTAGATATAAAAGAATTTGTATATATGAGATAAAAGGTTAAATAAGTAATTCAATAATTACTCATTTGTCTATGTACGATAAATGAAGATGTTATTCGACTTAAATGGGATATCTTACGATTGTTTTTTTAACCTTTTTTCTAATCAGCTATTAACTTATAAATATTTGAAAAATATTTGAACGCATGACTTCTAAATAAACCCTGGAAACCTTAATACATCACTTTAACCTCTTTGTTCTCTAAACAAATCTAAGAGCCGAAGATATGAAAAAACAAAGAATCCAACATTATGCTACCTCATAATTCAATAAGGATATCGTGTACAATGCATATCAAGATAAAATAACTTTTACTATCTAAGCTTTGTGTTTCTGAAACAATCAAACTAATTACAATATGTTCACATAAAATTCGAACCTATAACCAAAACATTATAAGTTATTTCGGATAGTACTAGACTACAAGCATATTCTAAACCGACTTCGAACCTACAACCAAAACATTATAAATTATTCCGGATAATACTAGATTACAAGCATATTCTAAACCGACTTTTCTAGTAATAGAATCTTGTAACAATATATCAAATACTATGTATAGAAGTAACTTTAACATCATTCTTTCTTGTTAAAATGAAATAGTCCCACTACTTCTAGATTTGTATTAAAAGCAAATTGCAAAAATTGTACAATACTCTTCCTCTGTCCCTTTCATCATATTAGATCTCCTTTTCACTTCACTTTTCCCAAAAATTTCATTCAAAATAAAACAAAAAACTTCACTTTCATTCATTTAAGCAAAAACACAAAATAATTTAAAAAAATAAAAATAAAATATTAAATAAAGTAGATCTCCAACATTTGAAAAATATTTGACCATTGTTAATATTTACTACTTATTTAGTATATTTAAAATTCCATTTTCATTATTATAACATTTTTATATAATTTATTTGTTCATCATTCTCGTGATTCACATTATTTTCTTTTGGCTTTACACACTATCAATAATCATTGTTAATCACTCCTCATCTCTCTAGGGTTCTTATTATTATATTTGATCCATTCGGCATAAAGTTTAAATCTTTCTACAAATTCATCAAATACCCATTTCACCAAATTAGGTTGTTTTAATTGGGTAATTTTTGTTTTCAATGTTTTTTCATTTTAATACCCAAATCTTGAAATCTTGAATTTTTTTCTTCACAATTAGGTTATTTTGAATTTTAATCTTTTTGAATCTTTTTCAGTTTTTTAAATACCCAATTGGATTTTGTATCTGGGAAATTTATTAGGGTTCATAAAGGTTCAGTTTGGTGCTATAAAGTTAGACCCTTTTTACCTTTTTAGTGAAGAGTAGGTTATTCTGATTCTAATCTTTTTGAATTTTTTTTAGTTTTTTGAATACCCAGTTGGATTTTATTTCTGGGAAATTAATTAGGGTTCATAAAGATTCAATTTGGTAATTAAAGATAGAGCCTTTTATACTTTTTTTAGTGTTGAGTTTGAGAAATTTGTTAGCAATGTGTTGAGAATGAAGAAGAGATGTGGTGTAAAGAAAACAAATGGATGTTAGATCTGAAAACAGTAGTAGTGTAGAGGTTGTTAGGTGGGCTAAATTACCAGGGCAAGTTATTCATCGAACCAGATTACAAGTTTGGTTTATTAGGGTTTGTTCTAGTATTTTGATTTGGACTTGTTTGGTTCAACTTGTTGCTGTTGGTGAACTTTGGCATCCCAAGTTTTTTACGGGGTTATTGAACCCGAACCAGTTTAATGGATCCACCAGATTGTCTAGTGAGGTCACAAACACAATTAGAATGCCACCGTCTCCGCCAGCAATGCCGCCACCGCCACCCCTGCCACCTCCAAGTGAGTAATCAATCAATTGTTTAATATAAGTTAAATGATGGTTTATGTTTGTTTGTTCAATTGTTACGATGATATGATAGGAAATTCGAACCCAAAACATTAGTCATTTGGCCCTTTTCCATCCCAATTAATAACAGCTTAAGAGAGTTTTTGTTTAATTAGAATTCTTTTTGGCTGTGCAGGGAATTACATAAGTAACGGGTTTCTTAAGGTCTCTTGTAATGGAGGTTTGAATCAAATGAGAGCCGCGGTTCGTGATTTTTCTTTTATTTTCGTGTTTAATTTCTGCTTAGATTAGTTATCTTTAAAATTATATACTAAGATGTTTTGTCATTTCAGATATGTGATATGGTGACCGTTGCTCGTCTTCTAAATCTGACTTTAGTTGTTCCAGAGCTTGATAAGACATCTTTCTGGGCTGATCCTAGGTAATTTTGTTTTTTCATTTTTTTATAGTTGTGTCGTTTTTGGCCTGTTAATTGAGTTATAATGTTTGTTTCAGTGATTTTGAGGACATATTTAATGTCAACCATTTCATTGATTCTTTAAGAGACGAAGTACGAATTGTAAAAAGGTTGCCAAAGAGGTTTAGTAGGAAATACGGATTCCAACCATTAGAGAGGCCACCTGTCAGTTGGTCGAGTGAAAAATACTACCTTGAACATATTCTTCCACTTTTTAACAAACATAAAGTTATACACTTTAATCGAACGGATACACGATTAGCAAACAATGGAATCCCACCACATCTTCAAAAACTTAGGTGTCGTGTAAATTTCCAAGCACTAAAGTTCACACCTTCAATCGAAGCTCTCGGGAATAAGTTGGTACATATTCTTCAAGAACAGGGACCGTTTATGGCTTTACATTTGAGATATGAGATGGACATGTTGGCCTTTTCGGGTTGCACACATGGTTGCACCTTTGAAGAAGCTGATGAACTTAAACGTTTAAGGTACTGGCTTTCTTTTGTTTCAATTTAATAACAAACGGTATGGCATGGGTCGATTTAGGTATGTTTGATATTTAACAGGTCAAATAAAAAAAACTTCTCCAGTTTTACCCTTTTGTTTTTACCTTTTAGGAATGGATAATAAATACATTTTATAACATTTTACTTTTAGTTAGTTGAATGCTAGTTTTACCCTTTTGTTTATCTTTTTATCCGTTCCCCATATTAAGACGTGTGTGAGTGTAATCATGTGCAGAATGTGATACAGTAATTGGTTATTTTTTAGATACCCCTTGAATCCTTGACGTGGACAGTTATTTTCATAACAAAATATAAGGGGCTGTTTGTGAAAAAGATCTGAAAACATCTTATGTCTGCGTGATACAGACGTTTAAGAGCTTTGATTACGTTTTCTCCTTCAGAGCTAAAACCCCATCTTATGATAAAACGAACAGATTTAGGTTTACCTCATATGGCCTTTTTTCTTATTCTTTTATGGCCACAAGTGGAAAAATGATTCAGTTTCAAACCTTTTTTTACAGAATCAAATGTCCAAATATGATTTAGATTGACTAACCTCTGCTTATGCCAATATGGTTTTCATACTTAGACACAGAACCGCTTAAAAAACTAAGGCAATCTAAACTAGAAACTGGACAATATTTTTAATTTTGCCCAGAAAGTTCATTTCTAATGGATACCCTCATAAATCACTTTATTAAAAAAATGAATTATTGATGAAATATACTGTTCAGAAAATCTAAGTTTTTGAATGCTATTGTTGATTTAAGGTATGCGTTCCCGTGGTGGAGGGAGAAGGAGATAGTTTCGGAAGATAAAAGGTCACAAGGTCTTTGTCCTCTTACACCCGAAGAAGCAACGTTAATCCTACAAGCACTCGGGTTTGATCAAAATATGCAAATATATATTGCATCTGGTGAAATTTATGGAAGTGAAAAAAGACTTGAAGCTTTAAGGGCTACATTTCCTCGAATTGTAATTGCTTGCCATCTTGTTCGAATTTTATTAACTTTTTGTAAGGCATTGGTTATTTGGAATAAAAGTTTGGTTGTATTTTTAGGTGAAAAAAGAAACGTTGTTGGATTCGGAAGAATTGCGACAGTTCCAGAATCATTCATCTCAAATGGCGGCACTTGATTTCATGGTTTCAGTTGCTAGTAATATCTTTGTTCCGTCTTATGATGGTAACATGGCGAAGCTTGTTGAAGGTCACCGAAGGTATGTGGTCCTTTTATTTTCTTATAATAGAATTTTTGTTCTTCAAAAAGTGTGGAAATCTAAGTACACAAATGTTTTGAATATTTGATCCGTTGTAGGATCTTGTATTATCGTTAGTATTCATGTTATATATTTGTAATATAGCGGGAAATATACTCTAACATGTACTGTAATACAGGTACCTTGGCTTTAAGAAGACTATACAACTAAATAGAAGAAAACTTGTAGAACTGATAGATTTGCACCAGAATGGGACACTATCATGGAACGAGTTTTCAGATGCTGTGAAATCATCACATGAGAAACGAATGGGGAGACCAAAACATCGTACAATAATTGCAGAGAAACCTAAAGAAGAAGATTACTTTTATGCTAACCCTCAAGAATGCTTCTGTGAGACGGTAAATTGTAGCAATTCACCAGTGATGGCTCAAACATGAACTTTAGGATAACCTTAATAGATGCAAATATCTAAAACCGCTCTCAAGTAAGATGGTTTTGAAATGAGTGTAAAGGAAGAAGCAAAATGAGATTTGTGGAAAATGGCAGGAATTAGAAATTACGAGAGTTGTTTATACTTAACGAAAGTGTAAAAAGGAAGCACCACGTAAGTCGTCTTTCTAGGCATACAGATTTCTTATTTTTTTCATTTTGCTTATTGTTTTCTAGTACAAATTTTCTGCTCTTTGGTTGATTATAAAATATTGGTAGTTATATAAAAATGCTCATTTTCTTTCACAATACTACTAAAGATGTTTTTGTTCGATAATGACTCTTTGAGCCGGTAAATGTCCCCAACAGGATTCGAACCTGGTACCTCTACTAAAGATGTTTCTTCATGTAGGTTTTCGTTATGCTACTTTTGGTCAATGTTTTCATTAATAATAATTATTACCGATATCTTTCATTGATCTGGTTACATTTAACAATATCAAGTGGAGACGTAGTATTCAATAGAAACATTACATGGAGTATATATATATCAAGTAAAACTAACCCTTACACCGCAATATAAACAACTTCCTTTAAACATAATGGGTGTCTACCGATCCAAAAACCTCTTTTAACGATGTTTTTTTTGCTTTTGTGAAGGCTTTTTATCATCACGAAGCTAATGTCGACGTCTCTTAGGGATGTACACGGTCCGGTTCGGCCGGTTTTTGACGTATTTTGTAAACCGGACCAGGAAATCCGGTTTTGGAAAAATACAAACCGATATTATAAGTTTTTAAATTATTATAACCGATATTATATATGTATTTAAACTAAATAAAATGATAAATTATATAACGGACGGTCCGGTTTTAGCGACCGGTTTTACACGTCAAACCGCAAACCGGATCGCATTAACCAGTTTTCAAATAGAGAATGATTGTTATCCGATAAAGTTTCATATTATAAAGAAAATATTATATATATTGGATTGTATTAGCCCAACCGAGAGGATAGGTGATTGCATTTATTCAAAATTTCACTTACTAATTAATATTAACAAATAGCAACTCTCTTCATTCTTGAACAATTTGATGGTTTTCATTCCGTAAGCTATCAATATTCTTCTTCGTACTCTCTTCGATAAGTTCTAAATTCTTTAATTGAAGAACCCATAACAATAAGTTCTAAATCTTGAACAATTTGTTGGGTTGTCATTCTATAATCGATCAACAATGGCGTCGGGTAATATAAGTTTGCATTCGGAATTTCAAATTCATCATCTAGTTCCGAATCAAGCCAAGGAAGTGAAATTGAACGGAATGTGATTAAGTTATTTAGTAAGCTTCATTAATTAAGATCATGTGTAGATTTTTATTGACATTGAACTTAACGTTGTTAACAGACGGAAGTGGCTCCCTGGTTTTTTATGTAAATCAAAAATCAAACTCAAGAAGTATCTCAAGAAAAACTATACCAACATGGAAATCATCACTTCTCGCCTTCTCGGCATTAATTCTTCAACTAAGAAACTATCCTTATCACTTCCTTTTTGTGATGAACGATAAGAGAATGAAACAAAGATGAATGACGGATTCATTGATATATCATTCATCTTGATTTCCAGTATTTTTTTTAACATAACAAGATGACAAAGGTTGCCTAATTAAAAACCATACCAACATGGAAATCATCGTTTCATGTTTGTTTTCTATATCTCTTAAAGGCCATTCAGATCTCAAAGTCAAATCGATGCCTTGTTCAGTTCTCACTTTGGCAATTGAGCATTACAAGCTCAATTGACTGTTTCTGTCCACTTGATGTTTTCTAATCAACGTAGACGAAAATATGTTATCTGTACCAGCCAACCAGACCCCTACTAACCACCAAACCCGGTGGACAAGGAAAACAATAACCAAGCAACCATGACAAGATCAATCCAAACGTTCTAAACTGATAAGCTACATACTTAAATGTAAACAATACGGATTGGCAAATGTTTACTTCTAAACTTTGTCAAGATTATTCAGTCTAAAACATTCAAATCAATTTTATACAAATAACCAATCACAGTGAAAATCAACCTTTGTAACTAAAACAACAATAATCAAACACTGTCAGAAAGCGCAAGAAAAAGGTAGCAATACGTCTCTTACAAGAGATGATGTATCTGGCCACACCTCACAGATTTTCTATGCTATTGTTGCTGAAACGAAAGATTTCCCCAACCATGAAAATCAATTTAAAAAAAATATCAAGTTACGTTAGGCCAAACCTTTGAAACCAAAGCCACAATAATCATCTGCTACATTCCAGAATTTTAAAAATCATGACAGTTACTGTATGAAGTGAACCTTGAAGCTAATGTAAGTTTATTCCTCTGCATATGTTTAAGTCAAAGAAACAAACAAACGTTTCTCAAAACGTAAGGAAAGACAATTAAACATTTTTCTCCCAACCCTCACCAGATCACACAAGTCACATTTTATCACTAAATATGCTGTGTTAAATAATCCTATGAAATCCTACATCAAATCTCAAACGAACAACCAACATTTGGCAAAGAAAACTTTACACACCCGTGCAATCCAATATGATAAAAACTCAAAAGGACACTGTAACATTCTTAGACTGTTTAAACAATATCGGAAAAGGCTTCATCTGGTTTTTATAAGCAAATTTCAGAACTCACAAAGTTCGCTACTTTTTAAGTTTACAATCAGCCAAACAATCTCTCCCTACCGCTATACGAATTAATAAACCAATATCAAATTTTCATATGACATATCAAGCATTATATCAAAACAATAAAACTAGCATACACCATAGTAAATTAGTAAATCTATCATTCATCAATATCGGGCAATCAAAATTCACGGTAGAGCTTATAACAAGCATAAACAAAACACGCCAAGCAATCAATCATTTGGCTCTACACTATAACTCAAATCATAGCAAAATTCACTATATTTATTTCTAAATTTAACAAAATCATAATTTACCCTTTCATAATCAATGACTCTCATCTTTCTGTTCTTTCTGTTCCTCTTCCTTTTCCTGTCCCTCTTCTTGTTCCCCCGAACTCGAACCATCCGAATTCGCAACAACCGCGTCCTGTTCGGTTTCTTTCTCTTTCTCCTGATCCAACTGATTCATAACTTGTTGTTCAGCATCTTTCTCAGCTTGCAAAATCACACCATAATAATCCTGATTAGCTTCCATACATTTCTTCAAATTACTAGTTGCTTCAAAACATTTGTCAACAATATCTTCATTATTCTTTTCGCCTTCTTCGACACATTTTTCCCAATTAATAAAAGTTTCTTTACACTCTCCACCTTTCATAAACTTACAAAACCCACATTCTTCTTCATCTTCTTCCTCGATTTCTGCTATATTTTCTTCGGATTCTTTCGGGTTTTCGATTAAAGTTTCAGACTTTTGAGATGGGTTTTCGGATCCTTCAATTGGGTATTCCGATTCTTGGGTTTTTAATGGCGGTGGTGGTGATGACATGGCGGCGGCGGCGGCGGCGGTGGTGGTTTTAGGGTTTTGTTGTTCCGGTGAATTGAGCGGAGATGGGGATGATAAAATGGTGCCCATGATTTGAGATTCTTTGACTTACTTAAACCCTTTTTTTTTTCCCTTTTTTGATTTGATTATTTTATCTTATTTTTTAATATTGTGTGTGAATTTCCAGAAATTTATTAAAAAGTTTTGACTTGAATATCAAGAAACATGATTTGGGATTATTTTGACCACAAATAAGATCAATTTGGAATTTTTCCTACATATCTAAAAAGTTGGTTTAAGGTTGTTATAGTTCCAAAACCGACATTATAAAATAATGTTATCGAATTTACGATTAATAAGTTATTAAGATTTTATAATTGTGAATGTTTCGGTCTTTTATTTTTATATAATCAGTATAAGATCCCGATCTTATTTATAAAATCAAAATATCTTGATCCAATTTGATAATGCTTGGTTTAAATTACCAAGTTAAAATCGTAAAGATATGCTAGTTGTATAAGGCCATCTCCAATCTTAACACTAAAACACGAAGATAGTGTAATATTTTGTGTAAAACATCTCTAAGGTCATCTCCAATATATGCACCTAAACATTAAATTGATGTAAATTTTGGTGTAAATCATCTTCAACCAAGACACTAAAATAGTTAAAATTTTTGGTGTCACACCATTTCCATACCATTTCACACCAAATTTAGTATGATACTATTCACTACACCAAATATATTTATTTTTTATTCTAACTCTTTTGATTTTGGTTTCTTTTATTATTTAATCCATTTCATCTCAACCATGTCTTCTATATATTAATATATTTCTTTTATTCTCGTGACATAATGTTATTGTTTTATACTTAATACTTTTATAAAATTATAAGTGTTTGAAATTGTATCTATCTTTAATCAATAGTATGTAATCGACTTTGAACAAATATATTGTATGTATATAACATATATTTTTCAATAAAATCCGATACATACAATATCGATAATTTAAAAGTTAGATACTTAGATAAATTATCGATTTAAAGTTTAATATATAAAATATATTTTTAAATAAAATTTGATACATTTATATTTTTCAAGTTGCTAATCGTAGCGCATAAATCCATAAAATGACCAAGTTGGTTGCTTAAATCCTGACCATGATTTTGTGATTTTTAAAGTAAAAATAGTATTGAATGGGAAATGATCCATACATGGCGGACCATTGGCCGAACACACATGTATGTATGTGGAGCAATGGGTTCAATCCAAACAACCCCTTGCAAAATTGTTTTGAAATCTCGTAGTCCGTTGTTAAGACCGTGTTTATCAAGACTCTTTAGTTTACTTAACGTATACAAAAGTATAAAAGGACATGACCAAACGACTAAAAAAATCCCGTTTCAAATCTGAATCATTAGTGAAAACTTTTTAAGTGTTGAATGCATTAATCCTTCTTTATAATAATTATATATTATAAACAATTTAACAGATGGGCTTGAGCCCAAATTCACAAAAGAACCCATTTATATAAGGTATAAGGTATGTCTGAATGTAGCAAACTCGGTACAAAGTTTACCTTCATAAGAAGAGCCCAGATATATAAGGATGTAGCCCAAATACAGTTAAGTTCATTATAATTTTCTTAACTGATTCAGTCCAAACAAGTTTCATGTCATTGTATAGGTGTTCAATGGTTTAGTTCTCAGTTTTTCGGTTTTCTTGGTTAGGACGGTCTCTTGTTTTTTGAAGTCTAAACCGAAAACCAAACTAAATCAAACCAAATATGGAAAATTCAAACCGAAAAAAAAAAATCAAGAACCAAATTTTTGACAAATTTCATTTAACTGAAAAATGTGTAGTTTTTTTTTATTACAAATAGGGACTTAGAAACTATGGATTTATGGTTTATAATTGGGTATACGTGAACTAAAAATATTTAAATTACTTTTTATTATTAATCATAGTAAAATTCTTTAACATAAGAAAAGTTTTATATGTATATTTGTTTATGGTTTGAAGGGTTTCCGGTTTAGATGTATGTCAAACCAAAACCAAACTGAATAACCATACCAAAGCCAAAGTATTATTCTATTTTTATCTTTTTTCCGGTTTTTGTTCGATTTAGTTTACGGGTTTTTCTGTTTAATTCCAAACTTTGAATACCCCTTATTTTCTACATTAACACCATGTAGAAGATTACTTTGGTTGGTTATCATAATCGACAGACCTCAAACAATGACAATTTTCAGTTTAATATAATTTAATAAAGCTGTAATGAAGTTAATTGTGTTATTCAACCAATTAATGTTGTTATAGGTAAACCAATAGATACAACCAATGTTCATCAATAAATGCCTTTGATGATTACTTACTATTGTTCTGCCCTTTTGGAGTAAAAATAGTGAATGATTCTTGTACTTTTTTTGGTTTAGGTTTTCATGCATGTCTTATAAAAGAGCTATAGACCATAACCGAAAAAGGTGGTGTGTTAGTACACAAAATTCATTCAACTTTTATTGCTTCTTATTTGCTTTACTCAATAGTTTGTCATCAATTTGTAGTTAAATGTTTCAATAACAATTTTACCTATTTTGTGTAATAATTGTACGTCCATACTTATTATGTTATTCAGAAGACGGATGACTTTTGGTTTTGAAGTTTTAAATTTTCAAATGGTATGTATACAATTGTTATACACGTTTTAAAATTCTTTTTTTTTTTTATTTAATCTAAATTTAATACATCTTGTTTTTATATTTTTTTAACATCAATTAATAATTCAGTGGTTATTATTGTGTTGATTTTTTTTTTTTTTGCATCTTTCATTATTTATTATATTAAATTTATGTATAATCCATATACATACGAGGGAGGCGGGTTTTATGGAGTGCATTATTGCGACCGCACAGGGTCCAAAAACTTTTGGGGCCAATTTTTTAGTAAACAGTGTATAAGCATGTGTAATGATAGAAGAAATCTCACGTTTCATGTATACGCATGTATACTTATATTTAGAAGCCCATTTTTTCTCGTTGCACATGGCACCTAAAATCTCCATTCCGACCCTACATATAACATAGGGACGATGTAGACATTTATACTCGTCCAGTTTTTTCGTAATATAATTTTTATACATTAATTCTTCATGATATTTTCTACTTTAAAAGTTAATTCTTGTAAACTTGGAATAATGTACTTGAAACCTCATATATTTGGAAAGGCTTTTTGGGAGTTTAAGCGGGCCCTATTTACAACTAGAGTTTTTTTTCTTTTCAAATAAGCCGTTTGGTTGAAACTATTTGTGAAGCTTATTTAAAAAATAAGCTACACTTAAAAATAAGCTACTTTAAGTAGCTTAAAAAGTAGTTTGAGCTTATATATTATGGTAAATTACATAAAAACATTTTATAAAATTTGTCTTATTGTAATTTTATATGTTTTTTAGTCATATTACATATTTAAACTCTAGTTTCAGCTATTTTCCAAAAACATTTCATTTATAAAAAATAAAAACCGAATATAAGCTCTATCTACTAGCTACTGGTTCCGGGTACAAGCAAGTTTTAACAAAACATACCATTCGTCCTTAAATGATATTTTTTTCTAACTTCGCTTCCAAATAAACTTACTCACATATACGGAGATCGACATGCACTTTGTTAATACACGCACATACAAAAAACAAAACCAAACAAAAAAATATAACTTGATTGTACTAAAGCTTTCACATCCTACAAAAAGATAAAGTTTAATTTTATGTGGACGTACACACATGCGTTATAAGACTGTGGGGTGTGGGGCGTTGAAAACCTCCACAACGCCGCCACGTCGGAGCGACAACGCCCGACAACGCCCAAGACCACACCGTCGGGGGCGTTGTCCTCAAAAATTGGTCGCTGGCTTGTTCTGCACAACGCCGTGGTAAGGGAGAATCAAAGTGCAACGGTCGACTACAAAAATCAAGCAACGGCCAAATTTTCAAAAAACCTAAACATTTTCTATAAATACCAACTCATTTTTATAACAAAAACCACACAAAATCTCTCTTTCTCTCTCAATTTTTATAACAATCTCTCTATTTTTATACAATCTTTCAATAATCTCAAATGGATCCCAACAACAACAACAATCAAAACAACCCCAACCCCAACCAATGGAACCAATGGTTCAACCCAAACCAATATCAAAACCCAAACCAATATCAAAACCTAAACCAATTTCCACAATTTCCAAACCCTAACCAATATCAACACCCAAACCAATTTCAAAACTATACCCAACTTCCAAACCCTAACCAATTTCCCCAATTTTACCAACAAACTCCACCACCACAACGACCATCCCTAGACCCGCTATACCAAGGCGGGTCGTTCTCGCAATTGCTTAACCAAGACCATTTATCCAATTTTCCGCAAGTGCCTCCATTTGACGTTGACGATTCTGAAGACGATGAGGTGGTTCCGGAAACTCAAGCTCAAAGAATGCCGGCCCGTGGGAAGAGGAAACATAAGAAGAAAGAAACCGAATCCCTAAGAGGCAAAACCGAAAGGAAGAAGTGGACCGAAGCGGAGGAGATCGCACTTGCTTCAGCGTGGTCGTCGACATCCGAGGACCCCATTTTGGGAAATAATCAACATTCACCACTTTACTGGGATAGTGTTCGTGCAAAATTTTTCGCCAAGATGCTTAAAGATGATCCCTCTTACTTTCGTACCGAAGACTCTCTTTCGAGCAAGTGGAGCGACTTACGAAGAAAGGTCAAAAAATTCAACGGGATTTTTCGACAAGCCCAACAAACTAGACCAAGCGGTCATAGTGATCAACAATTGCTCGAACATGCTCTGCAGACTTACCGCACCATAATGCAAGGGGGTTTCCTACATTTAGCGTCTTGGCAAATATTGAGAAATAGCCCGGTTTGTCAACATGTCCCAACATCTGGAGGGTCCCGAAAAGCGCGTAGAACATCGGACTCTAGTAACCCCTCCACTCCCGCCACTCCCGCCACTCCGGTATCGCCTTTTGCTGGAATCGATCTCAACGATGATGATGATGATCTTCACTTGGAGGAAGACCTTCCAAGACCGATTGGTAGAGATCAAGCAAAGGCAAAAGCGCGCAAAGGAAAGGGCAAAGCCGCTGCTTCTTCTTCGGGGGCCGAAGAATCACTGAAGTATATTGGGGAAAAGTTCGGGGCATTTGCTGATACTGCTGAAGAAAAAGTGCGACAAAGAGCGTTAAAGGTGATCATGCAGGACACCACTCACCTCGCGGAGCCTGCCAAATCAATAGCGGAAGATGAAAAGAAAAGGCTTATCGCGAAATTTTATCCTCAATATTTGTAGTATGTTTTTTATTGTAGTATGTTTTTTTTTTAATAAATTGTAGTATTTTTTTTTTTAAATAAATTGTAGTGTGTTTTTTTTTTTAAATAAATTGTAGTATTTTTTTTTTAAATAAATTGTAGTGTTTGTTTTTTTTAATAAAAATACAAGTTTTTAAATTTCATTTATATAAAAAAAATTATAAATATACAACTTTTTAAAATTACACTCTCTTTCCTCTATCACTCCACATCATCACACAACCACACCACCCATTTTTATCACTCCACATCATCACACTCTCTTTCCTACAAATCACACTCTCTTTCCTACAAATCACCTCTATCACTCCACATCATCACTCCCAATAAAGCCCCACACCCCATAGTCTAAGTTGGGCGTACCAAGTACTAGCAAGCTAGCTTTCACAGACTATGAACCTGGTGGATTTCATAGATGATGACTTTCAAGATCTCTTTAAAAAATCTTCTGTGAAGATGGGAGCTTTTATCGGTAACATGATTAATTATAAGACCGCTCTTAGTGGAGCGTTATGTTGCGCGTTTTACCCCCTATAATGCCGTTATGGCTGGGGGCCGCGTTGAACGGCGTTTTAGGGCTTTTTTTTTTTTTTTGGATTTCGACCGTTTGAGAGATTTAAACGAAAAAAAATAAAAATTAGGCAACGGCTATTTTAAATAACGGCTATTTATTTATTTATTTAATTTTTTTTTTCCCCTATAAATACTCAACCATAACACAAATTATCTACACCAAATCATCTTCTTTCTCTCAATAAATCATAATCTATTATCAAAATGGCTTTCAAAATGAATTTGTCCGATTCCGATTCTTCTGACGATGAAACAATTTTCATGATGGCGACGATGGCCGGAAAGGCTTATTACGATGAAGAGGAAGCTGTCGAAGCTATCGAAACCTCAAACCCTCAGCCTATAAGAAGATTTATAAGAAGAGATCGAGTTGGGGCAAGCGAACGCCTAATGGCAGACTATTTCAACGAATGTTGCATTTTCACACCGGAGCAATTCAGACGAAGATACCGGATGAGGAAGCCGCTATTTCTTCGAATTGTCGACGGTATTCTTAACTATTCTCAAGTTCCTCTTCCTAGTCATTTTAAGTATTTTACATCCCGACTTGATGCTACGGGCAAACCTAGTTTTACCGATATATAAAAATGTTCATCCGCCATGCGTATTTTAGCATACGAAATCACTTCTGATGCATTTGATGAATATCTACACATGGCGGAAACTACATCAAACAAGGCTTTAGATAATTTTTGTAAATGTGTTATGGATTTATATACAAACGTTTACTTAGGAAATCCAACACAAGAGGATATTCAACGTATTTATGCAAAACATGAAGAAAAACATGGGTTCCCTGGGATGCTTGGGAGTATTGATTGTATGCATTGGGCATGGGAGAACTGTCCAACCGCATCGAAGAGCCAATACACACGGGGTGATCATGGATACCCAACCGTAATGCTTGAAGCGGTTGCCTCGTATGATTTGTGGATTTGACATTCTTATTTTGGTGTCGCGGGCTCTAACAACGACATCAATGTTTTGAATGCTTCGCCGCTATTTAGGGAACTCCTCGCTGACAACGCGCCACCTTCTAATTTCGTGGTAAACAACACTGCCTATGAAAAAGGCTATTACCTCGCGGATGGAATCTATCCAGAGTGAGCGACATTTGTGAAATCATTTTCTCATCCACCAGACGAAAAGCGAAAGAAGTTCAAAAAATTTCAAGAAGCTGCAAGAAAGGATGTTGAAAGAGCATTTGGCGTGCTACAAGGGTGATTTTGGGTGTTAAAAAATGCCGCAAGATACTACGAGGTAAACAAGTTAAAGCGAGTCATGTATACTTGCATCATATTGCATAATATGATTATCGAAGACAATGAATTTAATATCAGTGACTGCGAGGAATACTATACTCCAATACCACGAGAACAACGAACTTCACACGAAAGGTGCCAACAACAAATCTGAGTAATGAAAGAGATACGAGATCGTGATATACACCATTGTCTTCGAAGCGATCTCGTTGAACACATTGCTACGCTTCCTGATGACTATCGTTTTAGAGAATGATTTCTATTTATCTATATATTTATGTATGTTTTAATTTCGGTTTTTAAAATTTTAATGTAATCTTTTTAACTTTATTAATATATTTTTGTTTTAATGCAATTAATTTTTTATTATTATTGAATGTATTAAAAATAATATGAGAAAATGAAAGAAAATGAAAAATAATAAAGTTGGTGGGTCACAGTTTTTTGTGTTATGGTTGAAGGGTTTTAGTGGTGTTATGTTATGTTGATGTTATGCTGACGTGACACTCCATAACACCAAAACCGGTGTTATGGATGAGAGCGGTCTAAGAAAAAAGATGAAATGGTCAAGTTCAAACAATTCACGAAAAATATGATTGATTACAGTGAGGGTTAAGTCCAGAAGTAAACTTTGCTTTTGGGTTTCTTAAACTATGGTAGTTGTATATATTATCACCATGAAGAGTTGGTTTCAATGGTATATAGTGGTGTTTTCTTGTTTTAGTTGGTTTGTTGTTTACTTGTTTTCTATGGGTATATCATATAGATGCATTTTAAGTAGGAATTTTTAATTTGGAATCATGAATTTCAAATTCTAGGATATGCTTTGTATTAATAATCCTCATGTTGTTTTTTATAGATCAGTTAATGGTAAATCCAGATGCGGATCAAGTCTTTTGGGGGCCTAAAGCGAAACTTAAAGTTGGGGCCTTTTGTGTCTTATGTTTTACTATTTTTCTTTTGGATTAAGTGTTTGAAATATAACAAATTATAGTTTGAACAAAAATGATATTGAGACTTAATTATATAAGCAGAAAAATTAGCCTAAAACTTTGATTGGATAGAAGAAAAAATGACTGGTTAGAAAAAAGAAAGAGAATTAGTGGAATTTGATGTGTCAAATGGTGTATTGATTAGGAATATCTTTAGGTCTATATTTTATATCACTAGTTTGAAATCTATCACATTTTCTCTCTTTATACATTCTATTTATATCTAACTTTTACATACTTGTAATTGAACGCATCGGGATAATTAAAAACTTGAGACTTGACATTGTACATGAATATTTGAATGATAACTATTTTTCACCGATAATATACATGATCCATATAATATACCGTATGTTTATATCGATCTTAAGTAGTTTACGACTAATTTTAGATTTTAAAAACTTATTTTAGTTCAATTGTTTCCTTGATTGTTAATTTATACCGAAGAAACTATTTTAGTATAATTCAGTATAATAGTTAACGTGTCATATTTTATGTATAATATCTTTTAAAAGTATGAGTCTAAATATAAATCCATAAATTAGCTAAATATAATTCATACTAACGGAATTGTGAAATCTCTTTTAAATGGTAAAATAACTTGACAACGATATAGAAGAAATAGGCGGTTCAAAAACCCATTGAGGGGTTTCTAAGTTTTATTGTCAACATTTTCAACAAATAAACTATTTAAAGATTTTGGTTGTTATGAGTGAAAATAACCACTTCATATCGATATCTTTATCTTATAATTATTTATTTATAAACTTTTAAGGTCTTTTTATTTCCTCAAGAGCATTATCAATACAAATATAGTTTTACCTATAGATTTCGGTAACGTAATTCACTACTAGAAAACTGCCATATTCCGACAGATATTTCTGACGGAAAATATTTGTCGGTAAATTCCGACGGAATCCCGACGGAATTTCGACGGAGTTAAAGTTCAACAAAATTTGGTAGGTTGCTAACTGATTTTCGACGGATTTATAATCCGTCGGAAATCAGTTAGAGTTCTGTCAGAAATTTCCAACGGATAACCGACGCATCTTTAAATCTGTCGGAAATCCGTTGAAAATGTCTTATACCTTTATGTTTCGTTAGAAAGTCGTTAGAAAACAAAGAAATTTCCGACGGATTTCCGACGCACATTTTAATTTAATGAATAAAATCAAATATGAAATAATAAGTGCTAACCTTCCTTTTATCATTATACACGTTACGTTAGTCGTATTATATACAAAGAAAATATTTTATATCAATGCTTTTATACAATCAAACTTATCAAAATTAATACATTTAAAATATAAAAAGTAATTTTCTCTTTTTAATTATAACCTTATGCGTTTACCGAATAAACAAGATTTACCCTTATTCTATTTTGTTAGTTTAATTTTATATTTACATTTAAATTTCTTTAAACTTTTTACCCTTTACTAACTCCCAAACACACCTCTTTTCATGTTTATCAACTTTTTCTCTCATAAACACGAGACAATCATAAGCCACCATTATTCAAATTCTCTCATTCGTTTATTCATATTCTATATCACTCATTTCATATTTTTCTATTGTACATCATCAATGCGTGTTACACTATAGTCATTATCTACTAACAGGTCATTCAACACTTGGCATAGATAGTATATCATTACAACATTCTCTACGTCTCTTACATCATTTTCTAGATTAGGGACAATAATATTCGACACGACACGAATCTCAGCCCGAGACAGCCGAAAATTAACGGGTTAGCTGTATAATTTCGATCCGTCAATCTGCTGACCGGGCAACCTGATAACCCCAAAATATTATAAAATATTTTTCATAAATAATAGTTTATAAAATTTAATATATATTCTAATGTATTGAACTAAAATTACCAATTATATTAATCTAATGATAGTAAATTTTTTTTTACATACATATAGTTTTTATTTTCAAGCTTCCATATTATTTTCTTCTATGTTAATCGTTGAAAAATATAATATAAATAACATAACCCACTTATAAACGAAACTCATTTGACTTGGTTGACCCGAAACCGACTTGTTTGACGTAAAGTAACCTGTCAACACACCAACATGTTTAATAAACGTTTTAAGGACAGGTTCGGGTTGAGTACGACAACCTGCTAACCCGAACCCGACAACCTAATTATCTTAACGGGTTATGTTGGATTGAATAATAACAACCCGCCAATCTGCTAACCTGAACTTGACCTAAATTGCCAACCTTATCTCGATAACTCTTAGTTAATTTATTCCTCTCATTGAATGAACTATAATTCTCACAATCGAGATTGATCAGGTTACAACCCGGTGAGTAGGAATGCATACGAGCCGAGCCGAGCCGAGCTCGAGCTCGCCTCGTTTAAGTTATTAGAGCTCGAGCTTGATCAATGCTCTTTTCGAGCCCTTATAAGGAAAGCTCAAGCTCAAGCTCAACTGGTTTAAATTCATTTGATGAATAATTTTTATTTGATTATTTTATTGTTTAATGATATATTATATTTACCATATGTTATTATATTTATATAGGTTTGTTTAAGTGCTATTAAGCTAGTGTGTGAAGCTTGAGCTTGTACTCGTTTATTAAACAAACTCCAAGTTAGGTTAACGCTCTAATTATTGTAAAATTTTCACATTGTCATCCCTCTAAGTTTACGTTAAATTTTTCGTAAATTAAATTTTTATTGTATTTTTTTTATATAGTTGTATTGGATGTCTTATTTTGTTAAGTTTATATAAAATATAAATATTGTTATACAACTTTATATTTAATAAAGTTTCCCCCCCAATTTTTTTTTACCTTAGCCCTCTTTTCCCCAAAAACTTTTCCCAAAAAATTGAAACCCTATATTTTCCCTCAAAACCCAAAAGTCAAAATCCAACTTCAAAATCAAAACTCCTCACTTATCTCTCTCTATAATTCATAAATCCATCCGACAAACATCGGCGACCACATGTTCATGAGGTCCGGTTTACAACCATCGGGAGCCGACCACACCGCTTCAACCATTACTGTCGAGGTCTGTAGTTCCCCTTTTTATTCAAGTTTTTTTCCGAATTTATGTTTATATTTATATCTTTTTATAATTTTAAGGAGTTTAGAGATAATACCAAGAAAGGGCAGTGTGTATTTCAGTATTTGTGCGTCTTATTTTTTCCGTTGTAGATTTACAATTTGATATGACAGCAATGAATTTTTTGTTGAACAAGGTCAACCTTTGTGTTGACCATGAAATATGCTTTTGGCTTTGTATCTTTGGATCTTAGTGGTGAATGACTCCATTTTTAAAATATTTAGTTATTTTTAAGTATGTGAATAAGCATGTAAATGACCAAACACTTTAATGTTTGACCCTGTTTTTTTGTTCTAGTTTCAAATTGTATTATGATTCTGTTATAATTAATTTTTTTTTACCTTAGCCCTCTTTTCCCCAAAAACTTTTCTCAAAAAATTGAAACCCTATATTTTCCCTCAAAACCCAAAAGTCAAAATCCAACTTCAAAATCAAAACTCCTCACTTATCTCTCTCTCTATAATTCATAAATCCATCCATCAAACATCGGCGACCACATGTTCATGACGTCCGGTTTACAACCATCGGGAGCCGACCACACCGCTTCAACCATTACTGTCGAGGTCTGTAGTTCCCCTTTTTATTCAAGTTTTTTTCCGAATTTATGTTTATATTTATATCTTTTTATAATTTTAAGGAGTTTAGAGATAATACCAAGAAAGGGCAGTTTGTATTTCAGTATTTGTGCGTCTTATTTTTTCCGTTGTAGATTTACAATTTGATATGACAGCAATGAATTTTTTGTTGAACAAGGTCAACCTTTGTGTTGACCATGAAATATGCTTTTGGCTTTGTATCTTAGTGGTGAATGACTCCATTTTTAAAATATTTAGTTATTTTTAAGTATGTGAATAAGCATGTAAATGACCAAACACTTTAATGTTTGACCCTGTTTTTTTGTTCTAGTTTCAAATTGTATTATGATTCTGTTATAATTAATTTTGACATTAATGAAGGATTGGGAACAATGCGAGTCTGATCTTTTTATAATACCAGCAAACAAAGGAAACAAATTCAAACAAGGGCATGTTGTTCAAACTGTTAATTCTTATATGATTAGCAAATTTCTTTTTGTTAAGTGTTATTTATTATTTTCTATTTTTAAGTTGGTGGTACGTTTTGTTGTTTGTATTTTTTGGTTATTAAATATGTTGGTTACAAGTCAAAGTTAGACTCTTTTTAGGATGTAGTGAGTATGAATTTTACTTGTGTTGATGAACATCTAGATAGAAGATAAAGTCGCTAATATGCTTTTCTCATATCATTTTATGACTAGGTTGAGGACTAATATATTGTGTTAGCTTATCTACAATAAATATGATGTTGATCTTCTAATCAGAACGTGTCAATGAGTAAATGAGACTAGATGTTGAACTTAGTGGTCATTGAATACAATTTCTTTTTTGTTTCATTAGAAGCTGTCGTATATTCATATTATAATATGACCTTGTATGTGATTATGTAATTTATTGCTAATACATTGATGATTACTAATGATTTCGAAAGTGATGGTGAATAGGTGGGTGTTTGTTTTGCAGCCAAAGGATACAGATCAAGTTTTCCAAGTTTTAGATTGACGGACAACGATATACACTTTTTTTTTTCCGAGGTTATAGTTGATCTCTTATTGAATTTGTTTAGAAAATAGATTTTAGATGTTTATTTTCAAATTTATGAAGGGTTGTGTACATTAAGAAATTTTGTTAACTTATTGCTTTTATTTAGCTTGATGGCGTTTATAGCTATCCTTTGTGTTCGTTTATTTATATTTTTATTTATTTATTCATTTTTTGTTCCTTCATGATTCTTAAATATTAATGAAAAAAATATTTTTTTTTTTAATTTTTCTAAATTAATCCGTTGGAAATCTGTTGGAATAATTTATAGCTAATTCTCCTTGCTGAAATATTTCCGACGGATTTATATTAATTCCTGAATTAATTTTCTCACAGATCTCTGACAGTAAAATCTGTTGGAAAGTTTCTGTCCGTCGGAAATACTGTCGGAAAAAATATTTGTGACGCCCCTTTTTCCGACAGACAAAATCTGATATGAATCCGTCGGAAAAGGCACTTCCCAACGGATTTCCGACGGAATTGGTTGTCGGTATCAGCCATTTTTCTAGTAGTGATTAACGACAAACAACATGAAACAGATTTTGAGTAACCTCTGAGTAAATCCATATTGTGGTTAGGTAGTATGATCCTCATATTCTCTATTCACATATACAGACATGCACTTTGTTAACACATGCACATACAAAAAACAAAATCAACAATAAAATGTAAGTTGGTTGCAAGTACTAGCAAGTTTTCACATCCCATAAAAATATAGAGTTTAATGTTATGTGGACGTACACGTACACGCATATGTTATACTGTTTTTTTATAGTAAGATAGAAATTAACTACGGAGTATATTACATTATTACTACTTTCGTACGTACTTTACCGTATCTAACACATTTTTATCCGGTTGGTGTACATTAATGAATCATTATTTCAACTATATATCACATGACATCATTTAAATGTTTATATCAAAATTAAATTAAATTATTTTCTAATTGTATGATTTTAAATAGGATTTTTCTAACTTGTGCCCTAGGGGCACATGTTAACACCATTTTTAAATATTAAAAGTACAACCAAAGTATCAAAAAGTACCATTTTTTTATTGATTTCTTAACTTTTGATACTTTTGATTGTACTTTTAATATTTAAAAATGGTGTTAACATGTGCCCTAGGGCACAAGTTAGAAAAACCCTTTTAAATATAAACATGAACGATATGATAAGGTTGAATTCGATGACATCTATTGAGTTATGATTGTTGAGTCAAGTAGATAGAGATTTAACACAATTAAATGAAGTGAATATGAATCTAAATGTAGAAACTAAAAAGTAGGAGTGATAAGCAAATGCCATTAAAAGATGTATCAGAAAATAAAAATTTAAGAGGGATTTCACGTGTAGTGAAATTTTTTTCTAGAAATTTAAGAACTATAAATATCACAGCTATTGAGAGAAGTTATTAAACACTAGTATGGTATTTGTGCGATGCAACGGATAAAAAAAATCATATATATAACAACTTACGGTAGAGTAATGATTTATGGTAATTTATCATTTGTCTTGTTACATATATGTGGAGTATAATAGTTTAAAGTTCGGCCCTTCGGACAATTTAAAAAGAATGTTGTGGTAAGAGTTTAGGTTCGACCATTCAGCGAAAATAATTATTATGTCATATGATCGATTTTCTCAATTCTTCTCCACTACACTAAGGAATCTCAAATTTGTAAGTAAATAAAAATTTAAATTCCAACAGATTTAAATTCCGTCATAAACTTTAAACAAACACGTTATGGAAAAGGAATTCAATTCAATTTACTCAATTTTTTCTAGATTTCGTGAAACAAACACCCTCGCAGAATAATTTTCGTTCGGATCATTCAACACATTTGGGTAATTCGACTCATTTGAAGATTAACCTCATTTGCGATCATAACAAAAGTCTAATTTTCAAGACATTTTGTTTTTTTAATAGTGACGTCTAATAATTTCACGTAAGGTAAAAAAAAAATCAAATATATTTCTTGAATAGTATTCCCGTATAAACCCGTGTTTTCCATAAACAAAAACTAATTATCCTTCAACGATGCAACAACAAATTAAAAATTCATTCAGACACTACGCTTTCTAATCGTTTATCTTTCTGCTTTTCAAGCCGAAAAAAATATTTTCATTCAAGACATCCAAATTCAGTCTGTTTACATGAATCCATTAGGTAACACATACTTTCAAATGTTGTAATGAAGGATAATCAATATGGTAACAAGGTTTATTAACCTTAAAAGTATCAAATGTAATATTACTCAACTTATTGGTATTAAGACTAATCGATGACCAATAGAAGAATATATAAACTTCTGATTATAACTATCTTCTTAGAATTATAGAGGAACACGACCCACGATACTGTCAACTAACTTTATAAAATTTATATTATAAATAAAATATTTAAAAATTTACTCCATCAAATAACGTTTAAAGTTCAAAAAACTAATGGTTAAATACAAATTTTATATCAATTAATTTGAATTGCCTTTATTTTATATGAGTACGTATATATTTTTTATGAAATTAGTAATCGAATTAATTAAAGGAAATAAAGATTATTTTATATATTATATTTATTAAGGGATATGTTACTAATTATACTTTACTTAAAAATTTAAAATTTTAATAAAAAATGAAAATGTTTTATATATTAATAAAGAAAAAGATAAAAAGAGTTATTATTATTTATTAATTATTGTTGTAATTAAGGAAATGTCATTAATTGTAAAGTGTTTTAAATGATAAATTTTGTGAAAGATATAAAAGGGGTAGATTAATATTTTCAATTAATTAAATTTTAAGAGTTTAAGAGTTTGAAGGAAATGTTTTATAATATAGGTTGACGCAAAGAATCTAAAACAAGCGGAAAAAGCAATATTCAACACTCTACAACTTCAATGTGTGGAATCCGTCTTGTTTGCGTCCACATGGGTCTTATGGAGAAGTCTGAACCAAAAGATCTTTCAAGATAAAATTTCGAGGTATGCAAGGAGGTACTGTAGAAATTAAGAATCGGATTTTGTGGAAGAATAATTTTATTTCATCAACTTTGAATGTTTACATTAGGCACCTATTTATAGAGAAAATTAAACCTAACGGGCTCAAGCCCACATACGGGCTTGGGCTTACATTTGATTTAGGCCTACATTCTAACATTCCCCCTCAAGCTAAGTAGTGGGATTTCCAATGCTTAACTTGTCAAGACAGTGAGCGAAGATGTTTCCGGTAACCGCCTTTGTAAGGATGTCTGCAAGCTGATCCTTTGATGAAACAAACGGAAGCTCGATAATCTTATCTTCAAGTTTTTCTTTGATGAAGTGTCTATCAACTTCAACGTGTTTTGTGCGATCATGTTGAACTGGATTTCCTGAGATCTGGATAGCAGCTTTGTTGTCACACATAATCTTGCTGGCTTCTCCTGAGGGATACACAATTTCTGACAATAGTTTTCGCAGCCACAAAACTTCAGCTAATCCTCGTGCTATTCCTCGGAATTCAGCTTCAGCACTTGAGAGAGCGACAACTTTTTGCTTTTTACTCCTCCATGAAACAAGATTTCCCCCCACTAGAGTAAAATACCCTGATGTAGATCTCCTATTTTCCTTTGTCGCCTGCCCAGTCAGCATCAGTATAAGCGTCAATCTTCAGGTGCCCATTTGCTTTGAATAGAACACCGTGTCCAGGAGTTCCCTTGAGATACCTGATAATCCGTAGAGCCGCTTCCATGTGCTGGACTTGAGGTTGGTGCATGAATTGGCTTATAACCCCCACGGCATATGCAATGTCTGGTCGAGTATGAGCTAAATAAATCAGCTTTCCCACCGTTCTCTGATATCTTTCTTTATCTGCCAGTTCAGCTTCATCTTCCATGAACAATTTCTGGTTAGCAATCATGGGAGTATCCGCAGGTTTGCAATCTAGCATTCCCGTCTCTGCTAGTAAATCAAGGACATACTTCTGTTGACAAATGAAAATCCCTAACTTTGATCTTAGAACTTCGATTCCAAGAAAATATTTGAGTCTTCCCAGATCTTTCATTTCAAATTCTTTGAAAAGATTAGCTTTCAAGTTTGTCATTTCTTCCGAATCATCTCCTGTAATAATCATGTCATCAACATAGATTATTAAACAGGTTATGAGTTTACCTCTTCGTTTCAAGAATAGAGTGTGATCAGAATTGCTTTGAATTTAGCCATATTTCTTCATTACTGTGGTAAACCGACCAAACCAAGCTCGGGGAGATTGCTTTAAACCATACAGAGATTTCTTTAGTCGGCAAACTTTACTGGACTCGGAGCTATGAATTCCAGGTGGAGTTTCCATGTATATTTCTTCTTTCAATTCTCCATGTAGGAAGGCATTCTTGACATCAAACTGGTGTAATGGCCAATCCTTGTTTGCCGCAACTGAGAAGAGAACTCTAATAGTATCGATTTTGGCTACTGGTGAGAATGTCTCACAGTAGTCAATTCCATAAGTCTGAGTATACCCCTTTGCGACTAATCGGGCTTTATACCTTTCGATTGATCCATCGGGTTTATACTTGATAGTGAACACCCACCGACATTTAACAGGTTTCTTTCCTGGAGGCAATTCGCATTCTTCCCATGTTTCACTTCTTTTCAGGGCTTCAAGTTCAGTACCAATTGCTTCTCTCCATTCTTTATACTTAAGCGCTTCTTCAACACTGTAACATCCTAGTTACGAGAAAGAATAGTTTGTAAGTTTTTAATTATTTCTAATAAGTATTTGTTAGAATGTAAGTTTAAGAAAAGGACTAACTTGGTAAGAAATATAGTTAATTTGAGTTAAAAAGGATGAAGAATGATAATTATTTTGGTTAGATAATTAGTTAGTGAATTGTTGAAAGATGAGGGACTATAAGTGAAAATTCTGGAAAGTATACTTGGATGAGTCTGGAATTAGAATTCAACTTCCAGAATGTTGAAGAAGATCGATTAGAAGGAGTGTGAGGAGAAAAGAGGGAAAAGCTTGATTAACCCGAATTGAAGCTTAAATTTCATAGAATTTATCAATTAGAACAAAGATAAGAAGATTGAGAACCTTAGTTTTTGGTTCTAGAAGGTATGATTTTATATTCAATTTAATTTGATGAAATTGAGCGTATATTTGGTGTTATAACATCATTTAGATGTTTATTTGATAAGTAGAAGTGTTTAATTTGATTTATTTAGATAAATGATTATTTTGGGGATAATCATGAAGTTGGAAGAATTGATAGAATTAAGCTTGTTTATATGTTAATTTGATGTTAGTAATTTAAAAAAAAAATTCTTAGAAGATACTTTGGCCCCTGTCCGAGTAAACAAGCCCCGCTCTCGAGAATGACTCGGTAACCTCGGACACCTTGGCCCCGTTACCGAGATAAGTAGCCCCGCCAAGGCATCTCGGACACTTCTAGGGCCGTTACCGAGTTCCGCCCAGAATCTCTGGGCCGTTCTCGGATACCGCCTAGACACTTCGCCCCGCTATCGAGTAATCAGCCCCTGCTCGAACATCACCCCGGACACCTTGGCCATACCCGGGTAAACTAAGCCCCGTTACCGGGGTAAAGAGCCCCGTGCTCGAGCTCACCCCGGTATACCTCAGAAACCGCCGAGCATTTTAGCCCCGTTACCGGGCACAACCTACCCGTTTGGCCTGGCTGCCCGGTAACGCTAACTTCTGTCCGGTATACACTTAAGTTGACCTGACGTCGCAAGCACACATGCTTACGTCACTTACCCATTTGTGAATCATAAAGTGACGGCCCATGGGTGTAATCATTGGGCCTCAGCCCATAAATGGAAACCCTAATCTCAAGCCTATAAATACCCCTCTGATCAATGTCAGAGGGTAGGTTGTCAATCATTGCATCACTCACACATATACGTTCAAGAGCAATTTTTCCCACTCTCTTACGTCACACCCGCTAATCATTACGTCACCTTAGGCTCGTCAAGAGCTTGGTAGGTTTGCACTGCTCTCGCAGGAGATCGTATTGATTAGCCAACACCCCAAACCCTTGAGCCCCGTCAATCGTTGCTCAAACAGTATACTCACTAGCTTTATGCTAATATACTATGTTTAATGTATGTTTTGTAGGTAAGCAGGTTCCATAAGACAAGGCAAGCTAAAGAAGAAGGGAAGGGGACTGTTGTAGAGATTAAATGTTTTATAAAAATGTTTTTGTAAGAGCTTCCGCTCCAAATTGTAAAATGTGACGTTAACGGACATTTATTGTTGATTAAAGAGATGAGTTAGATAACACCTTAGAAGATTAATTACATGTTTAAAAAAAAATAAAAAAAAAATAGAGTGTATTTGGTTCCGGGTGTTTCAAGTTGGTATCGGAGCCTTGACTTGTGTGATTTGGGTATCGCGAGGATACCTGAACTCAAGTTGAGGCTTTGAAAAAGAAAGATCAATGGGAAGAAGCTTGCCTTGCAGGAACAAAAAGAGTAAGAAAGAAATTTTGTAAGAATTGGTAGAATGGCTTAGTCTGAGACGTGCATTGATAGTATTGGGTGTACATGAGTTAATATTGTTTGAAATTAACGTCTGGCCAACGGTAATTTCGAGCATATTATACGATAGTATATCCGATATGGTCGATGTATGTTAAGGACGAAGGGCAAATGGGTAAGAAAGAAAGTGTAAGAAGTGTTTAACTATAATTTATATGCTATAGTATTTTGTGTTACTAACTGTATGTGATTTAGTTAGTAGAAATGGAAAGAGAAGAAGGTAGTCATCGGGTGGATGACGTAAAGAAAAAAAAATAGGGATGTTCAGATGATATAAGCTAAAGAGATTAGCCAAAATTTTGAGAAAGAAATACTAATTGTTATTTATTGGGTTAAAGAAGAAGTGGCAGAAAATTGAAGATGAGAAGATTGATAGAATATTGGTAGAGAAAGAATTAGAGTAGAAAGAAAAGGAAGATTTACAGAATGAAGATAATCACCCCGATCAGCAGGAAGAATTGGTAGAGAGATATAAGAAATGAAGATTTTAAGAAGCAAGCTGTGTAATATTTTGTCCACCTTTTATAGTGAACAAAGTTACTTGAGAATTTTGGAAATTGAATAGAAAAATAAGATTGTGAAAGAGATAATAAATGATTTGCTGAAAGAGCAGGATTTTGTTTAGAATATGTGGTAAGTGAGAAGATAAAGATGGATCGTTATATGTCGTGCTTAAATCAAGACATTTGCGATCATGTTTTAACTTTTAATCCTCTAACTTTTGAGGATAAGCATGAGGTGGCAAAAAAAAAAAAAAAAAAAAAGAGTTAGAAATTTTAAATTGCTCTAAAGAGGAGAAAAAGAAACGAAAGGTAGGGTATATGCAAGAATCATCGAAGAAAGGTAAGAGTATGAGAAGAAACTTTGATAGAAAGATTAAGAATTTTGAAAGAGAGTTTGAGAAGAATGAGTCATCGGTCGTTTGTAGAAAGTGTGGCAAAGAAATGTTTATAGTGAATGAAGATGTGTTGTAAACAGTTATTACTTATGTGGAAAGCTCGTTCATGTTAACATAGAATGTCCTAATCCGATCAAGAACGTGTTATTAGTGAAAGGAGATAGAGTATATTCAATGAAATTATTCGAAGTTGTCACAGAATTTGAAAGATTTTGACCGGACTGAGAAACTCCGTTGTTATTCAAAAGAGAAAATAGTAAAGAAGAAAGATAAAGATTTGAAAGGTTAGAAATGTTAGAAGACATTTTGGAAGTGCAGAATTTTGGAAAGAAAGACATGGTTAGACAATTTTTAAAAGTGGTTTAGGTGTGTAACCCGTAACCGAAACCATTGGAAAGATAAAGATTGTTAATGTTAAAGATTCGGAAGGGGAGAAGTTATCGTTATGGTAAGAAAAGAAAAGAAGAATTGACAGTTTGTTTTTAAATGAAAGCATGGAAGTATATGTCTTGAGGTTGTCAGGTATATTTAGTATATGTGATAGATGGAAAGAAGGAGACGAAAGATTTGAAAGAGGTAAAAATTGTAAGTGAATATGTAGATGTATTTCGGAAGACATTATGGGGTTACAACTAGAAAGAGAAGCAAAATTTAGAGTTGAGTTGATGAATCAGTTGTAAGAATTGTTAGATAAAGATTTTATTCGCCACAGTTATTCTTCTTGGGGTGCACCAATTTTGTTTGAGAAGAAGAAGAGATGGCAGTATGTGTATAGATTTATGATAACTTAACAAGTTAACAGTGAAGAATAGGTACCCGTTATCCAATATAGATGATCATTTTGATCAGTTGAAAGTGGAAGAAGAAGATGTACCGAAAGAAGTTTTCGTATGAAGAGTAAGAAAGAGAATGATAAGTATTTGAGGCAGACTTTGGAGATTCTTAGACGAGAAGGATTGTGTGCAAAATTCTCTAAATGTGAATTTTGGCTAGAAGAAATCCAACTTTTGGGTTAGGAAGTTAATGTGGAAAGTATAAGGGTAGATCCGATGAAAGATTTGGAAGTTACATGATACCTTTTATTTTGGAATAGATTGTGTTTTAATACAATATGGAAGAATTATTTGCTTATGTGTAGAAGCAAATGAAAGAATACGAAAAGAAGTATTTCGATACAAGATTTAAAATTGGAAGTTATTGTGTTTGTCTTGAAGGTTTGAAGGCATTACCCTTGTAGAGAAAGATTTGAAGGTGAATGTTATTGTAGAGGTAATGAGTAGAAAGAATTTATAACTGAAAAAATGAAACTTAAATTTTTGGCTTCGTTTGTTAAAGCGGTTCAGTTAGAAGCAATTAAAGAAGAAGAATTGAAAAAGAGAAAGAATGTCGGGTCAAGTGCAGAATTTTGTAGAAGATAATTGAAGTTTAAAGACTTGATTTGGCAGAATTTAGATTTTTAAATTCATCGAGGTGTAAGAAGATTTAGTTAGATGAAGCTTATAAGTCTAAATATTGTATTTACTTCGGTAGAAGAAGATATATAGGGATTTGGAAGAAGATTATTGGCGGCTAAGTATGAAAAGAGATATTGCGAAGTAAGTAGAAAGATGTTTAACATGTTTGAAGATCGAAGCAAAGCATCAAAAGCCTTATGGTAGGATGTAACCGTTAAATTTACCGGTTGGAATTTCCGAGAAGTTAAGTAAGATATATCCTTATCTTCATGTATTTCATTTAAGGAAATGTTTAGGCGGAAGAATCATTTTTGTTCCATTAAGATGAAGAAGAAATGGATTAGAAGCTGGGATATGTAGGAGAATTGATAGCTATTCATGACCGAAAAGTGAAGTAGTTTTGGTATAAAAAGATTGATATGGTTAAAATACATTGAAAACATAGAAGAAGATACAATTTTATTTGGAAGCCGGAGAAGTTTTGTCCTCAATAGTTTGAAGAATAGATTTCGGGGACGAAATCTTTAGAAGGAGGGAAGAGTTGTAACATCCTAGTTACGAGAAAGAATAGTTTGTAAGTTTTTAATTATTTCTAATAAGTATTTGTTAGAATGTAAGTTTAAGAAAAGGACTAACTTGGTAAGAAATATAGTTAATTTGAGTTAAAAAGGATGAAGAATGATAATTATTTTGGTTAGATAATTAGTTAGTTAATTGTTGAAAGATGAGGGACTATAAGTGAAAATTCTGGAAAGTATACTTGGATGAGTCTGGAATTAGAATTCAACTTCCAGAATGTTGAAGAAGATCGATTAGAAGGAGTGTGAGGAGAAAAGAGGGAAAAGCTTGATTAACCCGAATTGAAGCTTAAATTTCATAGAATTCATCAATTAGAACAAAGATAAGAAGATTGAGAACCTTAGTTTTTGGTTCTAGAAGGTATGATTTTATATTCAATTAATTTGATGAAATTGAGCTATTTGGTGTTATAACATCATTTAGATGTTTATTTGATAAGTAGAAGTGTTTAATTTGATTTATTTAGATAAATGATTATTTTGGGGATAATCATGAAGTTGGAAGAATTGATAGAATTAAGCTTGTTTATATGTTAATTTGATGTTAGTAATTTATAGAAAAAAAGCTTAGAAGATTTAAAGATTTGTTATATGAATTTTGTAAAAATTCATATGTTGTAAGTTTTAGAGAAGAAGTGAGGAATTGGTTAGATGAACTAATCATTGTAAGAATTATGTTAAAATGATTAGTTTGAAGTATATGAAAGGAAAGAATTGAAGAAAGTTACTTAATTTGTAGTTTGGATAAATTGGGGATATTGTTATCCTAGTTGCCAAACGGGTCGTTAGACCGTTGAATATGGCGAATGGGTAGGAAATGGGTAGAAGGAAGAATTTATTACTTGCAATGTGTTACATGTGAGTTATGTAATGTGTGTAAGATGTTTATAACGTAAGTTTGTGCATTTGATGCCAAATGGGTCAAAAGACCCGAAATAGTGGCAACTTGGGTAGAAGTTGCCAAACATGTCTAGAAAGAGTTAGAAAGGATTAGAAAGAGTTGTAATGAAGTTAATACATGTATTTATATGTATGTAAGATATATTTAAAGGAAAATTTGTGTTTTGGTATAAAAAACGCAGATTTGGAGAATAGAAGTGCAAGGAGAAAGAGTCGTGTATGTTGTAGTATAATTCGACATCGAGGTGAGTATACGAAGCCCATTTTTATAATGTAATATGTTTAAGTATGTATATTAACTCTTTGAAGTTCATGAGTATGTTATTTATTCATGTCTTTAAGTTGTTAGCGGAAATGGGAATTAGAAATATCATAAACTAATGGATAAGTGCAGGAAACGTTTGAAAAACGAAAATCAGCCAGAATGAGCCCCGAATGCGTCGCCTGAGGGCTGAATGCGAGGCATTCGGAGCTCAGTGGTTGATGTGGTGTTTTGTCATGTTGAATGCGTCGCTTATGGGTCCGAATGCGTCGCATTCGACCCCTAGACCAGTTTTTAGTGTATTTTAAGGTAGTTTAAGTAGAGAGATGATATATTAACTTATCATTATGATAGAGAAGAATGGAGAAGACATTTATGTGTCAAGGAGAAGTAGAATCGACTTTCATTAGTCGGGAAAGAGTAGAGTTAGCTATAATTCTATACCGCGAGGGTATGTAGTAAGACTTTGACTAGTCTTGGAGATGTATCACTATGTTATTAAGTATACTCACTAGCTTAATGAGAATTAAATCATAGAAGCTTTGTTATGATTGTTAGTTATATTATGGTGGTTAATTAAGTTATAGTGGTTGTTTATGTTATGTTATTTATTATGTGTGTGAAGTATGTTATATATTGTTATAATGAAGAGAATGGTTAGACACGACAATTTGATTGTCGGGAAAGAAAAGAAGTTGACTTTCAGTAGTCGAGAAGAAGAAGCATTAACTCACATACCGCGAGGGTATGTATAAGTTTTAGATACGACATTTAGTTGTCGGGAAAGAGAAGAAATGATAGATACGACATTTAGTTGTCGGGAAAGAGAAGAAATGATAGATACGACATTTAGTTGTCGGGAAAGAGAAGAAATGATAGATACGACATTTAGTTGTCGGGAAAGAGAAGAAATGATAGATACGACATTTAGTTGTCGGGAAAGAGAATAAATGATAGATACGACATTTAGTTGTCGGGAAAGAGAAGAAATGATAGATACGACATTTAGTTGTCGGAAAAGAGAACAAGTGTTAGATACGACAATATGATTGTCGCAAAGAGAAAAGAATTAATCGTATAGAAAGAAAGAATAGATTTTTAAAGAAGTCATGTTAGATGAGATTAACATAATCGTAAGGTATATATTGAGGTATGTGGTCCGATAACCGAAAACGACTCGAGCCACCTCGGAACTTCTGGGCAGCAGTACTAAACGGCCCTGAACTTCTGGGCAGTACTACTAAACGGCCCTGAACTTCTAGGCAGTACTAAGCGGCCCTGAAATTCTGGGCAGTACTAAGCGGCCCTGAACTTCTGGGCAGTACTAAACGGCCCTGAACTTCTGGGCAGTCTTAAACGGCCCTGAACTTCTGGGCAGTACTAAACGGCTATGACTCGAGTGACCCCGGTAACCGCCAAGGCTACCCGGGCACACCTTGAACACATCTCGAGCATGTCCCGGGCACGATGAACTCTACTCGGGCATAAACCCCCGCTGCCGAGTAAACCTGCCCCGTTACCGGGCTAAGGAGCCCCGTCTCCGGGCTAAGAAGCCCCGGTACCAAGTAAACCTGCCCCGTTACCGGGCTAAGGAGCCCCGTTACCGGATACCGCCGAGGTTCTCAGGGCAGTCCTCGGACACCGCCCTAGATACCTCGGACACCCCGGACACATGACCGAGTCATAGCTGGTATCCCGGACACACCTCGGATACTTTGGCCCCTGTCCGAGTAAACAAGCCCCGCTCTCGAGAATGACTCGGTAACCTCGGACACATGATCGAGATACCTCGGACACCCCGGACACATGACCGAGTCATAGCTGGTATCCCGGACGCACCTCAGATACTTTGGCCCCTGTCCGAGTAAACAAGCCCCGCTCTCGAGAATGACTCGGTAACCTCGGACACCTTGGCCCCGTTACCGAGATAAGTAGCCCCGCCAAGGCATCTCGGACACTTCTAGGGCCGTTACCGAGGTTCGCCCAGAATCTCTGGGCCGTTCTCGGATACCGCCTAGACACTTCGCCCCGCTATCGAGTAATCAGCCCCTGCTCGAACATCACCCCGGACACCTTGGCCATACCCGGGTAAACTAAGCCCCGTTACCGGGGTAAAGAGCCCCGTGCTCGAGCTCACCCCGGTATACCTCAGAAACCGCCGAGCATTTTAGCCCCGTTACCGGGCACAACCTACCCGGTTGGCCTGGCTGCCCGGTAACGCTAACTTCTGTCCGGTATACACTTAAGTTGACCTGACGTCGCAAGCACACATGCTTACGTCACTTACCCATTTGTGAATCATAAAGTGTCGGCCCATGGGTGTAATCATTGGGCCTCAGCCCATAAATGGAAACCCTAATCTCAAGCCTATAAATACCCCTCTGATCAATGTCAGAGGGTAGGTTGTCAATCATTGCATCACTCACACATATACGTTCAAGAGCAATTTTTCCCACTCTCTTACGTCACACCCGCTAATCATTACGTCACCTTAGGCTCGTCAAGAGCTTGGTAGGTTTGCACTGCTCTCGCAGGAGATCGTATTGATTAGCCAACACCCCAAACCCTTGAGCCCCGTCAATCGTTGCTCAAACATTGGCGCCATCCGTGGGACCGTTATAGAACAACGGTGTTTCACTAAGTTTTCTCCTTAACCCTTCACCCTCAATGGATTCAGGCCCTGCCATGAACCCCCCTCCGACCAGAGAGGATCCTCCTCCCTCGGTAGACATCAACACCACCCCCCCAAACTCCCAAGTCACTGGAACAGGAGATGGGACGGGGAATGCTAGGAGGATTAGCGAAGAAAACCTATCTGGTGTCCGGACCAGACTTTACCCTTTCGGGTCTAACGACACAGCCGAAGTGGAAGTGCCTAGCACGGGAGAGGCAGGCCAGTCAAGTTATCAAGGCTTCCAGAAGGGAAGGCCTCCAAGTATCACTCCAACCCAGAGCTTCCCACAACTTCTTAGCTTGGAAACCTCCACTCTAACCCAACAGCCATCTCCCACTCCCACTCAAACCCCTCCGAAAGAACAGCCGTCAGTAGAAGAAGCTTTGGAGATTTTGAAGGCAGCCTTGTCCCAACAACAAGCACCTCCACCGACTCCACCCGCACAAAACGACTTCCTAGCCAGGCTCATAGAAACATTGAAGCCCAAGCCTGCGCCACAACCAATTCCTGAGGTCAATGCGAATGTCTTGCTCGGACAGTTGGTTAATGAGTTGCAAAGGCAAAAGGCACCAGAGCCTACCCCTCCTCCGCCCCCACAAGATACCACTCAAGAATTACTCAGTTTGCTGAAGGGCCTCGTGGGAGAGAGGGAAGGACCATCTCGGGTAGCAACCATGCCTACCTCTGTGGTGAACTCTAAGTTTTGTGATTGGGTGGCAAGATATCCCATCCCAGACCGACAGAGAGTTCCCTCCATAGTCGGCACCTATGATGGAACAAGAGACCCGGAAGATCACTTAGCACTTTTCGAACAAGCTATCATGAGGCAAGACTCACCTAGTGGAGAGGGTAGTCGTCATGACAACCACAAAGAGGACCGACGAGATAACAGACAAAAGCAAAGGTTTGCTCCTTATGACAAAGCCTCACTAGCCTCTAGCCTCAACAAGTCTCCCATGGAAATTTTGAAAACCGAACAAGTATGTGCGACATTCAAGCCTCCTCGCCCAATGACCTACATGTCAGGGAAGAAAAACATGAACAAATATTGTGAATTCCATGAAAGCGACACAAATGCATGTAGAGAGCTCCAGGCCGAAATCAAGCGAGCATTGGAAGAGGGACACTTGGAACACCTTGTCACGGGAGTAAAGCAAGTGATGGAGCCCCCGCTCAAGAAGACCTTTGCATGGCAAAAGGGAGCACACATGGAGGACCCAGGACCACCAGACGGACATGTACTCTAGTCCTCCAAACACCCCTCAAATCGACGACATACTACATCCCGAGAGACTATAAAAATCCTAACAAGGTCATGGAATACCATGTATTGAACTATATCATGTTTTAGATAGAACAAAATGCTTGATAGAGCACATCTATGTAGTCATCTATGTAGTCATCTATGTTGCTAATAAAAATCATCTTTTTCCTATCATACTTTCACCCAATCAATACCAACTTGGTAACAAGCTACTCATAGCTATATATAAAAAAAAAAAAAAAATTAAGTGTAACAAGCCACATAAGGCATACAAGGTTGGGCTGAACACAAATATTTGTCTTTCTTACCTATTGGAGGAAGGATAAGCACTCCCTATTAAACAGAGAATACGGGCAAGCTAGGCCCCAAGTGGGAAGGCCCTTACAAAGTCGAAGAGGCAAATGAGAGCGGTGCCTACACCCTCTCTGACCTGGCAGGATTCCCTATCCCCAGGACCTGGAACGCCATGAACCTAAAAAAGTGCTATGCCTAGGAAATTTTGTACGCTATGAGCTATATAAGGACTGGTCAAATTCTCACATGTAATGATCAGATCCATGTTTTGTACTCCGAAATATCTTTATTTTAATGAATACAACTTTTTGCTTCAAACACTTGGTTTGTAAGTCATCATTTATATGTTATGTCTATGTATGATACAAAAAAGAAATCCATGGCCTACTAGGCAAACACATATTTATCCGCCCTCAACTCCATGGGAGAAAGGGTAAGCACTTCCTACGGAAGCGATCTCGCGAGAACACAAAAATACATGCATGCAATAAACAAGAAAATAAAAATATGGCACAGTCATAACAAAAAGAGTTGCCACCGCAACCCCATAAATATATAATCATACATAGTCTCGAAAGTAAGCAACACCATACGTACATAATACATAGTCTAAATGATAAAGGGAGGCAACCCCACAAATACACCAAGTCCTCTCATGCCTCACAAAAAGAAAAAAGACAGACAAAATGGGACAAGATGGAAGTCACTACTTTCCTTTCTTCTGTCTCTCCAACGCCGCATCCTCCCTGACCATCTGCAGAATATCCTTCGCCTCTAAGTTGGGATCAGCCGCAACTCGAGTCAGGATAGGGTAGTCATGGCGCTTAAAGGCCTGAGTCCGCTCAGTAACTTTATCCTTCGCTTTCTCACCATGATACTTCGTAAAGACATCACCAGATACATCAGGGAATTCCTCCTTGAGCGCCGCAACAGCCTCATACCTCCCAATAACATGTTACGAACCCCTCAGGGGGATCACACGCCCGATCACTCTTACGAGGAAGTCTCACCTTATAATTGTGCAGACCATAATGCTTAGCCTTCAGAAGCTTACCTAGCTGAGCTCTACTAAACAAATACGGATAACCCTCCATTGTCAGAGGAGAAGAAGACCCTTCCTTCCTCCCATTCCCCTCATCCACCTCCAAGACAGAGAGGTCAGACATTCCAAGCCGCTAACAAAACCTAGCAAGCACGAAAAATATGTTAGCAATATATAAAAATAAAAGGTGCTAAGGACGGACAAAATTTCCTCCCAGAAAACTCCCTCCCAGAAACGACATTTTCCTACGACATAACCAACAAGGAAAATACCTACACGGAATAAAGTTCACGGCTAACAAAAAATAAAAATCTAGCTACGGCCCTCCTAAATTACTCCTAATAATTTTAACAAGGGAAGTGCTTAGCTACGGCCCTCCTAAATTACTCCTAATAATTTTAACAAGGGAAGTGCTTAGCTACGGCCCTCCTAAATTACTCCTAATAATTTTAACAAGGGAAGTGCTTAGCTACGGCCCTCCTAAATTACTCCTAATAATTTTAACAAGGGAAGTGCTTGTCTACGGCCCTCCTAAATACGTCTTCTGCTACATTGTTACATTTTCCTCCTAAATGATGGTAACAAAAAAAAGAGGGGGGGAAGTGGTGACCTAGCAAAAAACAAAAACCCTAATAATTTTAATAAGGGATTTTACAAAGATCAAAAGGAGCAAAACAAAAATTTAGGAAGGTTTAAACTCTTGATTGATAAAAAGAAAGGAAACAAAATGGTAGAGAGAAAAGAGAAAAGAAGATGGTGAAAAAATGAGGAAGTGAAAAGTAACAAGGAAAAGGAGGGATTTTATAGAAAAATCTTGGGGGGAAAGGAAGAAGAAGAAAAAGTTTTGAACTTTTGAAAATTTTTTCGAAAAATTTAAACAAAAAATCAAACTTGGGGGGGCTATTGAGGTATGTGGTCCGATAACCGAAAACGACTCGAGCCACCTCGGAACTTCTGGGCAGCAGTACTAAACGGCCCTGAACTTCTGGGCAGCAGTACTAAACGGCCCTGAACTTCTGGGCAGTACTACTAAACGGCCCTGAACTTCTAGGCAGTACTAAGCGGCCCTGAACTTCTGGGCAGCAGTACTAAACGGCCCTGAACTTCTGGGCAGCAGTACTAAACGGCCCTGAACTTCTGGGCAGTACTACTAAACGGCCCTGAACTTCTAGGCAGTACTAAGCGGCCCTGAAATTCTGGGCAGTACTAAGCGGCCCTGAACTTCTGGGCAGTACTAAACGGCCCTGAACTTCTGGGCAGTCTTAAACGGCCCTGAACTTCTGGGCAGTACTAAACGGCTATGACTCGAGTGACCCCGGTAACCGCCAAGGCTACCCGGGCACACCTTGAACACATCTCGAGCATGTCCCGGGTACGATGAACTCTACTCGGGCATAAACCCCCGTTGCCGAGTAAACCTGCCCCGTTACCGGGCTAAGGAGCCCCGTCTCCGGGCTAAGAAGCCCCGGTACCAAGTAAACCTGCCCCGTTACCGGGCTAAGGAGCCCCGTTACCGGATACCGCCGAGGTTCTCAGGGCAGTCCTCGGACACCCCGGAGACATGACCGAGTCATAGCTGGTATCCCGGACACACCTCGGATACTTTGGCCCCTGTCCGAGTAAACAAGCCCCGCTCTCGAGAATGACTCGGTAACCTCGGACACATGATCGAGATACCTCGGACACCCCGGACACATGACCGAGTCATAGCTGGTATCCCGGACGCACCTCAGATACTTTGGCCCCTGTCCGAGTAAACAAGCCCCACTCTCGAGAATGACTCGGTAACCTCGGACACCTTGGCCCCGTTACCGAGATAAGTAGCCCCGCCAAGGCATCTCGGACACTTCTAGGGCCGTTACCGAGTTCCGCCCAGAATCTCTGGGCCGTTCTCGGATACCGCCTAGACACTTCGCCCCGCTATCGAGTAATCAGCCCCTGCTCGAACATCACCCCGGACACCTTGGCCATACCCGGGTAAACTAAGCCCCGTTACCGGGGTAAAGAGCCCCGTGCTCGAGCTCACCCCGGTATACCTCAGAAACCGCCGAGCATTTTAGCCCCGTTACCGGGCACAACCTACCCGTTTGGCCTGGCTGCCCGGTAACGCTAACTTCTGTCCGGTATACACTTAAGTTGACCTGACGTCGCAAGCACACATGCTTACGTCACTTACCCATTTGTGAATCATAAAGTGACGGCCCATGGGTGTAATCATTGGGCCTCAGCCCATAAATGGAAACCCTAATCTCAAGCCTATAAATACCCCTCTGATCAATGTCAGAGGGTAGGTTGTCAATCATTGCATCACTCACACATATACGTTCAAGAGCAATTTTTCCCACTCTCTTACGTGAAAAAGAAAGATCAATGGGAAGAAGCTTGCCTTGCAGGAACAAAAAGAGTAAGAAAGAAATTTTGTAAGAATTGGTAGAATGGCTTAGTCTGAGACGTGCATTGATAGTATTGGGTGTACAGGAGTTAATATTGTTTGAAATTAACGTCTGGCCAACGGTAATTTCGAGCATATTATACGATAGTATATCCGATATGGTCGATGTATGTTAAGGACGAAGGGCAAATGGGTAAGAAAGAAAGTGTAAGAAGTGTTTAACTATAATTTATATGCTATAGTATTTTGTGTTACTAACTGTATGTGATTTAGTTAGTAGAAATGGAAAGAGAAGAAGGTAGTCATCGGGTGGATGACGTAAAGAAAAAAAATAGGGATGTTCAGATGATATAAGCTAAAGAGATTAGCCAAAATTTTGAGAAAGAAATACTAATTGTTATTTATTGGGTTAAAGAAGAAGTGGCAGAAAATTGAAGATGAGAAGATTGATAGAAAATTGGTAGAGAAAGAATTAGAGTAGAAAGAAAAGGAAGATTTACAGAATGAAGATAATCACCCCGATCAGCAGGAAGAATTGGTAGAGAGATATAAGAAATGAAGATTTTAAGAAGCAAGCTGTGTAATATTTTGTCCACCTTTTATAGTGAACAAAGTTACTTGAGAATTTTGGAAATTGAATAGAAAAATAAGATTGTGAAAGAGATAATAAATGATTTGCTGAAAGAGCAGGATTTTGTTTAGAATATGTGGTAAGTGAGAAGATAAAGATGGATCGTTATATGTCGTGCTTAAATCAAGACATTTGCGATCATGTTTTAACTTTTAATCCTCTAACTTTTGAGGATAAGCATGAGGTGGCAAAAAAAAAAAAAAAAAAAAAAAAAAAAAAAAAAAAAAGAGTTAGAAATTTTAAATTGCTCTAAAGAGGAGAAAAAGAAACGAAAGGTAGGGTATATGCAAGAATCATCGAAGAAAGGTAAGAGTATGAGAAGAAACTTTGATAGAAAGATTAAGAATTTTGAAAGAGAGTTTGAGAAGAATGAGTCATCGGTCATTTGTAGAAAGTGTGGCAAAGAAATGTTTATAGTGAATGAAGATGTGTTGTAAACAGTTATTACTTATGTGGAAAGCTCGTTCATGTTAACATAGAATGTCCTAATCCGATCAAGAACGTGTTATTAGTGAAAGGAGATAGAGTATATTCAATGAAATTATTCGAAGTTGTCACAGAATTTGAAAGATTTTGACCGGACTGAGAAACTCCGTTGTTATTCAAAAGAGAAAATAGTAAAGAAGAAAGATAAAGATTTGAAAGGTTAGAAATGTTAGAAGACATTTTGGAAGTGCAGAATTTTGGAAAGAAAGACATGGTTAGACAATTTTTAAAAGTGGTTTAGGTGTGTAACCCGTAACCGAAACCATTGGAAAGATAAAGATTGTTAATGTTAAAGATTCGGAAGGGGAGAAGTTATCGTTATGGTAAGAAAAGAAAAGAAGAATTGACAGTTTGTTTTTAAATGAAAGCATGGAAGTATATGTCTTGAGGTTGTCAGGTATATTTAGTATATGTGATAGATGGAAAGAAGGAGACGAAAGATTTGAAAGAGGTAAAAATTGTAAGTGAATATGTAGATGTATTTCGGAAGACATTATGGGGTTACAACTAGAAAGAGAAGCAAAATTTAGAGTTGAGTTGATGAATCAGTTGTAAGAATTGTTAGATAAAGATTTTATTCGCCACAGTTATTCTTCTTGGGGTGCACCAATTTTGTTTGAGAAGAAGAAGAGATGGCAGTATGTGTATAGATTTATGATAACTTAACAAGTTAACAGTGAAGAATAGGTACCCGTTATCCAATATAGATGATCATTTTGATCAGTTGAAAGTGGAAGAAGAAGATGTACCGAAAGAAGTTTTCGTATGAAGAGTAAGAAAGAGAATGATAAGTATTTGAGGCAGACTTTGGAGATTCTTAGACGAGAAGGATTGTGTGCAAAATTCTCTAAATGTGAATTTTGGCTAGAAGAAATCCAACTTTTGGGTTAGGAAGTTAATGTGGAAAGTATAAGGGAAGATCCGATGAAAGATTTGGAAGTTACATGATACCTTTTATTTTGGAATAGATTGTGTTTTAATACAATATGGAAGAATTATTTGCTTATGTGTAGAAGCAAATGAAAGAATACGAAAAGAAGTATTTCGATACAAGATTTAAAATTGGAAGTTATTGTATTTGTCTTGAAGGTTTGAAGGCATTACCCTTGTAGAGAAAGATTTGAAGGTGAATGTTATTGTAGAGGTAATGAGTAGAAAGAATTTATAACTGAAAAATGAAACTTAAATTTTTGGCTTCGTTTGTTAAAGCGGTTCAGTTAGAAGCAATTAAAGAAGAAGAATTGAAAAAGAGAAAGAATGTCGGGTCAAGTGCAGAATTTTGTAGAAGATAATTGAAGTTTAAAGACTTGATTTGGCAGAATTTAGATTTTTAAATTCATCGAGGTGTAAGAAGATTTAGTTAGATGAAGCTTATAAGTCTAAATATTGTATTTACTTCGGTAGAAGAAGATATATAGGGATTTGGAAGAAGATTATTGGCGGCTAAGTATGAAAAGAGATATTGCGAAGTAAGTAGAAAGATGTTTAACATGTTTGAAGATCGAAGCAAAGCATCAAAAGCCTTATGGTAGGATGTAACCGTTAAATTTACCGGTTGGAATTTCCGAGAATTTAAGTAAGATATATCCTTATCTTCATGTATTTCATTTAAGGAAATGTTTAGCGGAAGAATCATTTTTGTTCCATTAAGATGAAGAAGAAATGGATTAGAAGCTGGGATATGTAGGAGAATTGATAGCTATTCATGACCGAAAAGTGAAGTAGTTTTGGTATAAAAAGATTGATATGGTTAAAATACATTGAAAACATAGAAGAAGATACAATTTTATTTGGAAGCCGGAGATAGAAATGAGGAAGTTTTGTCCTCAATAGTTTGAAGAATAGATTTCGGGGACGAAATCTTTAGAAGGAGGGAAGAGTTGTAACATCCTAGTTACGAGAAAGAATAGTTTGTAAGTTTTTAATTATTTCTAATAAGTATTTGTTAGAATGTAAGTTTAAGAAAAGGACTAACTTGGTAAGAAATATAGTTAATTTGAGTTAAAAAGGATGAAGAATGATAATTATTTTGGTTAGATAATTAGTTAGTTAATTGTTGAAAGATGAGGGACTATAAGTGAAAATTCTGGAAAGTATACTTGGATGAGTCTGGAATTAGAATTCAACTTCCAGAATGTTGAAGAAGATCGATTAGAAGGAGTGTGAGGAGAAAAGAGGGAAAAGCTTGATTAACCCGAATTGAAGCTTAAATTTCATAGAATTCATCAATTAGAACAAAGATAAGAAGATTGAGAACCTTAGTTTTTGGTTCTAGAAGGTATGATTTTATATTCAATTTAATTTGATGAAATTGAGCGTATATTTGGTGTTATAACATCATTTAGATGTTTATTTGATAAGTAGAAGTGTTTAATTTGATTTATTTAGATAAATGATTATTTTGGGGATAATCATGAAGTTGGAAGAATTGATAGAATTAAGCTTGTTTATATGTTAATTTGATGTTAGTAATTTATAGAAAAAAAGCTTAGAAGATTTAAAGATTTGTTATATGAATTTTGTAAAAATTCATATGTTGTAAGTTTTAGAGAAGAAGTGAGGAATTGGTTAGATGAACTAATCATTGTAAGAATTATGTTAAAATGATTAGTTTGAAGTATATGAAAGGAAAGAATTGAAGAAAGTTACTTAATTTGTAGTTTGGATAAATTGGGGATATTGTTATCCTAGTTGCCAAACGGGTCGTTTAGACCGTTGAAAATGGCGAATGGGTAGGAAATGGGTAGAAGGAAGAATTTATTACTTGCAATGTGTTACATGTGAGTTATGTAATGTGTGTAAGATGTTTATAACGTAAGTTTGTGCATTTGATGCCAAATGGGTCAAAAGACCCGAAATAGTGGCAACTTGGGTAGAAGTTGCCAAACATGTCTAGAAAGAGTTAGAAAGGATTAGAAAGAGTTGTAATGAAGTTAATACATGTATTTATATGTATGTAAGATATATTTAAAGGAAAATTTGTGTTTTGGTATAAAAAACGCAGATTTGGAGAATAGAAGTGCAAGGAGAAAGAGTCGTGTATGTTGTAGTATAATTCGACATCGAGGTGAGTATACGAAGCCCATTTTTATAATGTAATATGTTTAAGTATGTATATTAACTCTTTGAAGTTCATGAGTATGTTATTTATTCATGTCTTTAAGTTGTTAGCGGAAATGGGAATTAGAAATATCATAAACTAATGGATAAGTGCAGGAAACGTTTGAAAAACGAAAATCAGCCAGAATGAGCCCCGAATGCGTCGCCTGAGGGCTGAATGCGAGGCATTCGGAGCTCAGTGGTTGATGTGGTGTTTTGTCATGTTGAATGCGTCGCTTATGGGTCCGAATGCGTCGCATTCGACCCCTAGACCAGTTTTTAGTGTATTTTAAGGTAGTTTAAGTAGAGAGATGATATATTAACTTATCATTATGATAGAGAAGAATGGATAAGACATTTATGTGTCAAGGAGAAGTAGAATCGACTTTCATTAGTCGGGAAAGAGTAGAGTTAGCTATAATTCTATACCGCGAGGGTATGTAGTAAGACTTTGACTAGTCTTGGAGATGTATCACTATGTTATTAAGTATACTCACTAGCTTAATGAGAATTAAATCATAGAAGCTTTGTTATGATTGTTAGTTATATTATGGTGGTTAATTAAGTTATAGTGGTTGTTTATGTTATGTTATTTATTATGTGTGTGAAGTATGTTATATATTGTTATAATGAAGAGAATGGTTAGACACGACAATTTGATTGTCGGGAAAGAAAAGAAGTTGACTTTCAGTAGTCGAGAAGAAGTAGCATTAACTCACATACCGCGAGGGTATGTATAAGTTTTAGATACGACATTTAGTTGTCGGGAAAGAGAAGAAATGATAGATATGACATTTAGTTGTCGGGAAAGAGAAGAAATGATAGATACGACATTTAGTTGTCGGGAAAGAGAAGAAATGATAGATACGACATTTAGTTGTCGGGAAAGAGAATAAATGATAGATACGACATTTAGTTGTCGGGAAAGAGAAGAAATGATAGATACGACATTTAGTTGTCGGGAAAGAGAACAAGTGTTAGATACGACAATATGATTGTCGCAAAGAGAAAAGAAGTAATCGTATAGAAAGAAAGAATAGATTTTTAAAGAAGTCATGTTAGATGAGATTAACATAATCGTAAGGTATATATTGAGGTATGTGGTCCGATAACCGAAAACGACTCGAGCCACCTCGGAACTTCTGGGCAGCAGTACTAAACGGCCCTGAACTTCTGGGCAGCAGTACTAAACGGCCCTGAACTTCTGGGCAGTACTACTAAACGGCCCTGAACTTCTAGGCAGTACTAAGCGGCCCTGAAATTCTGGGCAGTACTAAGCGGCCCTGAACTTCTGGGCAGTACTAAACGGCCCTGAACTTCTGGGCAGTCTTAAACGGCCCTGAACTTCTGGGCAGTACTAAACGGCTATGACTCGAGTGACCCCGGTAACCGCCAAGGCTACCCGGGCACACCTTGAACACATCTCGAGCATGTCCCGGGTACGATGAACTCTACTCGGGCATAAACCCCCGCTGCCGAGTAAACCTGCCCCGTTACCGGGCTAAGGAGCCCCGTCTCCGGGCTAAGAAGCCCCGGTACCAAGTAAACCTGCCCCGTTACCGGGCTAAGGAGCCCCGTTACCGGATACCGCCGAGGTTCTCAGGGCAGTCCTCGGACACCGCCCTAGATACCTCGGACACCCCGGACACATGACCGAGTCATAGCTGGTATCCCGGACACACCTCGAATACTTTGGCCCCTGTCCGAGTAAACAAGCCCCGCTCTCGAGAATGACTCGGTAACCTCGGACACATGATCGAGATACCTCGGACACCCCGGACACATGACCGAGTCATAGCTGGTATCCCGGACGCACCTCAGATACTTTGGCCCCTGTCCGAGTAAACAAGCCCCGCTCTCGAGAATAACTCGGTAACCTCGGACACCTTGGCCCCGTTACCGAGATAAGTAGCCCCGCCAAGGCATCTCGGACACTTCTAGGGCCGTTACCGAGTTCCGCCCAGAATCTCTGGGCCGTTCTCGGATACCGCCTAGACACTTCGCCCCGCTATCGAGTAATCAGCCCCTGCTCGAACATCACCCCGGACACCTTGGCCATACCCGGGTAAACTAAGCCCCGTTACCGGGGTAAAGAGCCCCGTGCTCGAGCTCACCCCGGTATACCTCAGAAACCGCCGAGCATTTTAGCCCCGTTACCGGGCACAACCTACCCGGTTGGCCTGGCTGCCCGGTAACGCTAACTTCTGTCCGGTATACACTTAAGTTGACCTGACGTCGCAAGCACACATGCTTACGTCACTTACCCATTTGTGAATCATAAAGTGACGGCCCATGGGTGTAATCATTGGGCCTCAGCCCATAAATGGAAACCCTAATCTCAAGCCTATAAATACCCCTCTGATCAATGTCAGAGGGTAGGTTGTCAATCATTGCATCACTCACACATATACGTTCAAGAGCAATTTTTCCCACTCTCTTACGTCACTAGCTTTATGCTAATATACTATGTTTAATGTATGTTTTGTAGGTAAGCAGGTTCCATAAGACAAGGCAAGCTAAAGAAGAAGGGAAGGGGACCGTTGTAGAGATTAAATGTTTTATAAAAATGTTTTTGTAAGAGCTTCCGCTCCAAATATTAAAATGTGACGTTAACGGACATTTATTGTTGATTAAAGAGATGAGTTAGATAACACCTTAGAAGATTAATTACATGTTTTAAAAAAAAATAAAAAAAATAGAGTGTATTTGGTTCCGGGTGTTTCAAACACTTGTTGGTATTCTTTCAGAACAGATCGCGTTTGCAAAGGACCTGGCTTCCGGGACTAAGTTCCTTCTTGCAATATTTGCGACTGGATATCTTGATCCTCTTGAACTTCTTTCAGGTGAGTATTCGTTGGGTGGAATCCCCCTAGTTGATCTATGAGGAAGCTCATACAGAGTGGGTTCGGTCACACTTGGATTTTCCATCTCAACCTGTTGTTCATTATCACAAATATCAGAATTATTTGGAATATCTGGAGATTCAGAACCACTTACCTCGGATATCAGTTGAGGAGGATCATTATTGGTGGCATTGGTACTGTCTTCAGAATCTTCAGGATTATCAGTTGGAGTAGGAGTATCAGTATCAGAATCTTCAGGATTATCAGTTGAATTAGGAGTATCAGTAGGAGAGTCATGCACTTGTGGTGCCCAACTTATCCATCTTAATGCGTCATTTTCTTTTTCCCCCTGACCATGAAGATGGGTCTGGTAATAGAACTCAGTTTCAAGAAAGTCACAGTTCATTGTAGTGAACATGTGACGCCGACTCGGGCTGTAACACCGATACCCGTGTTGATTGACACCATACCCCAGAAACACACATTTCTCTGCACAAGGATCAAGTTTTGAACGCTCTATTTTTGGTATATGGACAAAAACAAAACATCCAAATACTCGAGGTTCAAGAGTTAGATTTGAAGGCAATTTATGGAAGTGTGACAGTGTTTGGAGAGGAGTTTTGAGAGCTAGAGCTCGGGTTGGGAGACGATTAACCAAGTACGTGGCCGTGGCAACTGCTTCTGGCCAAAAAGACTTTGGGACTTGGGATTCAATCATTATAGCCCGTGTGATTTCCAATAAAAAACGATTTTTTCGTTCTGAAACCCCATTTTGTTCCGGCGTGTGAGCACACGAAGTTTGATGGATAATTCCCCGTGTTTGACAGAAGGTTTTCATGGAGGTGTTACAAAATTCCCCCCCATTATCTGACCGGAGAATTTGGATTTCACTTTTGAATTGGGTTTTGACCATGATACAAAAGAATGTGAACTTCGTAAAAACTTCAGACTTTTTTTTTTTAAAAAATAAGTCCAAGTCATTCGAGTACAATCATCTATAAATATCAGAAAATAGCGGAAATTTTGTCCTCCTTCAATTTTAGCTGGACCCCAAACATCATAATGAATTAACAAAAAAGGTGAATCAACTCTAGTATCATTTGGTTTAAACGTATGTCTATGACTTTTTGCCAAAATACAAGTGTCACAATGAAAATCTTTATTTTTAGGAAATAAATGCGGAAATAACTGACGTAAATAACCAGTGGACGGATGTCCCAATCGTCGGTGCCATAACCATTCTTTCCTATCGTTTGAACCATGAGTCAGCATAACTGAGCCTTGTTGAGTGACTTCATCTACGTAATATAATCCTTGTCTCTCAGTACCACGCCCAATGATCCTTCCCGTCCTGATATCCTGCAAAATGCAAAAAGTGGGGTGCATTAATACCACACAGTTTAATTCTTTCGTAACATGACTAACGGATAATAGCTTGTGTGATATTGATGGCACATAAAGGCATCTCGAGAGTCGTAATTCTTTTGATATTTCAATGGTTCCCCCTCCTTTAACTGGGAGAGTTTCCCCGTTAGCTGTGTGAATTCGTGTTTTGTCAACTTTCGAGTTTGATGTTAGATCAGTTATATCAAACGTCATTGTATCAGTGGCACCACAATCAACAATCCATGAATGACACTTGGCGTTTTTGGTGGCAACATTAACTTCTCCAGATCGGGAAGAAGCGTTCTCCTCTTTGAAATCATGACCGTTTAACATTAACATCTTTCCTCCGCCGTTAATCTCTCTGTTGCCTACGGCGGTGGCGACTTTTCCAGTCTTGGAAGTTTTGTGGTTATCATTCCACCATTCTGGATATCCAACTATCTTAAAGCATTGTTCTTTGGTGTGTTTCGACATACCACACTCTTCACACTTGAGCTTGTTCTTATTTACCTTTGATTTAGTTCGAAAAAACAATTTGTCTGACCGATGATTTGGTTTTGGGTTTTGAAACTGGTTCTGAGCTCCGTTACGAAGTAAATTCATTTGTTGCACGACGAGGTTATTGTAAAATTTGTTGAATTTTTTTTTTTTTTTTTTTTTTTTAAATGATTCGTACGGATGAACTTCTGATCCGTGCGGATGAATTTCTGATCCGTGCGGATGAACTGCTTGATCCGTGCGGATGAACTTCTGATCCGTGCGGATGAACTTCTGATCCGTGCGGATGAACTGCTGATCCGTATGCGCCGCTGAAAATTTAGGGTTTTTCTAAAACTCGATCTAAAGGTCGATTTTTTCACCAAAAAACGTTCCTAACTGCCCAGATTGAAAAAGGAAACGTTTAAAAAACAATAAAATAACCTTTTTGAGTGATTTCTTGTTCGATTGATCTAGTTCGAACGGGTTAAACTTCTATTCGAATGGACTAGTCGAATGGCTAGTTAGAACAGGTACCTTTTTCGGTAACCTGCTCTGATACCATGTAGAAATTAAGAATCGGATTTTGTGGAAGAATAATTTTATTTCATCAACTTTGAATGTTTACATTAGGCACCTATTTATAGAGAAAATTAAACCTAACGGGCTCAAGCCCACATACGAGCTTGGGCTTACATTTGATTTAGGCCTACATTCTAACATGTACAACAATTATCATTTAATTGGATTAGTAACAGGTGTAAACACTTTTCTATTGATTAAAATAGAATGTTTGTATAGTTCAACCGGGTTAGAACTTTTACATCTAACATTTTGCTAGCTTCTTTTGTCCGCTTCTCTAATAAAGATGGTTGTTCAAAAAAAAAATTATACATGTGAAGAATTGAAAGTAGTGTCGAAAGAGGTTTATCAAACATTAAGGGAAATGATTTGCACATTATTTATTTATTTATTCATTATATTTCTTTTTTCAGTTTTACACATTAAGAAAATAAAAGAAAAACATTCTTTGAGTTTAGAACAATGTTGGAGCATTATTGTCTGTATTTGTATTCATTTGAACGTGTCGTAGAGTTAGAATGTAATTAGATCGAGTTGTAAAGTCCAAACGCATTAACGAAAACAGTTACGGCAAGTAACTGAGTTACGTTCACGTAACTAGCCAGTTACGTGCGTAACTAGCTAGTTACGCGCGTAACTAGCGAGTTACGTGCGTAACTCTTTTAGGGTTTCGGGTCTAGTATAAATAGCTGGCTCAGAATCTTTAATGCGTGTTGTTGAAAGTTGTCAGAGCATTCAATACAGAGAACAGTTACGTGAGCTAGGTTTAGTGAACGTAATTGTGAGTTCTTGAGTGTTAAAGTCTTGTAATCGAGTGTTTAGGTTCTATTCGTGATTGTAAACAAACACGTAAGCTTAATAGAATCATTCATTTGGTTATTGCTTCTGTTCTTCACCGTTTTACTTATAGTTATTGTTTATTCCGCATTCAATAGCTTTTAGGGTTCAAAGGAGATTCGGTTTAGGCGACCAACAAGTGGTATCAGAGCCTCTATACTTGTTATAGAGGTCTTTGAATCCGTTTGGTGAAGATTTGGGCTGTTTTAGACTAGATCTAGGATTTGGGTAAAGTGTACTTTATTTCGGATTTTTTAGATCTAGGCATTTCTAGCCGGAGTTTGGTGTTGGGGTTCAGATATTACGTCTACAGTTGGTTTTATTTGATATCTGCAGAAGATGGGAGCTTAGTTTTGAGTATTTCTTTGTTTACGGCCGTTTTAAGAAGTTTCTGCTGCACGTCACGTAACTGAGGTTTTTGGTCACGTAATTGAGCTTCTTGATCACGTAAGTCATAAGTTACGCTCACGTAATTCACTATTACGTTCACGTAACTCATTATTACGTTCACGAAATTGTAGTTACTTGACACTTGTTACGCACGTAATTCCCTAGTTACTTGACACTTCATCACGTAATTGGGTACTTACGCTCACGTAATTGGTGAGTTTCGTGCACGTAACTAGGGTTCTGAAATCGTTCGTTTACTCATTTTCAAGCCGTTACTCTGCCCGTTTTTCGTTGGAAACGTTAGGTGGGTGTTAGGTTAGGTTTTCGGGTATTCGTCAGCTGCTGATTTTGGGAATTTGTGTGAATCTGTGATGGCTCTATCTACGAATTCTAATTCGTTCAACATGGAGACAAGCCGTAATCCTCAACTCCCTCCTTTATACAACCCAAACCGAAGTGTAGAGGATTGGATGTTGAGCTTTAGGACGTATGTTGCGTGTACTGATCCGAGTATGTGGACTCCTATTCTCACGAAGTATGAAGCTCCCTCCGACGTAAACACTGCAACCGGTATTAGAACCTATCGGGCTCCATCTACTTACACCGATGATGAGAAAGCTCTCTTTCTCAAAAATCAGAAAGCATTGGGTACAATCCAGTTCTGTCTAACCGATGAGATGAGAGCTATTTTCCGGATGATCGATAATCCCCACGATCTATGGAACGCTATCGCGAAGAGATATGGAGGTACGGAGGAAATGAAAGAAGTCAAAGCAGACTTGTTGAAGCGGCAATTTGACAACTTCAAATGTGGAGAGAATGAGACGCTAGATATGCTTATATCGAGATTTAGTCGGTTGATAAATGATCTTTTTGAATTAAAAGTTGAGTTCAGCAAGCTCCAGACAAACTTACGATTCTTGGATAGTCTGCCGCCGCACTGGGAGTTTCGTGTGCTTCTTTTGAAAGATAAACCTGAGCTGAGAGACTACACCTTTGAGGATCTCATTGACAAACTTCGTATAGCCAATCTGCAAATGCAAGAAAAGGCTTATGGTAGCAATACGTTTGCTCAGAAGGTGCTTAGGGATAATGCGGGAGTTGCTTTCCTCTCGGATATCTCAACCCAAGTACCTCCATCCTCAAGCTACTTACCTCCGACTCTCAGCTTTCCGAGTGTTCAAGACAGTCCTCCAGTATCAAGCTCAACCGATTCACTGTGTCCTTCATGTTCTGCTTGTAGAACTTGCTCATCGAGACGGGAAATGAATACGGCATTTGCGGCTCCCCTCCTAAAGTCTCAAGGGAGAGGAAAGGAAACAGGATTTAGCACTTCTAGTTCCCAGAATATGGAGCCTGATCGCTTACAGTCATGTTTCGTCGCAGCCTATAACGACTTGATCGATGGAAGGATTGCAAATTCCGCTCTCAATGAGGAAGACTATGAGCAAGTTCATCCCGACGACCTAGAGGAAATGGACATTAGATGGAACATGGCCATGATGACAAAGAGGATCAAAAGTTTCCTCAACCGTATCGGAAAGAAGTTCGTAGGGGGTGATAGAAAGAGTGGGATGGGTTTCGACAAGTCGAGAGTAAAGTGCTTCAAATGCAACAATTACGGCCACTTTGCTCGTGAATGTGGTCAACATTCACGTGAAGATCCTCGACATGACCAGGGAGAAAGATATGTTCGACAAAACCAAGGTCAACAAGCCCCTCAACAAGGAAGAAGCTATCAACAGGGAGGATATCAAGGTCAAGCATCTAGGAATCTCCGAATTCAAGATGCTGAGAAGGATGCAAGTGCACTCATAGCTGTGGATACCCGGGTTGACTGGAATGCTTATGAGGATATCGCACCAAGGATGGATCAATTTGCACTAATGGCCTCTACTTCAGATGCTGCATCTCCTAAAACTGAGGTAGATATCGATCCTTTTACACCCGTCTGTACTAACTGCAGCGAGCTAGAGGCCCAGCTCGCTGTATGGAGTACCACGGCTAGAGAGTTAAGTGTTGAGGTTAATGATTTTATACTAAAGAATGATGCCTTGTCCAAAGAAAACAGAATTTTAACTACTTTTAAGAAAGAAAAACAAGTTGAAATTTCTGATCTAAAAATTGTTATTACTCGACACATTACAAAAATCCAAGAGTTTTCTGATGCTCTTGCAGCTGAAAAATTAAATGTTGCCAAGAAACAGAGTGAAATTGACACTCTGCAGGCCAAATTAGCTGCAATTGCAAACTCTAAAGAGATTTTGGCTCAATTGATCGAATCTCAACGGACGAACACTAAGGATAAGGGTGGACTGGGATATTCTAGTATGCCCCCTCCAATGAATTTCACCCAAATCCCAGTAGATGGCTCGTCCGTAGAGGTAGCTCAATCTGCTTCTTTGACCTCTGAGGCTCCAAAAGCCGAAGAATCTGGTCCAGAAGTTAGTATCAGTGACACTGAGTCTAAAGTCGTTCAAACAAGCCCAGACCTGTCCAAAGACCTTAAGGACTTGAAAGACGTCCACCTCACTGACCATCAAGAGAAAAATTTTGAGAAAGTCTTTCAGCGCCTGGAAAGCCGTCTTATCACTAAGATGGACAAGAAGTTTGAACAACTTCAGGTGCGAGAAGGAAAACGGACTGTTAAACAATCCGACTCTAAGCAGTCCGAGTCAAAGTCCATAAAATCTACGTCTAAGGGTAAAGAAAAAGTTGAGGAACCTATTCTCACTATTCAAACCCCTATGTCCAAGATTTTCACTTCGGGAGTGGCTTCTTCTTCTAAGCCTACAAATTTCCCTCCCAAGGTGTCCCGACCAACTACCTCTCGACCAGCTCCACAGACCATGGCACCACCTCGTATTCCATACGTGGCACCACCTCGCATTCCACACGTGTCTCATGTAGCAATTCCAAAGGAGAAAATTCAAACTTCTCCGACTCATATGGACATGTCAAATGATCCGAGAACTTGCTATTAATGTAGAAATGAGGGCCACATTGCCAAAGTTTGTCCGCGTTTGCAAGGATTAATCTTGAAACGCAAAGCATCCCCTAAAAAGGATCGACTAATCTCCAAAGTTGGTTCTTCTTCAGACCAAGTCAAGACTGGGCCAAAACAAGTCGTGACTGAAGTTGTTAAAGAAAAACAAAAGTCACCCAAACGTCAGAATGACACATCAACTTCAACCAACTACCAGAAAAAACACAAAATTGGTTGATGTGGTCATTCTTGATGTCAATGGACGACCCAAGTCTGTTAAGGCTTGGGTCCCCATTCAAAACTAATCCTCTATCTTAATGTGCAGGGGCGATCTAAGCGACCAAGCGGCAAGAATATTTGGTGTGTCGATAGTGGTTGCTCCAGGCACATGACGGGAGATCGTCACCTATTGACCGATCACATTGAGGTTGATGGTGGCAATGTCCTGTTTGCGGGGGATAAGGGTGGAAAGATAACGGGGCAAGGTTGTATCTCTAATGGCGTAGTGTCCTTTCAAAATGTCAACTACGTCAAGGAGTTAAAGCATAATCTGCTAAGTGTTTCGCAAGTCTGCGATCAGAAGTTCTCTACGCTATTCACGAGCAAGGAGTGCATGATTCTACGAGAAGGTTTTGTGATTGATCCGTGCTGGGTTCTGATTAGAGCTCCGCGAGTCAATGACATCTACTATCTAGACATGTCTAAAGCTACATCAAGCGAGGAGCATCTGTGCTTGGTGTCTAAAGCTTCAGAGAAGGAGTCAATCATGTGGCATCGAAGAATGGCTCACATTAACTTCCGAAGAATGAACTATCTGGTGAAGCACGAGCTTGTCACAGGAGTTCCCAAAATGAGCTTTGCGATGAATGACTCATGTATCTCATGTGTAAAGGGGAAGCAACACAAGAAGTCGCATCCGTCAAAGCTGGTGAACTCCATCTCGACTCCATTAGAATTACTTCACATTGATCTCTTCGGTCATGTAAGTGTAAAGAGTAAAGGAGGGAAATCGTACTGCTTGGTAGTCACGGATGACTACTCGAGATTCTCATGGGTTTTCTTCCTAGCGAGGAAGGATGAAACAGCTGAACGACTAAAGTTTCTCCTTCTTCGACTAGAAACCCTTCTCGAGTTAAAGGTCAGATCTATTCGAAGCGACAATGGCACGGAGTTCAAGAACAACAACATGGAGCTGTTTTGTATTTCTAAGGGTATTTCTCACCAGTACAGCGCTCCTCGAACTCCTCAACAAAATGGAGTTGCAGAAAGAAAGAATAGGACTCTCATCGAAGCAGCCCGTACAATGCTTTCGGACTCTAAACTGCCAGTATCATTCTGGGCCGAAGCAGTCAATACGGCGTGCTATGTCCTCAATCGGGTTTCCTTGGTCAAACGCAAGACGAGCTACGAACTGATCAATAAAAGGAAGCCGAATCTGCAATTCCTCGAGCCATTCGGATGCCCTTGTGAGATTATGATCACCAAGGAAAGAATCTCCAAGTTTGGTGAAAAGACGCATCCTGGATATTTTCTTGGTTATTCGGCAGATTCTCCAAGTAGACGGGTATTTGATAAGACCACGGGTACAATTGAAGAAGCGTATGAGGTGACTTGTTTCCGGTATACTCCACCTACACCGGGTGATGGTCCGGCACACTTCTTCGATTATGATTCGTTATTTCAGTCTTTCAACCTTGATTATCCTACTGCCTCCATTCCGGTTGCAAGAAATGAAGCGGTCGTGATGCAAGGGGGAGGAATTGATAATACATTCTTTGATCAGTTTCACACTCAAAGTGAAGATGCATCACCGTCCACTTCATCTGCTCCGATTCCGACTCCGGAGCTAGTCATTGAGCTTCCAGCTATTCAACAAGCTCCGGCTCGGCCAGATTACAACTGCATCAGAATCTGCATCAGAAGCTGCATCAGAAGCTGTATCAGAAGACTCAGAGAGTGATAACGATACTTTTCAAGACTCTGCAGCTGAGATTGAAGAAATTGATGAAGAGGAATCTAATGACATCGAAAGTGCTCTTCAACCTTCTACTGCTGGTGTCTCAAATCCAGCTCCACCTTCTGATGAAGCAGAAATTCCAGCTCAGGTCGTGGAAAATGTGATTGATCAGGAAGAAGGTGCACAAGAAAATGAAGGTGCTGTAGAAAGAAATGAGGCTGAGAATGTCATTTCTCCGAGGAGATCTGTGAGAGAAAAGAAACGTCCGGCACACCTGGATGAATTCGTGGCTAGTCCCGCACTTCTGGAAGTCTTCGAAGCATGCTTTCTATCCCAAATAGATCCAAAGAACGTCATCATTGCATTAGATGATCCGTTCTGGGTAGAAGCTATGCAAGAGGAACTTCAACAGTTCTTAAAGTTGCATGTGTGGGAAAGGCTCCAAGGAGGGAAAAGATATTGAAGACGAAGTGGGTATTCAAGATTAAGAAAGATGATAAAGGCGAGATTGTAAGGAATAAAGCCCGTTTAGTTGTTCAAGGTTTCGAACAAGTAGAAGGTCTAGACTACGATGAAGTCTACGCACCGGTTGCTCGTTTGGAATCCATTCGGCTGTTCCTTGCATTCGCTTCCCACAAGCGTTTCAAAGTTTATCAACTTGATGTGAAGAGTGCGTTCCTTTATGGCGAGATTCGTGAAGACATTTATGTCGCTCAGCCACCGGGCTTCGAGGATTACGAACATCCTGATCATGTTTTCAAGCTAAACAAGGCCTTATATGGTCTTCACCAGGCCCCGAGAGCTTGGTATGGAACGCTCTCTGACTTCTTGACAAACAACGGGTTTGCAAGAGGTACAGTTGATCAAACTCTGTTCACAAAGAAAAGGAATGAACACTTGCTGCTGGTCCAAATATACGTCGACGACATCATTTTGGTCTACGATGACTCAATGTGCAAAGAGTTCGAGAAGTTGATGACGTCTAGGTTCGAGATGAGTGCTATGGGGGAAATGAACTTCTTTTTGGGTTTGCAAGTTAAGCAGTCGAAGAAAGGAATTTATATCCACCAGACCAAGTATGTGCAAGACATATTGACTCGTTTCGAGATGCTAGACTGTAGAACGGTTAGCACTCCTCTCGAGGTCAATCACAAACTTGGTCCAGCACTCCTCGATGATGTTGTAGATCTGAAGCTGTATCGATCGATGATTGGTTCACTCATGTATCTTACAGCGTCTCGTCCGGATATTACTTTTGCCGTGTCTTTGTGTGCGCGCTATCAAGCTGCACCTAAGGCATGTCACCTGAAGGCCGTGAAGAGGATTCTCTGTTATCTCAAGGGGAAACCAACTCTGGGTCTCTGGTATCCCTATGACGATCAAGATTTCGAGTTGACGGCGTATTCGGATTCAGATTATGGGGGCTGCAATTCTGACATGAAGTCCACGACCGGTGGCTGTCAGTTCCTTGGATCACGTTTAGTCTCGTGGCAGTGCAAGAAGCAAACCGCGGTATCCTTATCATCTGCGGAAGCTGAATACATTGCAGCGGGAAGTTGCTGTTCTCAGGTTCTTTGGATCCAGCATCAGCTACGTGATTACGGTTTGATTGTTTCTCGCACCCCCATTAACATAGACAATACAGCAGCAGTGTGCATCATACGCAATCCGGTGCAACATTCGAAAACGAAACATATAAGTATTCGTTTTCATTTCATACGGGATTGCTATGATAAGAACTTGATCACGTTGCTCCAAATCGCTACCGAGGATCAAAAGGCCGATCTTTTGACTAAAGCTTTTCATAAGGGGCGATTTGAAGAACTGATCAAGTTAAACCGTCTCATCACTTTAGAAATCGCTTGACACGAACCACTATTTTTTGTAAATACTTAACTCTTTTAAAAATTAAAAAATTCAAAAAGATTTTTGGTTTAAGTTGTAGTTTAATATCTAAGTTCCTTAAAATTAAAAAATACAAAAAGATTTTAACTTTTCTTAGGTTTATAGCTTTTATCTTTCAATTTTACGGTTCTCGTGTTTTTTAAGTGATATGCAGTGACAGGAGGAATCATATGAGCTTACATAAGTGTTATGGATCAAATTCTCCTGAAAAGACGGTTTCTGGTTAATTCTTGACGATTGGAAGGCTCCGAGTGCTTAAACATGCTCGACTGATCAAATGCCTTCCCGTCAAGTGTAAAGGCTCTTTGTCTCGAGATAAAGTGTAAAGGTTTGAGTGTATAATCGTTTTTATCTCTTGAAAAGAGTTTAAAGGTTAAAAACTTGTTTTCTATTATTCGGAAATAGTTTAAAGATAAAAACATGAATTAAAACAAGTTTTAAATCGGAAAAACGCGCGAAAAACACTTACGCACGTATCTGGGAGATACGTGCACGTAATTGACAATTACGTGCACGTAACTCAGAAGTTACGGGCACGTAATTCATCAATTACTTGCACGTAATTGACTTAAGAGAGAGGGTATAAATAGGGCTTTGTAACTGTTCCCAAACACAAATTCAAAAACCCTTTCTCTAAAACCCTTATTTTCTCTCGGCGATTGTGTGTTCAAGCATCTCATTCCATCATTTTTCTTCATCTTTTATCTCGGAATCATCATTATAACATCACGGTATGTTTATCTAAACCAAAATTCGAGTTTAAAGGGGTGTTTGGATGGTCACGGTAGCGGGTTGGGAAAACCGAGTCTAAAATCAACAATTGACCATTAAAACATGAAAATGATTATGATTAAACATCACAAACTGATTTCCGAGTGTAATGGGAGTGTTTCATTGTTGTTTTTCGGCCAAAATCGAGGGTTTAAAGAATTTTTGGTTTGTAACCTAAAAACCCTAATTTTGACTAAGTTTCTTCACAAATACTTAAAACCGTGTAGTGTAAAGACTAATGTTGCTCGAAATATAGCTATTAACATGATTTTGAGATAAAACCATAGCGTATTTTGAGTTTTATTAAACGTAAGAAAACGGAGGGTCGAAATCTGTTACGGGCACGTAATTCTTAATTACGTGCACGTAATTCTTAGTTACAGGCACGTAATTGATGAATTACGTGCACGTAACTCTTGTCTTCATAGTTACAGGCACGTAATTCATGAATTACGTGCACGTAACTCTTGTCTCAAGCAACCATAACTGGCACGTAACATCATTTACGTGCACGTAACTCCTTGTTACGTGCACGTAATTGTTAAAGCAAAATGTTCTCGATTGCAAAATTGTCCAGTTATGCTGCCCAAATTTTTCAAAAATTCATTACGTAAGACAAGTTACGCGCGTAACTGTCAACAGATTCACATCTGTTTTTGGCAAATTCCATTTGCTTAACGTAATTGATTCTAACGATAGCAGCGTAACCCAGTTTCAATCAAAAGTAGTCTATGCACGTCTAGGATGTTGTTTACAATGTCTTTTAGTAGTTTTTTTGTGTGTGTACTAACTTTTGTGCGAGTTGTTGTTGTCTTTTGTGCAGAATGGCACCAAAGCAAGATGTTGCAATCAAGAGACACAACTCGGTGGCTCTTCTATCTGCAGTGAAAAGTGGGGCAGGGTTTGAAGGGATTATCAACTACCTAAATCGAAGCCCGATTGCATATGCCCTACGAGCAGATCCCAAACTGAAGCTAGATCTAATCTCGGAATTCTGGAAGAATGCTAGAGCGAATATGACGGTCGATCCTCCTACTATCGACTCGATGATTGGGAATCTTCCAGTAGTTATTACTGAGGACGTCATTCGCACAGTCCTTCAGTTCCAAGACTCAGCTGACTCTAGTGATGTGTTTCCAGATAAGGTGATTTTTGGCTGCTTCAAGAAGATGGGCTATACTGGCCGACTAGACTCCCTTCAGTTCTATAAGTCTCAGATGCCGGTTCTCTACCGCTTCCTCATGCACACGATCATTCAGTGCTTGTCGAAGTGGAAAGGAGGATATGACGTTCTGGATCGAAAGGGTCAGTCTTTGATGGTGTCGTTAGTCTTCAATCATAAGTACAACACCTCCCGGTTCATCCTCAGCAACATGCTATGGAATCTGGAGGATAAGAAGCGGACTTTCGATCAGTATCCTCGCTTCATCACCTTAATGATAGATCATCTACTGCCGCAACTTGCTTATACCGGTCCGTACGGACAGGCCACGCACATCAACCCCCGTGTTTTTGCTGATTGTAGAGGGGGTGATGAGTTAGCACTTCAGGGTGCTTTGGTTGATGCTGCTTTTGAGGCACCGGCGCTCAATGCCTTTGATGATCTCATTACTCCTGATCCTCCAAAGTCGACCATGTCTAGGAGATCTTCCAGGTCGGTGGCTTCTGAGGGTGTTACAAGTAGAAGACAACGCAAGGGTAAAGGGAAACAAGTTGAAGAATCTGAGGATGTTTCCAGAAAGGTTAAGGGTAAGGGAAAGGAGAAGATTGCTCTTATTGATGAGTCTGATTCAGAGGGTTCTGGATCAGGAGATAAGATGGTTCTGAGGAAACTGTTGAGATGGCCGATACTGCGAAGACGCTGAAGCAGAAATTCCGTGACTTGGAAGTTCTGAAGAAGACTTTGGCGGTGGAGGTTTACAAAGAAAGATATGATCGGCTGTTGAAGAAAGCCACGAAGGCTGGGGTTGATTTGTTGGGTGCTGCTCTCCAAGGGGGAGCTAAAGGAAAGGGCAAGGCTTCTAAAGACGTTACTTTCAAGGAACCACAACCTGTGATTCCTCAGCCAACTCCAATCCGCACAGTGAGAATGAAATCGGCCGCTTTTGTGGGTGTTCAGCCAGGTACTTATGGCCAAACTTCTCCAACCTCATCGAGCAAGCGGCCTCGCTCCTCTCCCGCTTCTCCAGAGGCTTCTACTGAACAACCTCTGTTAAAGAAGTCTAGGCAACCCACCACCACCGCACCTCCTCCACCAATCACCACAACTCCTCCACCAATCATCACCACTCCACCTCCAATCACTACTACCACTCCCTTTCACGCTCCCTCCACCATTGGTGACCTCTACTCCACTCGGCAGCTCTTCTCGCCCGCAGATCACAGTCGGTTTAAGTGATCTGGTGAGCCAGATGCAGGATCAGCTTGTTTCGCTCAAGGGTCAATTGAGTGAACATGAAAAGCGGATCAAGAAGCTTGAAGGGCAAGTGAAGGCTCGAGATGATTTTATTGCCTCGATGGAGTCGAAGTTTAAAGTCTTTGAGAATGATGCTGCGGTGGTTAAGGGAGATTATAAGATCTTCAATGATCGTCTGGATGAATTGCTGAAGGCGCGAGAAAAGGAGAACAAGGACGATGAAGATGAGGACGCCGAAGATGATGAGAATGAAGAGGATAAGGCTGACGATGAGGCGAAGGACGATGAGCCTAACGATGATGATGATCAGGATAAACCTGATGATGGCGGTGATGCGGGTGCTCAATCCTTTATGGGCTCAGGTGATCAGGGCATGGCTGATCCTTCAGAACAGGCGCCACGCGTCTGGTTCTGCCAAAGATCCGGGATCTCCAGCCAAGGACGCACCACTTGAGGGGGAGACTGCTAACCCTAATGTTGATCTTGTTTTAGTCTCTGCAGGTACCCAATCTCATCCACTCAAGTCCGCTCAGCCAGCGATGTCATTCCAAGGCTCTACCGGCGTAGTACCTATATTTGATGCTATGCCGATGCGAGAAGGAGATGCTGCCTCGATAGTCCAGGCGAGTTGCTTGTTTGAGGACTCCGAGGACGAGGTGGACTCAGCTCGGTTAAAGAAAGTCACCGCCACACAATCAGGCGGTGTTAAAGACAAAGTTGCTTCCCCAGCTGGTTCGAAGGGGGAGTCTAAAGAAGAAGAAGCTGCACCGGCAACTCCAGTAGTCCCCGCTCCTCTCGTGCCACCTCCGGTTCATTATGTTGATAGCAGAGGGAGAAAGATTGATCACACCGTATTTGCGGAACTGGGAGTTATAGTCGGGTGTAATCTAGTGGGCCAGTCGTTCTTGCATGGCGTTACATAGATAACACCGACTATTTTGTTTTGCTGCGAGGAGATGGTGTGCAGTACATGCGTATGAAATACGCGACGTTCAACTCTCTTCCCCACTATGAGTTGAAACGTCTTGCGGATTTGGAACCCACCAACCTCACTTCGGATGCGGCCAAGCTGTTCTACAAAACATTGAGATCCGACATCCATTTTGGAAAGCTTGAAAACTTCAAGCTCACCAAGCCTATCATCCAGAGGTCAGAGAAGAGGAATCCAAAGACTAAGAGGCGAGATTTTATACACATCTATCCTGAAGTCAAACAGCTCAGGAGGATCAGGTTGCCCTCGTTACCTCAGGATTTCTTGACTGACGTTGCGGCTTGGGGGTTTGACGACAAAGCTCGGGAGGCCGTAGTGTTTGGCAAAGATGGCAAAGTACTGCTGAGGATCTATGATCCTATTCATCTTCTCTGCCTCTCCGAAGCAGATCTGAAGAGGCTAAATGAGAAGAAGATCTATTGTGCAGCGAATGAGCAATCTTTTGGCATAGTCTTCTCACATGTGGTGCACATTTGCGTCGCAAAGGGTTATCACTCGCAGAATCTGCCATTGGTGGTTGAAGAAGCAGCTTAGAGTGTGGTTTGCAGGGGATTAGCTGGTTTTTGGTATTTCTTTATTCCAGCTCAAACTATATTTTTGTCTGTAATTCATGTACACTTCTTTTGATATATCAATGTTTATTTTGCTTGTTTGATTGTTTGTAATGTGTGTGATGCGTGATTCAGTAGGCTTTTGATTCCTATCTGATTTACGTGGTCCGGTTTGCGTTCAAACGTCTACTTTCAAGCTTAATTGACATGCTTATATCTTAAGTTTAAAGCGTTTAGACTTCGCAACATATAACAGTTGCGAACTCGGACAAAAACCGTTTTGCTTAAATGCAAAACTCTTTTCACAAAGAGTCTAAAGTTTTTAATACTCGTCGAGTCTAAAGTTTAATAATCTCGACTGAGTCTAAAGTTTAATAATCTCATTGAGTCAAAGTTTAAATAATCTCAATTGAGTGTCAAGGGTCCAAATGATAAAAACATAAATCTTTGATCGTGACTTCGAAACTTTTCTTTTTAAGTTTTTTAGGACGTGTATAGTAATAAAAATAATAAATTTAAGAAAAACATAAAAAGAGGGGGAGAAAGTTTGTGAAAACCTTAGGAAATGATAGTACATCGCGGATTTTAAAACTTAGAATCATAAGTGTTTGTTCGATGTATTAGTAGGTACGGCCAATATCATATAAACAATTTTCCGAACCTGTTTCTAATGGGTAACACGGTTAAGTTTGTTCATCTCAGTGATAAGTTGAAAACTTTCGGTGTGCCTGGAATCTGTCACCATAGGATTATATATATATAAATAAGTATCTGTGAGTAATAGAAAAAGCGAGGAAAAGAAAAATTGAGAGAAAATCAAAAAAATATAATAAATCGTTTTTTCTAAAACTCAAAGAGTTTTCTATTATTATTAAAAACTCAAAAATTCCTTGAGGCGCCCCTGGATTCTATAAGGTTGCGAAATCATAGTTTCCTTGCGGTTAGTATAAAGGTGAAGAGTTATAAATAATTACAGTAAAACTCGTATCCTTGAGGCGCTCCTGAATTCTATAAGGTTGCGAAATCATAGTTTCCTTGCAGTTAGTATAAAGGGGAGAGTAGAGTCAAATAAGAATTCCATAACTCTTGATGCTTACTTGATAAACGGCAAAGACAGAGGGAGGAGTTCACGAGTCTATAAAGCTTTTTAAGCTCAAAAAAATAAAAATAAAAAAATAATAAATAAATAAATAAAAAAAAAAACAAAAAGAAAGCAAAGCTTCTTTAATTATGAAAAATGCATAAGTGCTTAAACTTTATACTATATGTATGCTTTTTCAATACTTAGAGTAGTTACTAAATAGGAATAAGGTGACGGGTTTCCTAAATAAATACTGGAAGTTTGATGACGCTTTGAGGGGAGTTCGGATTGTAAATATAAGTGGGATCCATATAAACAGTTGTAATCTAAATAATCGGAAGATTTTTTATATGATATCTATGCTGTATTTAAGAGGACAAATATACTAATAATCGGCTGATTCTTGTGATTCGACTTCTGCGATATGATCCTAAAAGCAAACTAATCCCTATCCAAAAAGATTTGCCCTTTTGTAGGTTGCTAAAGTAGTGTGAATAGCTTATAGTTAAAAACCACAAAAAGAGTTTCGGTTTTAGGTTAAGAAAACAAACAAAAATCAAAAATATTTTATTTCTATGTTTATTTTCTTCGTTGTCACGTATCGATCATGATTAAAAGGTTTTATCTCGTGTTTTCTGAAAAATGAGAAATTTTGTCAGTTTAAAGAACAAAAACACGTATTTGGTCAGTTTTGTCTTTGTAAGCCAGGTTTTACAAAGTTAAGGATCGGATCTTGAAGAGTCTAGCACTTCTTGGAAGTCAAGGACTCGAAGCTGATATTCATGGAGCCGCGTTGCTTAATGATGAAGATTAGCTGTGAGAAAGATTCGCAAGTTATCGGTTGCAAACTTTACACCGTACAAGTCTCTATGAAGTTTAAAGGAATCAACTCTCGATCTCTCGACACCAAAAGTTCAAGACAATTTTGAAGAATACAAGCTACATCCAAGGGGGAGTTTGTTGGAGCATTATTGTCTGTATTTGTATTCATTTGAACGTGTCGTAGAGTTAGAATGTAATTAGATCGAGTTGTAAAGTCCAAACGCATTAACGAAAACAGTTACGGCAAGTAACTGAGTTACGTTCACGTAACTAGCCAGTTACGTGCGTAACTAGCTAGTTACGCGCGTAACTAGCGAGTTACGTGCGTAACTCTTTTAGGGTTTCGGGTCTAGTATAAATAGCTGGCTCAGAATCTTTAATGCGTGTTGTTGAAAGTTGTCAGAGCATTCAATACAGAGAACAGTTACGTGAGCTAGGTTTAGTGAACGTAATTGTGAGTTCTTGAGTGTTAAAGTCTTGTAATCGAGTGTTTAGGTTCTATTCGTGATTGTAAACAAACACGTAAGCTTAATAGAATCATTCATTTGGTTATTGCTTCTGTTCTTCACCGTTTTACTTATAGTTATTGTTTATTCCGCATTCAATAGCTTTTAGGGTTCAAAGGAGATTCGGTTTAGGCGACCAACAAACAAAGTTGTCAATAAAGTTTTGTTTATGTAGTTTCACTATTAGGGATATACATAATAACTCTTTCGTCATGGATAGATACAATGGACTAACTCATTCCAATAATTGTGTGACTAGGGCAAGACATGCAAAAAACTGCACTATCTTTGCATAATTTATTTGCTACTTTCTGAAAAAATAGCTTTGTAGCTAACAAATTTATATTTGTACAGCTGGATAACGTACTATGGTAGTTTTGGTGGAAGCAAATATATCTCAAGTTGAACCTTACATATATTTTAAAACTTTATGTTATAACTTAATTAAGATACAACAATATCTCATTCTCATAGCTTTGGAGATGATTAAAACAATAATTATATTTCATGTGTTGGATTTTTTTTTATAAACTACAACCTCATAGGATTACGTACACTATATAATAAGTTATGCCTATATTAAACTTTGAAAAAGTTACATAAGAGATATATAAAAGATTGGAGTGAACGTAGTTCAAACTAGCAAGAGATAATAAATATACATTTCACATCGACTGTTGTGGAGGGTACTATACCCTTGCAAGTGTAACTTATTTCCCTCTGCTCTATAATAAATTTTGACTTAACGACATAAATAGTTCATACGGTTTGACTAGATTACAGCTTTTGTTCCAACATTTATCGTGTCCATCAAGGACGGTGCAAAATGTTAGAATTGTTAATTACTTAAACCATACGTGTGTGTGTCCATCAAGGACGGTGCAAAATGTTAGAATTGTTAATTACTTAAACCATACGTGTCAGGGAGGATATCACACAAATGGTTTATCAAGACCGTATACACATATTATAATAGTTCTTTGTATAAAAAAAAATTGCAACTTTCATAAATAAGAATAATCAAGTAAATCTATTTAATTTGTTGCCTTGGTAAATTATAAAATATAAAAAAAAAACTAGCATATAGTATGTATGTAGATTTTTAGGAATAAAAGTTGGCGCTGAAAAATAAATGAATGTTATAGATCATAAAATTTTTAGTTAATTGTAAAAATCGAGGAAACGTTTATTCAAATAGCATGTGTCATCTTCAAAGTTTTAAATCTGATATATTGTCACGTGTCAAATCTTTTATGCAAATATTGTCATTGCAAAGATTGTTAATTTTTGCAAAATATTTAGATTGTTAATTACATAAAACCGTCCATGTCATAAAAGATATCGTAAAAATAGTTTCTCATGTGGATGATATATGTACTTTCAAAATTCTATGGATATAAACTTTCAATTTAAGCAAACGTCATGAACTATTTATACAATTTTGTTAAAAAAAATTTGGAAACGACGTTATTAGAAAAGACACTTGTATATGTTACGTCCTCGTTCTTTTATTATTTTAGAATCCTTAATTTTTTAGTGGAAATTGAGGACAAACACAAATATCGTTTTCAAGCTTTCTATTTCAAACATTGTCATCATATCTAGAAAAAGACATATCAAGTTCTTAAAATTCTTAGATACGTACGTTAGATTGATATTAAATGCACATGCTCACGTGAAATATTATTTCCTACTACTTCCAAAACATGTCAGGTGAGTTTCAGAAATGTTGCTGTTTGATATTAAATTTTTAAGATTTCACTTTAACCAGCTTTAGATTTAAAAATGACATTCTGTTAAACCCTCATAAAATATGATTAAGCATTGACATTCACGTACATGCAGTAAAATGTTCTATAGGATGTAATGTTTTTGATTTTGCACGTCATGTTTTCATGTGTGTATTTTCTTGTGTTTCTTTACTTTCTAACTTCGTTAACTTTTTTATTTAATTCTATTCTATATATAACCGTGGACAAAACAAAGAGGTATTATATATGTCTTTATAAGAAATTTCTTCGAGACTCATACGTACTTCTAGGTTTATTAAGAACGTTTTATAGGTTTATAAACCAAATTCATGAACAATATTATTGGTCATACCATGCTAGTTCTACTTTTTTCATCCTAACATAAACGAAGCCACATTTTTATCTCATTTTCTATCATTTATTACCATTCTTGGCTACCTAGATTATTTATTAGAACACCGGTGAAGCTGGTGGTGAAGAGATCATAGCAAAGTTATTGGTTAGACTATTCCAACCACCATCTAGAAGATCAACAAATTCTTCCCAGAAATCTGGTGATCTTAAAGGGTCGCCACTGATGAAGTTTGCATCATTACCACACCCGAATTCGCCAAGTGGCTCCATATTTGTATCGATTTGATCATTGTGTTTCATGGTAGGACCTTGATGCAATAAATCGTCGCTTTCCACGTGGTTTATGACTGGCATGGTGGATGTTGCAACTGGTACATTTGAGGTGGACATGAGTGATTGGAGACTCTCATTGTTAATAGAGTAATTTGACCATAAGTTTCCTTGCCATACTTTAAGGACATCAAGGCATGGTATATATTGTGGTGGAGCTTTTGTTGGTATTTTGTGGAGCTCATGGATAGAAGAAGATGAAACAAGATATGGTGGTCGGTTTGGATGGTTTTTGGGCTTTTGAACAAGCCTAGCTTCTGCCTCGAGCCGAGCAGCCTCCCATTGAGCCATGTGGTTCAGGTTAGTGCCGAGGACTTGAGTGCCGCACTTTGGCTTGTGGGTCATGGGATCAATACCCATTTTAGTCATCCTCTTCTTGATGTGTGAGTTCCAATGATTCTTGATCTCGTTATCAGTTCTTCTTGGTAAGTGAGCGGCGATAGTTGACCATCTATGCGTAGAACGAGTAACATTAGAAATGAAATGTTCATATTTAAAGATTTGGCATGTAGATTTATTAAGAAAAACCGAAAAGGAATATATTAAACCCTAAACCCTAAATTCTTAACGTCAATGGTAACCATGTTGGATCAAAATCATCCCAATGTTACCTGTTACCAATAAGAGCATGTAGTTGAATAATGGTCCTTTCTTCTTCCAAACTGAACTTTCCTCTCTTGATATCTGGCCTCAGATAATTTGTCCATCTCAACCGACAACTCTTTCCACATCTCTTTAACCCTACATCGTGTCCAAAAAAGGTATATTAAGAAACTAAACATTTAAAATTTGTTTAATATATTATCCGACGAGTTACACTAATATGCATGCATATGGGTTCAAATTTTTACCAGCTTTTGTAGGCAAAGAGCGCCAACTTCCATGTCCAAATTGTTGAATGTAGGATAGTAGCTTTCGGTCTTCTTCAGGTGTCCATGGCCCTTTCTTCAACCCGACTCCTAACCCGACCATATTACCATTATTAATTTGTTTCTTCTTCATCTCACTTCGACCAGGTTTTCCCATCTTAATCTATCTTCCCACAACCTTCAACTCTCAGCACCTACCTTATTATCCGAAAAAGATCTTACGTTTTATTACTGACTATATAGATTTTACATGTAAGGGTCTCTAGGTATTATGTTAGGGATCGGACACAAGACACAAACAGATAAGAGAGAGTTGAAAAGGTTAGACAAGTATGGAAATAGTTTGATTATTAGTTGAAAAGGGAGAACTATATAAAGAAAACAAATAGGGTAATGTCAATAATGACAGCAATATATTCAAATAGTTTTCTCACCAACTTTTACAATTCTAAACAAAATACTCCCCACCCAACCACTAGATTTGTGTACATGCACAAACTCTCATTTAACACACACGTATTTGCATGAATGCATCATGATACTTTCTATTACTGGTATGAGCTAAGCAAACTCAACATTTATTGCCATAATTGAGATAATTATATGTAACAACTAACTACTTATAAAATAGTGAATCCTCATTTGCAGAAAATAGATATATCTGATTGATAAATGTCAGTTTGCATTTAACGTTTCGTGCGTGGTTGGTCTAATTTTATAACACAAAACGTACTAAGATATGGTACATTCTAACTTTACTTTACTTCAGCATATACAGCTCCGCAAAACTTACCTTTTTATGTTAAGCACCATAATTTTAGGATCCAACAATATATAATAAGAGAATTGATTTTATGAATGGTTGTTAAGACTTAGGTGTTGTTCTTTTGAACCAAAGGTTTTTCCTCTGAATCTGAATACCAGCTCTGAATAATCAGAGGTGGTCCAAAACTCTGAATCTGAATAAATATACTATGTTTTTTTTCCTTCGTAACATCTGATTTACTATATTAGTACTAAACTGTTGCATTTATAAACTGTCTTAAATAAAAACATTCATAAAAATGTTCAAACATAGTGGCAACATTTTTCAAATAAAGATAATATTTAAACAACAATTTCAACATTTTGCATTAATTGTGCCGCAAGTTGATCTCGACAATTGATCATATATTGTTGATCTGTTGTATTTCCATGTGGTTGAACCTCGTCCTCATCGTACTCGTCCCCGTCTTGTACATTCTCGTTAGCATGTACTTCACCTCGATCATATTCGGAGAAAAAATCATCCACTTAATCCTTATTTTCGTATAAAATTATGAATAGCAAAACATGCAATAGTAATATCTCTTTGTTTCACCAAAGAATACGGAGCTATTCTCTTCAAGATGGTAAAACGTGCTTTCAAAACACCAAAAGCACGCTCAATCCATACATATTCATATTACTTATTTGAACAAATTAATAAACTAATTGTCTAACATCAATCTCAAGATATAAAAATAATTAACAAAAGAAAATTCACATAAAAGTCAATGTAATAGTAGGAGTTTATATGCAATCGAAAACAAATACATATTAAAAAAAAATTATATCACTTAAATCTAACAAACAATCGTCAATATCAATTTATATAACGAAATCAAGTGACAAACCATTGAAAAAAAATCAAAAATTACTTGAATTTAAGGATGGAAAACTTACTGGTGAAAAAAAAGAGGTAATCAGAGGTAAAAAGAGATTTTTTATGTAGGGTTGAATCAGAGGTAAAAAGAGGTTTTTTGTCTTTGGTTGAAAAAAAAAAAGAACAACAAAATTTTTAAAACCTCTGACCGGGTCAGAGATCAGACTTTTTTTTCAAAAAAGAACAGCACCTTATACTGTCGCAGCAGATGAAGTATCAACTACCAAATCTGGAGAAAACTTAAGGAAATTAAGCACAAGTGAGGTAACAATACATATACAATCTTTTATAAATATAATATAATTGACATGGCTCGTATGTCTAACTAGCTCGAGGTGCACATAGCCCGGAAGCTCGGGCCTAAACCAACAAACCAGGGCTTTTAGAGCCCTAATTAACGGGCTACGTGCGTCAGGCTTAAGCGAGCAACCGTGAGAGGGTTTTTAAAATTATCGTTTTTACATTACTAATATAATATTATAATGAGTGTTGATAACAACGACAACAATAAGATCGTGATTAATAGATCATCACATGCATTAGAAATTTATAATTTATCAATTACAAAAGTGATTACGTAAATGCAATAGCCATTACTTGTAAAAGTATAAGTAATTAAAACATGTTTCCATGCCTTAAACAAAGTCTTCATGGTTGTTATTATCATTTTTAATATATAAAATATAAAAACTCTAACATATAATATTAGTATTTTACTAAAATATTTTATGTAAATAAGTATATATAACTATGTGGACAATTTATAATGTTAGCATCAGATAATAACAAGGTATAATATATGCAATAATCCATACGGATTATCATTTAAAATAACAAGTTACATTCTTACTTGTTTCTAGTAAGACATTTTACTATTTTTTTTGTCTCCTTGAGCTAAAATATTTTAATATTTTGTTACTTGTGATCCATTAACATTTTGTCACTTTCTATTTGCCTCTATTATTTTGTGACTTTTTGCTCATTGTATAATTTAGACACACTGTCAATTTGTTGAAAAATAAAAAAATTGTTTACCTTTACTTTTGGAACTAAAAATTAAGAAATAGGATATTTATTTTGATATTAAACGATCGTTCTATATACACTTTTGAAAACAAAACATTTTGAAAAGCTATTGATTTTGCAAGCATAAGGAAAGCCAAATTGAATGATGACCCAGAAATAAAGAATTTGTATAAAACATATTAGAGCTATTTGCCAATACAACAAAAACCACGATGTTTTTCAAAAACATCTCTAAATACATTTCCCATTGCACGCCACATGTAGGGTAGCAAAGTGTTATGAGACATACATTTTGTCCGATCGATTCCCTTTCGCCTAGAAACTTCTAGAACTTTCGGGAAGAATCAAGGTTAATATCTGGTGCATTCTAGAAATCGTCTAGATATTTCTAGATTAGAAATTTATATTCTAGATTATTCGTATGTTAAACACTAATCCTAGAGTATTCTAGATTAGTGATAATATCTAGCCTAGTTCTAGATTATTCTAGGTTAGTATCTAGTTTACTTAGATATCTAGATTTATCTGTTTCTAGAACTATCCTTAACTATCCTTAGAGGGTTATATATATATGTAACCAACCTTCATTTGTAATCATCGAGTTTGTCTTGTATCAATACACATAAAGCTTTTATATTCTCCTAGCAAGTGTACATGTAATACATTCAAGTCTTTTCGACTTACTTAGTCGCAAGATATCGGTGATCTAAGTGCTACACGGGTTCCAAAATCTAACCCCGTGACAAGTGGTATCAAAGCAAGGCTCAAACTTAAACATTCACGTGGAAAGAAAACACGATGGCAGGAGTTGATGTGACGCTGAATCTAGTAGTCGAAGGCAGGGGACGCAATGTCGAGAAGCAATCAAACCCGAAGAAGACAAGAAGCAAGTCGCGGCCACCCCTTATCCTGGCTACCGGTGAAGATACGGCTGATCCAGAAACTCGAATCACTAATCTTGAGTCTTTAGTCGCTGGGTTGAAAACTCAGATTTATGATATTAACGAGGGACTCGATATCTTCGTCCAGGAAAGCATGGAAGTAACCAAGGTGGCGAAGGAAATGATCAAAGATTTCAAGAAAGAAATCAAGAAAGATATACATTCTTTGTCCGAAAATGTCCAAGGAACGCGAAAGTTTCTTGAAGACGAGATAAAAGCCATACGTGGAGAGATGGAGGACTAAAGCGGTACCCATAACTCCAATGGTATTGGAGCCAGCAGTAGTTTATCGTGGCCTAACCTTAAGTACCGAAACCCGATACATTTAACGGTACTCGAAATGCTACTCTCGACGAAAATTTCCTATTTGGACTAGACCAATACTTTGATGCAATGGGTGTGATAGACGATGTGGCAAAGATTAGCCACGTACTCACTTTTCTTCGAGAATCTTCCCAAGTTTGGTAGAGGAGGAAGCACTCGGAAAGGGAGAAAGGAATATTTGTGATCGAAAATTGGGACGAATTTAAGGTTGAACTACGCAAGCACTACGTACCCCAAAATGCGGACACTGAAGCAAGAGAAAATTAAGACGATTAAACCAAAAAACACGATTTCCGACTATATTAAAGAGTTTACGACGATAATGTTGAAAATCGAAGACTTGTCCGAACGAGACGTTTTATTTCATTTCAAAGACGGACTTCAAGAATGGGCACAAGTCGAGCTTATCGACGCAACGTGCGTACCCTTGATGATGCTATCGCAGGAGCGAAATCGCTAGTGGAACTCTCCCCAAATTTGCAAGAAAACATATTCGGGATAGGTGGAGGAGAAGAAGATTCCCCGGACAAACTGAGGTAAGTCATCGAAGCCCTTATTCGAGACGAAATTCTCACCAAGACGAGTTAAACCCAAACCTTCCTTTCCATGCTTCATACGTAACGAAGCCATTGGACAAGTGACTGCCCGACTCGCAAAGCTATAAACGCTATAGTCTCGGAAAGGGAAACCAAAATTAATGAAGAACCTAAAACCCGTATGGGAACGATAAGGCATCTCGGAGCATTGGTGGAAACAGCTCTGAACAACAAGCCAAATGACAACGGACTATTGTTTGTTAAAATGAAAATTAACAAGGAGACCGAGGCGCTAATTGATACGGGAGCCTCCCATAACTAATAACTTCATAGATGTCCGAGAAGTTACAAGGTTGGGCATTTGGTACCGACGAAGCCACGGCACAATCAAAGCCGTAAATTTTGAAGCAAACAACATTATAGGGACGACAAAGGCTAAGTCATGCATCAAAGGTTGCCGAGAGAATCTCAAATTCACATTCACCACCATTGATGACGTCAAAGTTGTTTTGTGATTGAATTTCCTTCGTCGAGCTCAAGCCTTTCCGGTCCCCTCTACACGTTCTCTTGTTTTTCTGCATAATAAACAGGTCTATGTGACTAGATTAAGGGGGGGACACATACGAAAATGTGTTAACCCCTCGGTGCAACACGAAAAGAATAAGACATTCGTGACGAGGACGTCACGAAATCAAGTGGAGGAGAGTGTTACGAGGCGCACATTTTGTCCCGATCGATTCCATTTGTGCTTGGAAACTTCTAGAACTCTCGGGAAGAATCGAGGTTAACATCCGGTGCATTCTAGTAGATATTCCTAGATTAAGAATTTATATTGTAGATTATTCCTATGTTAAACACTAATTTAGAGTATTCTAGATTAGTGATAATATCTAGCCTAGTTCTAGATTATTCATTTATTCTCGGTTAGTATCTAGTTTACTTAGATATCTAGATTTATCTATTTGTAGAACTATCCTTAGAGGGTTATATATATGTGTAACCAATCCTCATTTGTAATCATCTAGTTTGCCTTGTATTAATAAACATAAAGCTTTTATATTCTCCTAGCAAGTGTTCTCGTAATACATTCCAAGTCTTTTCGGCTTACTTAGTCGCAAGATATCGATGATCTAAGTGCTACACGTGTTCCAGAATCTAACTTCGTGACAACCCTCATTTAATTACCATACCAATCCATTAAATTTTACTCTCTTTTCTTCCTCCTAACAATCCAAACAAATGAAACAGGTTTTCATTCATCCCACATGTCACTTCTAGGAAACTCATGATGTTATATAATGTAGTATACGGTGATCTTGGGATGACATGGATAATATGGAGTTGTAGATCCTAGTGTGTTTGTGCTTAAAATGTGACTTATCATTTGTTTGTATGAATAACAGAATAACTTCATTTTGGAAACTTATCGATTCTCCCAACTTTCCATCCGGTACACTGCATTTATTGTACAACTACTATCATAATATTTATGCATACTGAAGAAGAAATAATAATACTAGTTTTCCAAGCAGGAGCCTGTTATAAGTTGGACACACTTTAAACATAAAACTAATATGAATTGTTGTACTTGAGGTAATGCAAAGTTTATGATGGATGCATAGGAATCTAGTTGATAAGTTATTAGGTTCAATAATTAAAGTTAGCGAACAAAATAAGAACTTGGACTAATAGAAGGTATAAATAAAATCAATTCCAACTAAATTATAGAGGTCCATTTTGTATACATTTACTTATTTAAATTTGTTAATTTTGGTCATAAAAATAACTAAGAGCATCCATGATGTATTATACATTGTCTTATCAATAGTTAGTTTATATTTTCATTGAATATCCATTTACAATGTATTGCACCCTTATGGTGTAATGTCACCTAATTTTTTAGCATTAAAAGTAATTAATAAATAAATAAAAATATTAAAAGGACAAAAAAGTCCTACATTTGAATGCAATATGCGCTAAGACTATGGGGTGTGGGGCGTTAAACACCTCCACAACGCCGCCACATAAGCTTGACAACGCCCCACAACGCCCAAGACCACACCGTGGGGGGCGTTGTCCTCCAAAAAATTGCTCTGGCGTTGTAGCTACAACGGCGTGAAGGAGGGAGCAACGGCCAGAAGTTTGCAACGGTCGAGTACTAACGAATCTTTTTTTTTTAAAACCTAACAATTTTCTATAAATACCATTCATTTTTATAACAAAAACCACAAACAATCTCTCTTTCTCTCTCAATTTTTATAACAAAAACACACACAAAGTTTTATAAAATGTCAAGTTCGTCAAGTTCGGATGATGATGCAATTGTAGCCGAAACGATTAGAGCCGTTGTTAGCTACGCATCACAACATATCGAAAGACCAATCACTAGAAGAAGAACCGTCATAGAACGTAACCGTGAAGAAGCTAACACACTACTAATGGAATCTTACTTTTCTCCGGGTTGCACCTACAACGACGAACAATTTACCCGTCGTTTTCGAATGAGGAGGGAGCTGTTTCTCAGGATATGCCACGATTTTGAAAACAATTTTGAGTATTTTAGGCAACGGCCAGATTGTAGAGGAAGGCTTGGGTTTACACCGATTCAGAAATGCACCTCCGCCATACGACAACTTGCTTTTGGCACTTGTAGTGACATGTGGGACGAGTATTTAAAAATGTCCGCAAGAATTTCACGTGACTCTCTTGCCTACTTTTGCGAAGGTAAATTTTTAACCTTTACATTTTTAATTAGTTTACTTTAAAACTTATTTGTACTTAAAATGTAATAATATCTGAAATAGGTGTGGTTTCTTTATACGGCAAGAGATATTTACGCCGTCCTAGTTGGAGCGACATACAGCAGATTACGATGGTTCATGATGAAAAACACAATTTTCCCGGTATGCTAGGCAGTTTGGATTGTATGCATTGGGAGTGGGAAAATTGTCCCGTGGCTTGGCATGGTCAATACCATAGGGGTGATCACGCTCACCCTTCCATTATGTTAGAGGCTACGGCCTCTACTGATTTGTGGATATGGCATGCATTTTTTGGGATGGCTGGAGCGAATAATGACATCAACGTCTTGGATCAGTCACCGCTTTTCAACGACATTGTGAATGGGACGGCTCCCGAACAGTCGTTTATTGTTAACGACACAACCTACAAATACGGGTATTACCTCGTTGACGGTATTTATCCAAAATGGCCGGTGTTAATAAAGTCTTTCAGGGAAAGAGACGAATTAAACGAGAAGCGTAACCATTTTAAAAAAGCCCAGGAATCTTCAAGAAAGGACATCGAACGGGCATTTGGAGTGTTGAAAAAAAAGTGGCATATAATTAAAAACCCCGCAAGAGCTTGGAGTTTAGAAAAAATTAGAAACGCGATGTACGCCGCTATAATTCTTCATAACATGATTTTGGAAGACAAAGGTAAGGCGTATTGTCAAGCTTATGATGAGAATGCCACCGAACCAGAAGTCCAAATTAGTTTTCAAGAGAAACAACAGAACATACGTGACATGCGTGACGAAGGTACCCATCACAGTCTGTTAGCCGATTTGATCGAACATGACTGGTATTACCGCCCCCGAGGAAACAACGATGAAGATTGAAGTGTTTTTTTTTTTTAAATTGTATTTTTTTAACGTATTTTAGTTTAATCGTAATATGTTTTTTAATAAATTGTAGTGTGTGTTTGTTTTTTTTTTAATAAAAATACAAGTTTTTAAATTTCATTTATATAAAAAAAATTATAAATATACAACTTTTTAAAATTACACTCTCTTTCCTCTATCACTCCACATCATCACACAACCACACCACCCATTTTTATCACTCCACATCATCACACTCTCTTTCCTACAAATCACACTCTCTTTCCTACAAATCACATCTATCACTCCACATCATCACTCCCAATAAAGCCCCACACCCCATAGTCTAAGGAAGCTTGAGGGATGAATCAACTTGAAGACTTAAGATGTCACATGGCTTTTTATCATTGGATATTAAATATGGTTTCTCTCTTACACGTAACCCAAAAGGTTTACTCTAAGACTTAAAACTTACGGAAAAAACGTAAGTTGGCTGGTGAATAATGACCAACCTAGTTATTTCACTATTCATTAAGCAGCTACGCATTATCAATTGGAAATAGAGGAAATATGGTTGAACTGGTGAAACATGTCAAAGATTTAAATCCAAAATACCAAATGTATTAGAGTTGGGTTCACTTTGGTTGTGAATCATCAAAATAAAAAAAAAATGGAAAATCGAATTTTTGAAAGAAATATAATGTCCATAATTTTTTTTATAATCAAAATAATTATTCACCTCTAAATTTGGTCAATCAAAAAGCATTTTACATGATAAATACAAGCTTTTATAGGGTTGAAGTGTTGAACAGTTAATTATCGCAGTTTTAATATTCTCAATTATTTTAAAATCGAACGAGTATGCCCGAAATGAATCCTCCACATATAAATAAAAAAATATGCGGAAATTCATTATAAATTTGTTGAAAATTGAAAATCAATTCGACATAATTTTTAAAGGATTTTATTCCATCGGAAGAATCCGTAACCATAGTCCCAACCGCCTCTCAACTCTCTCCGTCCATCGGTAGTTGGTCGGCGGTCCGGAGATGCTCTTTTTTGTATGTACGTGTCCTGTAGGATTCTTTATGCAGTAATGGTCATAGTTTGTGTTTTAGCTACTAGTGGTATGCTAGGTTCGACTCTTGTTTCGTGGTTGGTTTTGGAGATATATCTTGAAAAGGTCAGTGGATCATTCTCGGGCAATGGTCAGTTTGGAGGTGAATGGTGGTGGTTTCAGGTCGATTTGAGGTCCAATGAGGCCGTTTTAAAAGGTGTTTCCGAGACGGGATCTTCTTGTCAAGGTCGTCCTAAGCTCGATAATATATGATGGTTTGTGAAGGTGGCGCCGTTCGGTGGTTTTACGGCCGAAGTCGTTGGAGGGTTGGTTATATATAGCGGTCGTTTAAGGTCGATTGGAGGTAAGGTAAGGGGCGCTTTAGACCCGTAGTGTTTGCTAAGTCGTTGCGACAAGGATTCGGAAAAGTAGGGTTGTTTTTTTTTTGGAAACGGCAAATGATTGTGCATCGGAGCCTACTCGTAATATTTCAACGAGCACCCCAGGTTCGAGCTCCGCATAGCGGGCAAACCCAGCCCCCCACGGGGGTTTCCAGGGGAAAATTCGCCAGGCATGGGTTAAATTACGCTATTGCGACGACCACAAGGGTCGAACCCACGACCTCAGCCCACATGGGTATAAAACCCGGTGCATCACAACCAACTAGGCTGGAGATCATTTGCAGTAGGGTTGTTAGCAAGTGGTTTCATGCACGTTGGGGTTACTTTACTGGTCAATTTTTTCTAGTTTCATAGTACCACCACTCAGTTAGATTGAGTGGTTGGAAGTTGGAACTGTTTAATTTGAGATTTTCGGTAGGTTATATTTCGGGTTCGTGTTTAATATTTAGGTTGTTTCATGCTTTTTTACTGGATGATTGTCCTTAGGGTTGTGCTTTAATATGTTGGATTTTCACTTTTTCATGTCTATGTTTTTGGTTGTAACGTTTGGTTGTTTAGTATGTTAACTTAAGAATATGTTTGAACAATATTATCATGTTAGTGTCGGTGTAATTATAACATTTTGCTATGCTTTTTTTATTTACGTCTTTGAAAACAAAAGTGCAAGTGTAATAGTTAAAAGAATATATCAAAAAGATAATTTTAATAAAGAAAAAAAAAAAAAGATAGCAAACTTTTCTACTGGGTGATTGTCCTTACGCTATGGCTCATGGGCTTTATAAAATCTAATTTTGCCAGTTTTAGGAAGTCATCGTATGGACTATATTTGATACATTTTACTTCACTACTTTGGCTACTTGCTTATTTGGGTTGAAAGCGATACAACGGTTGGTGGGCATTGTATATCTTTTGCAGTATACTCCAGATGTTGGTGTGGCATTGAAAATTTGTCACTAATGATTTGCGTCTCATTATATCTCTAGGTTTCTTGTATTAAAGTTTTTACGGACTTGTTCAGTCAATCTTTTGTAAGTAGAAGATTAGCCTTTTCGTGTATACAATTAGGCGGAGCCGACAAATAATATGGTATCATTTCAAGAAAACTGTCATAGTGACATAAAGAAACACTGTCATAAAGGAATCACAAAATAAGAAAAATGTCATACTAAAATGGAATGTCACAAAAGGAAATAATCAGTCAAAAAAGCGTATTTCTTCTACCTATACATGAGATGTCTCATTATATCGGGAGTTGGCATAGGGACGACTTTAAATTCAATAAATTCTCTACAAAGATATAATAATTTTAAGGTTCGATATTTACTATGTGTTTTTCTAGCTGAAGATAATACTGACTCAAAATAAATCATTTATCTCAGAAAAAAAAATTGTATAAAAAGATGTTGTCAACAAATGTAAAATGACAAAAATAGGTAAAAAAAAAAAAACATATATAAATAAATAAATAATATAGTAGCACTTTAAAAATAAACAACTTATGCTTAAATATTATCACCAAATTAAACTAACAAATAGTGACCCTTTTTGATATTGTCACTTGTCTTGCTATGTGTTTAAATTCTTATTGGGTGAATCATTAATAATGTAATGTTAACATTAGTTATACTGCACTGGGATCATTTATTTAGAGAAGACACGTTACAAATAGTTAGAAAAAAAAGTATTTGGGATTACATTCCTATTCTAATAATTGCTAACTTTTTCGCTCTACTACATATCCACGCACCGGAGGAGCTTAATATCATCACAAAGGACATCACTTCTTGGTATCAATGAAGAAACTAAGCTCGCTCCGAAAAACACAAAATCCAACTAGTCGCGTGAACCATCCCATCAAATAACATCCAATACTTTTTTCGGGAAAGTTAACATGGTCTGATGATCAGGTGATCTCATCATGTATGTTGACAATGTAACGGGCCTTCTCCGAGCCCATGAACATCCCTTAATAGGCTCATCATGGATCACCCTTTCATCAACCACAAAATGATTATTTGGTTGCAAATACAGACACTTGATTGACCAACTTACATTCTTAAGACTTTGGGCAAGATTTCTAGATATATACATCCTTGGACGTTCGGGGGAAGTGGTTATCATGAGGATATCCCCATATCAAATTTGGGTGAATTTCAATGTTGTCTCTTTGTTCACAATTATACCTCCAGGTTTAATTATATGTTTAAATCATAAGTTTTAAACCATTACCAATCTAGTTGAGCCATGATTACTAACTTTTTAATACAAAATTTATTAAATAATCATATCCCAAAAGCAATTAGATTATCATCGAGTACTTACACTAACCTAGGTGATTCATGTGAAACAGAAGGATAGTCATGGATACCTATTAACTTGTCGGATGTTACCGTTTTTTAGTATAAAAATTTTCGTATACCCTCGCTCTTTGTCCTAGCTGATCCGTCACGGTCATTGTCTACTTATTATTAGATAATAAGCCCAAACCCGATATGTGGGTTTGGGCTTATTATCTAATACTCCCCGGCAGTTCGAGCGGCGAAATCGCGAAAGCTCGAACTGGACAAAAAAACTATTATTACGAAAATAAACATAAAATAAAACATAGATAATTGCTAATAAGACTCATTGCTTGCGGTGACGCATGACGACGGGTCGAAGCTGCGTTCGTTATTAGAGAATAAGTTAGGCCCGAGCCCGATTGTGGGTTAGGGTCATTAGGGTTTTATATTAGTTTATAAATAGTTGCTTTATAATAGGTTTACAATCATTAATAATACAACGGTTTCCATTATTCAATATGGTATCAGAGCCACCGCGGGCTCTCTTTGATTCGTTCGATTAAGCTTCCGTTCACTCCAACGTGTTCCAGGTTTTAAATCCGATTAATGGGTTAGTTTTCTAATCGGTTCATTCGTCTCTTTTGTTTTCTGTTCCTTCAAAACAAAACAAAAAAAAAAAAGAAAAAAAAAATGTTTGCATTGTTTAAAAGAAAATTTGTTTCGCACACTATTTGGTAAATTTTTCAATGTCTATTTTGTTTATTTAGTTTTCCATTCCCTTTGTTCGTCGATCTTAGTTTCATATTATTGTTAGCTCTTTTTGTTTCGCTTTTGGTTTAAATCTCTTATTTGTTTCGTATGAGGATTAATATTTTCACGTGTCTCCTAAAGCGAGACAATTAAAAAAAAAAAAAAAAAAGTCTCTCAAAGCGAGACGATCACCATATATTATTGCTGCTTCCGAGTGAAACATGATCGGAAAAAACTATGCTTTCTTTTTTTCTGCTACCGAGTGAAACATGATCGGTAAAATATTACGCTGCTTCCGAGTGAAACATGATCGGAAAATAATATGCTTCTTTTTTATTTATTATGCTTCTGATTCCGAGTGAAACATGATCGGTTTCTGGTTCAAGTCCTTCGACGTTATCGCAACGTCTGCAGCGCCGCCGCAAGCTAGGAGTCATTCAAAATATCTTAGTTTTTATCTTTTATTTATTTTGATAATTATAGTTTTGTTTTACAGTTCGAGCTTTCGCTATTTCGCCGCTCGAACTGCGGGGGAGTATTAGAGAATAAGTTAGGGCCGAGCCCGATTGTGGGTTAGGGTCATTAGGGTTTTATATTAGTTTATAAATAGTTGCTTTGTAATAGGTTTACAATCATTAATAATACAACGGTTTGGGGTTTTCACTTATTAAAAATGATAGATGAATTTATTGCACTTATTTCTTTAAACCCTAATCGGCGTAGGGATGAGCCGCCTAGCTTGACTAGGTTCCAAACCCTAACAAAAAAAAAAAAAAAAAAAAAAAAAAAAAAAAAAAAAATCGGATTTGAAGTTCAGTTGATCACTGTTTTGGCCATAACTCCCAAACCGTTTGGAGTTAACTGACGAGGTCAGCGCCGTTGGCTTCGTAATTAAATTCCGAAGAAAAATATACCGGAATCGCAGCGGAAGACCACCGGACGCACCGTCACGCTCCGATACAAGGTGTCGGGTTTAGATCTGAAAAAAAAAATTGTTTTGCTCATAATTTTCAAACCGCTTGGAGTTAGCTGACGCCATTAGCGGCTGTGAATTCGTAATTAAATTCCGAAGAAAAGCAAACCGGAAAAAGCAACGAATGCAACTTCGACCCGTCGTCATGCGTCACCGCAAGCAATGAGTCTTATTAGCAATTATCTATGTTTTATTTTATGTTTATTTTCGTAATAATAGTTTTTTGTCCAGTTCGAGCTTTCGCGATTTCGCCGCTCGAACTGCCGGGGAGTATTAGATAATAAGCCCAAACCCGATATGTGGGTTTGCGTCCATTAGGTTTCTTTCTGTTCAGATTAAGGTTTCCATTGTATTACTATATATATATATATATGTTTGATCAATGATAATAATAATCAAATGGGTTTCTATCATTCTATCACTTATAAGAAATAAGAAATAAGTAATGATTGAATTAGCAGCTATATCCGTACATCACTGTCATCTCCTTTTCACCCTCTCTCTCTCTCTCTCTCTCTCTCTCTCTCTCTCTCTCTCCTAAAACATATCCAGCGAGATACATAATATAGCAACAACACACTAGCTCAAGGCTACTTGAAGAGGTAGTCTAAACTCTAGAGTTGGGAAACTTGATTAAAGAAAGAAGAGTTTAAATGAAAAGATCAAGTCACTGTGAGAGAAAGCCCAAAAAGAGCAACAATGAGCATGGAACTGGTGTTGGGTTAAAGAAAGGGCCATGGACACCGGAAGAAGACCAAAAGCTCTTGTCCTACATCCAACAATTTGGCGAAGGAAGTTGGCGTTCATTATCTGCTAAAGCTGGTAACCTTCAATCGCTTTCATACGTTAATTTTTTTTATAAAAGACGGACACCCAAAGAGTTATAGTTAGAGGAAATAGAACACGAGACCTCCTTTGGAGAATCTCGACATCAAGTGTTCACAAATTAAACACCCCTGTCAAATATTTACGTGGATTTATTTTTGTAATAAACACATGCATGCACATAACTCTAACAAATTTTTACGCTTAATTATTATATTCACTCAGTTACTTTTACGGTATTTAGGTCTTATGAGATGCGGAAAGAGTTGTAGATTGAGGTGGAATAACTATCTAAGGCCAGATATAAAGAAAGGAAATTTCAGTTTGGAAGAAGAACGAACCATCATTCAACTACATGCTTTACTTGGTAACAGGTACATTAATATGTCATGGATTTATACCCGTAACACTACAACAAATATGTAAATATCTTCAGTAGTTTACCGGCGTAAAAATAGTATGTTTCTACATTTTGAGTGTGCAATTGGTTTTCCGACATATTTACAGAAATCTAACACTAAAACTTGGAGAATAAAACTTTGAGAACGTACTATTCAGATTCATAGTTTAAAAGTGTGGAGATCTAGATGATTTGTCTACATGTGAATATTTAGATTCAATTAGTCATAACTTGAGACACATTTTCAGCACACTAGTTAATAATTTACTCGTAAATGTGAAAGTTGCCAAAAAACAAAATGTGTAGAATCAAGTGATCGATTTAATTTGTTATAATCTAAAAAATGTTCTTCATTCAATAAATTTAGCACAAAAGCATGAACCGAACCAAAAACCGAAAAGCCGAAAAACCGAAAAAACGGAGAAAAACCAAAAAACCGAACCAATACTAAAAACCGGGGGTTTGGGTTTTAATTTTTGAAAACCCGGATATTTCGGTTCGGTTGGGTTTTATGTAGGAATCGAACTATTTGGACCCGAACCGAACCGTTTACCTTATTAAAATAAAATTTAAATATCTTATTACTATATTATAAAAACATAAATATAATTATTTGTATAGTTATCTATTTTGAATTCTCTCTCTAAAATTAAAAAAAAATCTTATCCTAAATCTTATAAGTTATTCAAAATATGGTGCAATGAATAGGTGCGTATTTGTATGATATTATGTCTTTGAAATCATATTATTATTTTATTACTATTATGTGTATAAAACCAAACTATTCAAGATATAAATATGTGTTCTTATATCAATATTCATATGAAGATGTTAAAAATCATTGCATATTTGCATATGTGTGTAGATTTTAGTATATATCTTTTAGGTTATCTTCAACCATTTTACAATGCTATTGGACTGAAATCGTACGAGACCTAGCTTGATTTTCACTCATCTTTTGTTATGAAAAAAACCGGAAAAAAACCCAAACCGAACCTAAGAAAAAACGGAACCGAAAAAACCAAACCGGTTGAAGAACCGAACCGAACGGGTTCTATGGTTTTAAGAAGCGGTTTTTTGGTTTGTGTTCGGGTTTAGGTAAAAACCGGACGCCCATGCTCACCAAAAGCTTATGTGTAACTCATTTTAATTTCTCCCTGATTTTGTTTGCAATTGAATGTTTAGATGGTCAGCTATTGCTACTCACTTGCCAAAAAGGACTGATAGCCAGATAAAAAATCACTGGAACTCACACATCAAGAAGAGGTTGGCTAAAATGGGTATTGATCCAATGACCCACAAGCCAAAAAATGACACTCATTTTCATGGATCGAACCTGAGCCATATGACTCAGTGGGAGGCTGCTCGACTAGAAGCCGAAGCTAGGCTAGTTCAACAGCCTAAATATCATCCATTCCAACAACACAATCTCAGCTCATCTCCCTTAACTCACGAGCTATTTAAAAGGCCCCCTACAACACTACCATATCTACAATACCTTGATGTACTTAAAATATGGCAAGGAATATCTCCCACACCACCGATGATGAACAATGTTGGAAGCGAGGGTTTATTTAATCAAGAGGTGAACTCAAGAGCGCGTTATAATAGGGAAACCATGTTGCAGGAATTCATGTACAATCAAGATGCAAATTTAATGACCGAAGATCCTCTTGTTAGGCCTTTGGGTTTCGTTGAAGAATATCTCGATTTGCCCAAATATTGTTGGAGTGAAAATCATGAAGCAATCAATAATGAGGGATGGAGTACCGTCACCAATAACTTGGGCTTCCATACGTGGTAATCTTCTTCGAATGTGTTCTAGTTAACTGTTTAGATAGCCTAGCAATTGTACCAATAATGGCCAAAGTTGGGTTTTGTTCTTGGCTCATTTTATGTTAGTTAATTAGGACATCTTTAATAATATGGAGTAGTATTTATGCGTAAACTATCATGCCTAAGAATGAAATTTTGATTTCTAGATAGAGAAATTATGATAATAGTGTTTGGGATTTTCTTTAGCTAACGGTTTCTTAGTGTGCATATTGAAGAGGTGATTGGTAAGGGGTTTTCCTGGTGAAGGAGAGGTCTCGAGTTCGAGCCTCTCCAGAGGGTTTCCTCTTGGGCGAGCATGGGGGTGGCCGGTAATGGTGGCACGATGATACTCCATTACCGGCCCGTAGGAGAAATTGCCGTTTCAAAAAAAAAAAAAGATTATTGTAAAACAATACTTGTGCTAAAAAAAAAAATACAAAACAAAAACAAATTGCAAATACATTTATTGTGTTTAATCAAATACTATGATTTATTTAGGGAGACAAGACAAACACCCCCATGCCCCACTAGCATTTCATTATCACTATCACATCACCTTTTTCTATTTTCTTTTTCATTTTATTATTATTATTATTATTATTATTATTATTATTTAAGTTATCTAAACATTGTATATATCAGAGTATTTGGTTTTAAAATTTATGGTTTTTATTATTGTGTTATTTTATCTCGATAATAATGTTATGTGTGAAAAAATTATCTTCATTTTATTTATATGACGAAAAAAAAAACTAAAATTATTTGACGCGACTAAAGCAAAAGCTGAAATTATTTGAAGTGACTAAAGCAAAAGCTGAAATTACTTGACGCGACTAAACAAAAAAATGAAATTATTTGACGTGACTAAAGGAAAAGCTGAAATTTGACTTGACTAAAGCAAAAACTTAAATTATTTGAAATGACTAAAGCAAAAGCTTAAATTATTTGACGCGACTAAACAAAAAAATGAAATTATTTGACGTGACTAAAGCAAAAGCTGAAATTTGACTTGACTAAAGCAAAAGCTTACATTATTTGACGCGACTAGACAAAATGAGAAATTATTTGACACGACTCAAGAGAAATTTTTTTCCTATATAAACAAAACTATATTGAATCATTTTTTCATAACATTCAAAACTTATATATCGATTCATAACCTTATCAGATTCTAACTAAATATCTTTTTACAAGAAGATATGTCAAGTGTGTCTGATTTTTCCACCGATAAGGTAAATATTTCATATAATAGTACTCTAAATCATATTCTGTTATCAGATTCTAACTAAATATCTTCTCAATTTCACGTGTTCAACAATCGTGAAGAATTGTGTGAATGGTTGAAAAACGAAGCACGTTCTCATAGTCAAGTTATTATCATCAAAAGATCAAAACAAATAATGGTTACTTGGTAAAAATTATATTTATGTGTGAGCGTGGCGGAGTATCCAGAAGTAAATCAACGCCTGAAAAAAGTAAACCATGCAAAAAAATTGGCTGTAAATTTGAAATGGTAGCAAAATTTTCAAAGACAAATGGTGTTTGGTCGATAACGATGAAAAATTCAGTTCATAATCATGAACGTATAATGTATATGGAAGGTCATGCATATCCAATGAGATTGACTGATGATGAATTTCGTTTAGTTGCAGATTTGTCAAGTAATAATGTAAAGCCTAGTGAAATTCTTGCTACGTTAAAGGAGCAGAATCCAGAAAATGTTTCTTCAAACATAACGGTGTATAATGCAAAAGCAAAACTTCGCACAATCAAGCAAGCAAATCTGACTCCAATTCAGGTTGTAATGTCATTTTTGAAGGTAAAAGGATATGAATTTCAGTATCGTACAAATAATTCTACTAATCAGTTAGAAGAATTATTTTGGATCCATCCAGTTTCATATGAAATATTGCGTGCATTTCCGCATATTTTGTTGATGGATGCTACGTATAATACGAATATTTATAATTTGCCTTTTTTTGAAATCGTTGGTGTTACTTCTACCGGTAAAACATTTTCAATAGCATTCGTCTTGATAGATAAAGAAAAAACTAACAACTTTATATGGGCACTAAATTGTTTAAAGTCTGCCATTGGCGAAACGTATGAACCACGGGTTATCGTCACAAATACAGATTTGGCTCTGATGAGTGCATGTAAAACAGTATTTCCAAAAGCTAATAAATTACTTTGTAGATGGCATATTTTGCACAATATCTTTAAGATCTGCAAAAAAGATTTTGACTTAGAAAAAAAATGGAATTCTTTTCTTTATACGTGGAAAGAGTTAGTTAAAGCCCCTACAATGACGTTATATACGCATTTCTATAACCGGCTTCAAGTCAAGTTGATCTATCATCCAGGTATTATTTTCTATAAGTTTTGTAAATAACATTCATTTTAACATATCACCGACCTTTGAAATAAATACATTTTTAAATTTTCAGATGTTTTGACATACCTCCATGAGGTATGGTTAAACAAATACGCCCACATGTTCGTATCGGTGGCGACTGATAAATCACTTAACTTTGGAAATTCAACTACTAATAGGGTTGAGAGTCAGCATGCTAAGGTAAAATCAATGTTGGGTTCCTCGCAATCAACGATCCTGAATTCACAAATGAGAATTGTGGTTGTCAGCTGAGGTCGTGTTTTGGGTTACCATGTGCGCACGAACTTGCAAGTTATTTAAATGCAGTTCTGTTTATTCCACTAGAGTCTATTGACGTTTTCTGGAAGATACTTCATTTTTCATCATGTATACCGACACAAGATGGAAATTATGATTGTGACCCTGAGTTGGAAATGATATCTCAGATTCAAGAACCCGTTGTTCACAATAATACTCGTGGACGTCCAAGTGTGAGGTACAAAAACAAAAGGCGAAACAGTTTCACACACCGCCTCAAGATCCTCCCAGGCGTAGTTATTCTAACATATCAAGTAGTGATGGTTTCGACAAACCGAACTTGAACCAAGAACCTGCCAGACATAGTTCTTATGTACACCGAACATTTTTCTCAGATCCATTATTGGATCAAATTCCAGTTTGGTTTCAACCGTACGTAACGAACATTCATAATGTACTCGCTTATGGGAATTGCGGATTTAGTTCGGTAGCTTCATGTCTCGGTCTTAATGAAAAATGTTGGCCGCAAATTAGAAGGGAGTTGCTAGAAGAGATAAGAATGCACCAAGCAACATACGCTACTATGTTTGGAGAAGTTGAATTGCTAAAAATTTATGAGGCAATAGATATTCCACCAAATACTACTGCAATTCAAAAGTATTGGATGATTTTGCCGATAATGGGTTTTCTAATTGCTTCAAGGTACAATGAGGTATTGCTGTTTTTGAGCAATATGGGAGATACGATGTGTTTACCGCTCTGGTCCAGTCCACCCGAGTCACAACAACATTATATATGTGTAATTGCTCGAGTAAATGGAAATCACTTTGTAAAAGTGGATTTGCAAGGATATTATCCGGTACTTCCGACGCATCCGCAATGGAATACATATAAATATGATGCCGAATGGGAACGACCGTATAAGAATCAACAAGATTTGTACCTTCACCTTAGGCGTCCCAATTATAAATCTTCGTTTGCTAATGTTTTTGACTAGAGATAATATAAAATTATTTGTTATTGTTAATTATTTGTCTTGTATTATTTAGTTGGAGTAATTTAAAAAAAAATGAAGTTATTAATAAATAGAAAAGATAGTTTATTTAAAAACTTTATTTAATAGAAAAAAAAAAAGACAAAATCTATGTGTTTGGTAAAATACAAAATAAAAAACAAAATAAAAACAAACTTAAAAAGAAAAAAAAAAAAAAAAAAAAAAGAAATTAAACAAAAGAAAGTTGTGGACCTGTGGTGGGACCTATGTGTGGGGTTGGTACTGGGTCTCTAAGAATATGCCTTTATTTAATGCAAACTACCAATTTTTTTGGGTGCATTAATTAAAAAAAGAAAATAGAGAGATAGAGAAAGGGGAAATATGTATAATACCAAATCTCAATATTGAAAACTCTTAACCATACAACAAATTATGTAAGAGGCAATTCTAGCCTTTATAGATGGAGCGATTATATTGGACATTTCGAAGACGTTGTGCGAGCTGTTGGTTTTTGAGATATAAAATTAGAATTACTATACGTTGAGGGACGGAGCATAGAGCATCCGTAAAGTATATATAAAAAGTTTATACATATGAAATATGAATCATGAAAAGAGAAAATCTTATGGGTCATCCACCTACTTTTTAAGAATTCTATAAATATTATGGAAAGAAATAAGTATGACCCACTTTTATAGGAGTAAAGTGATATGTAATGATTTATAAAAAGATTAGGTGATGTGACGTGACATTGTGTTGGACATGAGAAAATCCATATTATTACGGATGCTTTAATAGGGAAAAATCCGGGGACCAAAATCACTCAAAACAAAAAAATTACACATAAAATTTATTGTCCTATATATATATATCCTATAAATATGATACAAATTTACGGATTTCCTGAACCTTTTAAGTTGTCGTGACCCCCTTCGGCCCCATAAAAGCTTTATTCGTGACTACATTGAGTTTCTAATCGATCCAATTGATCAATCTTTTCTTCGATCTACTAGAACTCCAAAACAAATTGCTACTATTAAGTTTCTCATATATCTCACCCACTAAATCAATCTATTTTCATATGTTTTCGACTTTTTGGTATATCCAAACAATTAAAAATGCAAATATATGAACTCTATCTTGGTATTTTCATATGTTTCCGACTTTTTGGTACACACACACTTCCAATGCTAGATTCCAAAGCATCCATATGATCGTAAACAGTGCATTTTTTTTCTAAAGAGGAAACTATTCAACATCGTTTCTTTGATTGTCATTATGCATGTTTTATTTGGAGAGATGTTTTTATTGCTTTTAACTTTCCTCCTCCTCATAACATTAGTAACATGTTTGGTAATTGGTTATCGGATTAAATAAAAGGCTTAGGTCAAATATTTTAATTGGAGCATCTGCTTTATGTTAGCCACTATGGCTTTGTCGCAATAATACGGTTTTTGACAAAAAAAAAGATTTTATCATCCTTTGTAGGTTATCTACAGGTGTATCAGCCGGCTCCATTCGCTTGGAATCGGCCACGAGGGGAATCTTTTCCCACTTTGGATGGCATGCTAGACAACGATTAGCTTAGACTTGTGCAAATCGTAATAAAGACAGGTGGGGGTTTGTCCCGTTGTCCGAGTTTATCACTTTATTTTTTGTTCTTTTGTTTTGTTTTATTTATTTATAACTTTAAAGCTATATACATTTATGATGTATAAAACGAAGGTTTATTACTCTTTCTTTATCAAAAAAAAAAAAAAAAATCTGTATGATTGTAATGACACATCACACATGAATATCAGTCAATATTAAATTGAAAACATGTCTTGAATTTATTTGAAAAGAAAATGAATTAGGTCAAGATTGAATAGTGACGTTGTATTTCCTCAACTAAATTCATAAGCCAAACGACCCCAACCCACCCAACAACTTTCAAAATTTAGACAATAATATCTTCTTTCGCGTAGCTAAATGTCTTATGCAACAATGGTGTGAATCGTGTCTTATCCTTAGTAAGAGTTTTATCAAATTTTGAAATTGTCATAATTCATAAGGTCAACTCCGACTTCACCTTGTTTTTATGGATTCCGTTATAATATGTTCATTAACATTAACATATATTATATAAAGATAAAGATGAAAAATAAATGTACATGTGTTGAATATCGGCCGACACATGGTTTAGAGCATCATTTAATCCATTATTATTTAAGTTTTACAAATATGGATTTTTATTCATCGTACAAATCATTAATCAATAGTTCAATAAATAAAACATAGTTATAGAGTAAAACCAGACAGTTAGTTCATCAATTATCGTCACACACAGACATAGATGAAACGTGTCGTTATATTCATTGTGCAATAATTTAAACATGAAATAAAACAAATTTGCTCCTTGGCACACTTCGTGCAAATGTTTTAGCCAATGATTTAGAAAACTCGTTACCCACATGTAAAAAGAGATAATCGAAACAGTAGATGAATAAAGAACAACAACTTTCTTATTGCCGAAAATGAAACTGATACAATCAACAAGACTAAGACTTAGAAACAATCAACAAGATGATCAATACTTTAGAGTTTCTATGTGAAACCCTAATAGACTAATGAAATGAGAGAAAGAGGCTACGGTAGGTTAAAAATGAATATTGCAATGTTATGAAAACCTAGCTGCCAACTTAATCCATTTATATACATGGATGTTACACTTAACCCCTCAAACTTTAACTCATATAACATAATAAACCAACAGCTTCCTTTCCTTCATTTTATCAATAAAAGCAGCACCAAACTTTGAGCATGAGACAACTTCAGTCCCTCTACATATTTCTGCATATAAACGAACTAAGTTAGAACTAGTTTATTCGGAGTTAGGACTGAACTTGATAACGTTATTTTAACATCCTCCCTCAGTCCTAACCCTAAAAGGGTTATGCAGTCCCAACTTTTTACACAAATAGTTATGTGAAGAAGGAGAGAGTCCCTTTGTAAAAATATCGGCTAGTTGCTCATTTGACTCGATTTTTATCAGCTTCAACACTCCAGAACAGACCCTTTCACGCACAACATGCAAGTCTATCTCAAAATGCTTAGTACGCTCATGAAAAACTGGATTATTTGCAATCATCATTGCAGCTTTGTTATCACAGAAAAAATCAACAGGAGTTAAATCACTAATTTTCATGTCATTCAACAAGTTTATTAACCACAAAACTTCACAAGTAGCAGCAGCCATGGCTCGGTACTCTGCTTCAGCAGATGACCTGGAGACCGTAGGCTGCTTCTTACTTTTCCATGACACAAGGGAATTTCCAACATACACACAAAAACCAGTAACAGAGCGTCTAGAAATTTTACATCGACCCCAATCAGAATCAACATATACAGATAACTTGATACTACTAGATTTGCATAGCTGTATTCCTTGACCAGGAGCAGACTTAAGATATCTAAGTACCCTAAGTGCAAGACTAAAGTGCAATTCTGTTGGGGCATGCATAAACTGTGAAAGATTTTGAACTGCAAAACTAATATCTGGTCTTGTAAGTGTTAGATATATTAATTTCCCAACCAGTTTTTGATAAACAGAAATATTGGACAGCAATTCACTAGATTTACCACTCACTTTATCAAATAAAACAGTCATATTTGCATCTAAGGGAGTAGCAGCAGGTTTGCAACCTAATAAACCAAATTCATCCAACAATTCAAGGCAATACTTTCTTTGGGACAAACAGACACCCAAATCAGTTTCAAGTAATTCAATACCAAGAAAATATTTCAAGTTACCTAAATCCTTAATCAAGAACTTCGAATTTAAGAACTTTTTCACAGCATCAATTTCGGCATTAGAATTTCCAGTTATTATAATGTCATCAACATAAACTAATAACATAACATGAATATCAGCTTTGGTCAGCACATAAAGAGAATAATCAGATTTACTTTGCACAAATCCAAATTCACAAAGACTCGCAGTTAATTTTTCGTTCCATTTTCTAGGGGCTTGTTTCAGACCATACAAAGACTTTTTTAACTTGCATACACGATTATCAGACTTGTCAAAATACCCTTCAGGTAGAGACATATATACATCCTCATCCAACTCACCATATAAAAAAGCATTATTAACGTCAAGTTGAAATAAAGGCCAACTATTACAAACAGCAAGGGTAATTAAGCATCTAACAGTTACCATTTTCACAACTGGTGAAAATGTTTCCTCATAATCAATGCCATATTTTTGACTAAAACCCCTAGCAACTAAACGAGCCTTATATCTCTCTATTTCTCCTGAAGCCTTATATTTAATCTTAAACAGCCACTTACAGTCAACAATATTTATATTTTTATTTTCAGGCCTTTTAGTGACATCCCAAGTATGATTTCTAAGTAATGCCTCCATTTCTGTGTTCATGGCATCTACCCAGTTAGGATCTAAACATGCTTCAGCAAAAGACTTAGGTTCACTACTTTTATTCAAGTTTGCAACAAAACAAGCAAAATCATTTTTCAAATGGGCATAACTAACAACTTTATCAACTCCATATCTATGTTTCCCCCCTAAAACATAGTCATCCAACTTTCTAGGGACATTTGTTTTTCTGGAAGATTTTCTAGAATTTGCAGGTTCATTAATAACAGATTCATCCAGATTTTGAAAAACATTGCCCTCAGGGATTACTGTGTTTTCATCAATCGGTGTTGCAGTGGTGCTCTCCTCCACGACAGTTTCATTCACAGGAGACGACTCCTGAAAACTGTCATGTGAGGTAGAATCGGACCCACTACCTTCACCATCAGTATCCATCCCTTCATCATCGGGACTTTTAGGGAGTTGGTTATACATGCTATCAAAGAAATTTAAAGTGTTTGTAGTGGTCTCAGTGTGCAAGTTTAGATGATCGTCATTAGTGGATTTGAAAGGGAATACATTTTCATAGAATTTAACATCTCTAGAAAATATTACACACTTCTGATCAAAACTATACAATTTATAGCCTTTCTTAGAGTTAGAATAGCCAATAAACGCACATTTAAGAGACCTACTACTAAACTTATCAGTATTATTAAGTACAGTAGCATAAGCAAGACAGCCAAAACTCCTAAGATGGGACAGATTAGGTTTATGGTCATAGACATATTCATAGGGGGATTTGCCATTTAACACAGATGATGGAGTCCTGTTAATAAGATAGGTAGCAGTTAGAACACATTCTGGCCACATAGAAAGAGGAATACCCCCCTGAAACATAAGAGATCTGGACACATTTAAAAGATGTCGATGTTTCCTCTCGGCAATTCCGTTTTGTTGTGGGGTATATGTACAACTGGTTTGATGAAGAATTCCATTTTGACTAAAAAATTCAGTAAGTTTGTTATTTACAAATTCTGTTCCATTATCACTTCTAAAAGCTTTAATATTTTTAGAAAACTGGTTTTTAATCATGTTATAGAAGTCAATAATATGAGAAAAAACTTCATCTTTGGTCTTAAGCATATACAGCCAAACAGCCCGAGAGAAATCATCAACCACAGTGAGGAAGTATCTAAAACCGTCCTTGCTAGTGACTTTATAAGGTCCCCATAAATCCAGATGAACCAACTCTCCCAAGTGACTTGATTTATGGTCACTTAGAGGAAATGGTTCTCGGGTTTGTTTGGCTTTATGACAAACATCACAAGGTTCAGTTTCAGTACTACCTATCAAGTTTAAAGAGTTTTTTAAGACATTTAAGACCTGGTCAGAAGGATGACCAAGTCTATTGTGCCACAGATCAACAGACAAACAAGTAAGCACATTAGGCACAGAATCACTAATACCTTTACTAATCATATTAAAGTAATATAAACCATCAGAAACACTACCAGTCCCCAGGGTGTTCTTTAGAGTTGAATCCTGAATAAAACAATTGTGTTCATTAAACACAGCAGAAAGTTTACTATCTTTGGCCAGTTTGAAAACAGAAAGTAAGTTCACATTGTATTCAGGTACAACCAAGACATCGTATAAAGTTATATGTTCATTTAGTTTCAAATTTCCAATTTTAACTATTCTTGCTTCAGTTCCATTTGGGTGACCTACCTTCAGGTTCAAACCAGCAATGTTGACAACACTATCAAGATGTACATCTGATAGTGTCATATGCTGATTTGCTCCTGAATCTAGGATCCAACCATTATGAAACCTAACAGGATTAAGATGAGTATTTGAGCAAAAAAATTTCTGAAAATTAGAATTAAAGAACACATTATTGTTAAGAAACCGAGTACCTGCCATATTGGCATGCACACCCCCTGGGACTGACTTATCTCCAATAAGTCTCAAAATCCTATCCATTTGGTCACTAGTAAAGGACATAGAACCACTAGAAACCACATTGTTATCAATCAAGGCATTATTATTGTTAAATTTACTTTTAAAGCCTTTTTTCCAGCCTGGAGGATACCCTACTATCTCATAACATCGTTCAACAGTGTGCCCAATCATACCACATTTTTTACAAGTAAGGTTAGGATTAGGACCTCTCTTCTCAAATTTTTTATTGAAATTGTTATTCCCATTAAAGTTTTTATTAGGTTCAAAAGTTTTTGCCATAAAAACAGTATTTTGACCTTTGTTTGAAGAGGATTGAGAAGAACCTCTATGGGATTCTTCTCTAGACACAATAGCAAATGCAGTTTTAACAGATGGAAGAGGGTCTGTAGTTAAAATATTACTACGTATGAGAGAGTAGTTATCATCCAGGCCCATCAAAAATTGCATCAGTTTAATGAGGTTATTATGGTCACAAAACATTTTAGCACCATCACATGTACAAACAGGAAGTTTAACTAAAGCATCAAATTGTTTCCACAGAGAATTAAGCTTATGATAATAGTCAGACACAGAACTACCACTTTGAGTTAAACTATTTATCTTATGATGCAGATTAAATGTAATAGACCCATCTACCTTATCATATGTTTCTTTTAATTCATTCCAAACAACATAGGCAGACGTAGAGAAAACTTGACCCAAATACAGTTCATCAGAAATAGAGCTAAGTAGCCAAGAAAGTACCACAGAATTACATCTATCATATTGCCTACTTAACACAGCATCAGACTCATCCTTTTTTAAGCTACCATCAATAAATCCAGTTTTATTTTTGGTTTGTAGGGCAAGTAACATAGCACAACTCCACACATTATAATTTTCAGTTCCTTTAAGTTTAAATGTGATTAAGGACGTAGTGTTAGTGTCACTAGCATGCAGAAATAAAGGGTCACTAAAGTCCAAATTATTAACTTGGGTCATTTTAATATCATTACTAGCACCAGATTTTTCAGCACTCATAATAACAGACAAAGGCACAAAACAGACAAGCAAGCAGATTAACAAACACTAGAAGAACAAACAACCAGCAATCACCACAAGAATATGAAAACAGAATAAAAATCCTAAAAGACAATACTGTGTATTGCACCCTATACTGTTCGATTCAGAGGTCTACTAAGCAGGGGCTCAACAGCACGCTTCTCTTCTACCAAGAAAACGTTAGTACAATAAAAATCAACAAATACCAACAGATCACAACCAACAAACACCAGGCTTAAATCCTCTGGCACCACAAGCAACCACAATCAACCAACCAAAACAGTAAAGTAAAAGAGAAAGGAAGAGAGGACTTACAGTGGGAGCAGGAGCAGGAGCACCAGCAGCAATATTACAAAATAATAAAGGAAAGAAATAAAAGAATAATACAGACCAATAATGAATGAATAAAAAACAAACAACAAAAAAATTAAAGTAGCAGCGGAAGAATAGAAGAACCAACAGCAGCAGCCAGCAATTGCTCCTGGAACAGCCAAGGAAGAAATGATAGCCAGCAACCAACCAATTAGGGTTTACAAACCCTAATACCAACGAACAGCCCAGATCTAGCCTGAACAGAGTCAATCAAAACCACGAGCAGTCAACCACTAGATACACCCGATCTAATACTCCAACGAACCACAAATCTCAACCAAACCCGAGATCTAAAAACAAGCAGCTGCTAAACCAAGATCTAAAAAAATACGGCTACAAACCCTAGATCTGAAACAAACAAACCCTAGATCTAAAACAGCCGCTAATATCAAGATCTAAGAACAATAGCTACTGACCTCAGGAACACCGATCTAACCGTAACCACGACAAGATCCAGCAGATCTAAATCAGCCGCCAAACCTCCAGATCTAACCGATCTAAACCGTCAAAAACAGATCTAACCAGCCAATCTATCCGTACTAACAAACCCTAGATCTAAAAAACAGTCTAAACCAGCCGCCAAATCTCAAGATCTACCCGATCTAAACCGAAACAGAAACCGACAAATCTCAAGATCTACCCGATCTAAACCGAAACAGAAACTCAGCCAACACACCGTGGTCTCAATCGAAGATATCCAGAGCACCTCGGTGCTCTGATACCATGTAAAAAGAGATAATCGAAACAGTAGATGAATAAAGAACAACAACTTTCTTATTGCCGAAAATGAAACTGATACAATCAACAAGACTAAGACTTAGAAACAATCAACAAGATGATCAATACTTTAGAGTTTCTATGTGAAACCCTAATAGACTAATGAAATGAGAGAAAGAGGCTACGGTAGGTTAAAAATGAATATTGCAATGTTATGAAAACCTAGCTGCCAACTTAATCCATTTATATACATGGATGTTACACTTAACCCCTCAAACTTTAACTCATATAACATAATAAACCAACAGCTTCCTTTCCTTCATTTTATCAATAAAAGCAGCACCAAACTTTGAGCATGAGACAACTTCAGTCCCTCTACATATTTCTGCATATAAACGAACTAAGTTAGAACTAGTTTATTCGGAGTTAGGACTGAACTTGATAACGTTATTTTAACACCACAACTACTCATACATGATACACCCTAATCTTATGTATTCTTTAGCTTTGAAGATTTTTTCAAATACTATTAAACCTTCTTTCAAAATAGAAATTTCGTTAAACAATTCTTTCACATTTTGAAGATTTGCACTAAGCTTGTAGTTTTATATTAAATATTAACTGATTTCTGTAATGTGTTAATATGTCCAAAAAATGAATCGATTAAATTATATATCACTTTCGAAGAAAGATTGATATACCTAAAGTCAAATTATAGTCTACATAGTAAACAAGACATTCCATATCTAGAATCAAGTTTTTATATATTAACTATGATAATACTAACAAACCGTACTTAGTATGGTGACCGGAATGTATGATTATAAGTGTGCCAGCCTCTTTCTTTGAGGTCGAAGATAAAGATAGGAGTCTCGTTGAAAACAAATTGATATGAATGTATATAAAAAATTGTATTTCTATATATAAAAGTATGATAAAATTAACCATATAGTGCCCAGCCCTTAAATACTATAAATAAGAAAACCTTTCGAAAAGGGTGTTTAAGGGGTAGTACTATAAGCATTGAAGTCGAAAATGACAGTACCTACGTATCTCGATGCAAGCAACTTTGTAGTAGAAAGCATTTTAGTCGCTGGATTTTTTTTTTTATTTCTTTTTTTAGAATGACTATGTTAATGATTCGGGGCCACAGTGACATTCATTTGGGTAGTATGCGACCATGAACCTTACACCAAAGTTAGTTATCTCCTAATATTCACCTAAGAAGGAAACCCCAGAGAGAGACTCGAATCCAAGACCTCCCATAGGGGAGGACAACCTCCTACCAATGAGACAAACCTCATTGGCAAAAATTTAAATTGTCGCAGCCTAGATTCGAACGTCGCTGGAATTAAGGAGTTTAGTATATCTAGCTAGCGATTATATATCTTGTATATAAACCAAAAAAAATAAAATTACTAGTATATATCGCGTAACTTTCACTTTATAATGTTATAGTGAACCTTTCGCCATTCTCATAAACTTCTAATGAATTATTCTGTCATACCCTTATTTTCTAGTAGTGTCTCGTCGGGGTCAGGGCGGGGCAGAGTAGACAATTGCTCCCACTAAATATTTTTCGTAATGTAAAAATAGTGATATATATATATTTACTTTTAACGTTTTGTCTCCATAAAAATCGAAAATTTAAACGTTCCTCCCATGTAAACTATAAAAATTCATCCATTTGATATATTCCCTTTATTTTACCTCCACGTTAAAAATTTTCTGGTTTCGCCGCTTTCATATATGTATTCAACTTTATATAATATATAAGTAGTATATTTGTATTTCTTTTTGTATTCTATGTTATTTTTATTCTTGCGGCGTTTGTTGTTTTGTTACTTATGAAGGTATTCCACAGTCTAACAAGTTGTCTGGGTAGTTTTCTTTTTTTTTACCCTTTATACTCAATCTATATCTTCTAAGATTGAATGTCAGTAAATAATTCATAATAATAATAACATTACGTACACTCTGATACTATTATAGCTTATTGTACAATATCTTTCATAAATTCATAAAAGACCACGGATTGTATTCAAAGAAATTTGTCATCTCTTTTGAAAATGATTAAACGGTTGTTGGCATCGAATCTTAATCTGCATATAAATAAATATATCAAATATATCGATAGATACGTGTGGGCTTAAGTTCATTAAATTTTCAATGCAATTAGATCGAATAATAGATACTTCCTCTTAGAAAGAAAAAATGGCAATGCTTTTAATATAAATGTACGGGATAAGGGTTTTCTAGGTACACCAAATTTATTTTATCTTTATACTAAATAAGGTCATTACATTTTTCGAAATTATAGAGAAAAGGTGTACTTCATTGGGTCCGGTATCATGTTTTTAGATTATTTGAATAATGTCACACCCCGCATAGAAATGGCGGAACCGAGGTGTACAGTGTATACGGTATCAGAGATTCAAGGTTACATCAAACATAAATAAACCAAACATCGTCATCATAGATATAAGAGTTTGAAATAGAATACTTATTACAATCATCCGAATATCAAAATATGGCTACAGAGTTTGGGAAACTAAGGAATTACAATAACAAAAATAAATTCCAAGCAAAAAGTCCCAAGTAGCCAAGCAAGCATAGCATCACAGTAAGTAACCTCAAATCCCTGAAAAGCGTTAAAATACGACGTCAACATAAAGTTGGTGAATTATTCGCAATAGTAAATAAAAACTTAATAGGATAAGAGTTTCAATACGTTTTGACCCAAAAAGTGATACGGTTTGAAGATAAGTCTTTTGAAAATGAAGTTTCAAAATATACTTGAGGTTTACAAAACCTTTTGATAAAATACTCATATTTATACCATAAAATACCATAATCATTTCATAAAATACCATACTCATTTCATAAATACCATACTCATACCATAAAATAAATACCATACTGGATAGAATATCAGCTCTAGGAATATAACATACACCTGACCCTTAACAATAGATACTGGCAACTAACCCCACCTAGTGTCTCAAGCTAGGTTGTCTCGGAAATAATCAGTCATAACATTACTAACACGGACAGGGCACACCATCATCAAATAGCGTGTTAGTAATGAGGGTTTGTTAGACCCATATAGCGCTATATATACGAACCGGCGGTCAAAAACTAACAGGTGTGTATACGGGGCCTCGTACTACCACAAAGGCGGTACAAGTTGGGTGAGATCATCTAAAGCATTCATATCCATATATACATACCATAATACATACCATACCATAATATATATACCATAAAATACTTTTGTTAACGCTAATCATGCCCAAAAAATGTAAAAGGGTAAAAAGGGCAACGAATAACTCACTGTATAGCACAGCAATCCAAATCTCTATATGTCGGGAAATACTACAATACCGTCAAGCTCCAACGTCTAAGTGCCCTATACATCACGTAAATAAACATGTCTAAGTATCTCTAAGTCTAGTAGGGTTATGCCTTAATGATTAACGTTTTATACGGGTTTTAATATGACCAAAAGGAACATTGATATAACGGGATTATAAACGTTTCGGAAAGTCAACGGACTAGATACGGGAACCTTATACTTACGTGCACTACAAGTCACGTAAGTATCAAGTTACGTGGTATTCAAGAGTTACGGGTATAGTAACTTGACAACCAAGCTTTTAAGTGATCAAGACAAGACTTACGTGATAAGCAAGGGAGTTACGGACCGAAATAGGACTATTACGTGAAACATAGGTAAGTTACGCGATCATATATGACAATTACGTGAATACGAGTGAGTTACGTGATCCTCAAGCTACGGGATGCATCAATTACGTGACAACCCTAATTACGTGACATGCAAGTCACGTAATTGCTTAGTTACGCGCGAAACAAGAGACTTACGTGATTCATGAGAGTTACGTGCATAAGGGGCAAGAGTTACGTGCATGGGGGATTGTTACGTGACACTCAAGTCACGTAACTCATAAGTTACGTACGAAACAGCTATTACGTGACTAGGGGTTCTGTTACGTGAGGTTTAAGCTTAGTTACGTGAGCGTAACCACAATTACGTGACATATCGGGGTTTTTACGAAAAATGGCAATCGGAAATCAATTTCTGAGTGTTCTAGATGTCTATTTGACCCCAAATCGGAACCCTATGTCCAGAATACTAATAGGAACAATAATCCTCAATAAAATCTCGGTTTTGACGGTGAAAAATGATAGTTTCGGGATTGACTCAAAATAGAATAAAGTTTAAAACAAAAATGAAGAAATACTTACTTGATCGTAATGAAACTTGGAGGATAGATAAAGATGATGATGGTGATCAATAATCCGGTCTCGGATTTGAATTTCGACGGTTGGATCGCCGGAAAAGTTAGAGAGAAGGTGGAGGTTTAATGGTGTTTGTTTCTTGAGAGAGAAGTGAGAGAGAGTGTGTAGGTGAAAGATGTGAAGATAAGGACAAAATATTTGGTGGCTTAATAAGACAAAAAGTAGGTAGGGACGATTTTTGTAATTAAAATCTGAAAAGGACTAATTTGTAATAGAATTTCACTCATAGGACTAGTTTTGTAATAAAATTTCCGAAAAGACTAAAAATGAAATACTTTTTAAACGTTAATCTTAATCATATAATTAAGGCATAATTCCCCTAAACTTATCATAAGAGCATACTAGACTTATACTAAAGCACTTAAGACTATACGTTCCCGACATAAAGATTCGAATCACATACTATATACCCGATAAACGCAAATACGCATAAAATACAAATACGATACTCATAAAATACGAATACGATAAACATAAAAAGGAATACAATAGGGTCAAAACACGAACAAAAATAAATAAAACGAATACGAGTCGATAGAATAATACCGTGAAATTCGCGAATGTCACAAATAATGTCAATAGGATTCAAAGTTTTAATTGGATTTGTTTATAAAATAGACTCTAACTCTGATCCAAACTTGACTCGATAGTTTTGCAAAATATACCGCATATAATATTGCTAGTTCATTTTAACTCCATAATTTGATAGTGTTAGGTTGACATAAATTTGCTCAACCATCGTTTCAGAAAAAGTAATTATTATTGATAAATCTTGAACGCTTCATTTAGCTTGAAAATGATTGGGATGGTTTGTAGTTCTGCATATTTTTTTGATCGTTTCAAGTGGCTTTTTGGTAATGTGAATTAAATGAGAGTACAAAAACAAACTTCAATTCGATACAATATCATTTTAGGTTTTTAGCGAATCACCAGATTAATTATATGACATGTAAATATCTCCAATATAAATACCTCATTCGTAATAAACTTATTGTGCCACTTTTGCTCCCTAGCATGTCAAGATCATCTTAGGAATCACTTAAGAAATGAGCTTCTGCCACTTTTGCCCTTTACCGTTTTAAGATCTTTTAGGAATCACTTAAGAAACGAAGAAAATAATGATTCGTCTCGGATTCAAATAAAGAATCGAAATAACAAATGTTATAAGTTCATTGTCCGTTTTAGTGCCCAAACAACTCATTGATTGTCATTGGATTAGATTGAGCCCATAACATCAATATAAAACACGTTTAAGGTCAGCTTGTACTTTAAATACCCAACATTTTGATCTATCAATGGACGATGTGTGATAAGGTACATATCATACCTTTATTGCAAAAAAATTAAAACGATTTGAGATAGACCAATTAAAAAAACATCGTGAGGATTAAATTTTTGAGGTGTTTACTTTAAACTTATTTAATGAGTTTATAAGTTTATTAGCACATTATATATCCTAACAATTTGATGTTACGGTGAATAGTGAAGCTAGCTCGCATGCAGCTCATAGCAGTCAACCTACCTGCTTAATTTTCTTTTTTAATTTTTTTTAATTTTTAAATCTTTTTCTTATTTTTAAATTTTATATTTTATCTTTTTCTTCAAGCTTACGCTATTAAATAGCCTATCTACGTCTATCAATTTTGTTTTTAAGTTAAACTATTAAATAAAGTAGAATACCTACAACCTATATTTTCTTTATACGTTACGCTATTAAATAGAGTGGAGTAGTTACGTCTATCTTCTTTTTAGGTTACGCTATTAAATAAAGTAGTTACGTCTATATTTCGATTAATTATTAATTTTGAGTTTTAAATTTCTTCTTTTTGGTTACGCTATTAAATAAATGACATGTCTTTATCTGTTTTTTGTTTTATACAATCAATTGTACATAGTACATTTTTATTTGCTTTTCCCTTTCTACAATTAATTGTGGAAACAATTGTTGTATGTATTATGTTATATACGACAATACATTTGTCATATTAAGATAAGGGTTATATACATTATTGTTATATACATTATTGTTATAAGCTATCTTTGTGTTTTAACTTCTCCAAATACTTTTAAAACAATATACTGACACTAATTAAAATGTAAATTTTTGACCCACCGCAACGCTCGGAAAGTTAGAACTCGTTTATAACATATAACATTTAGATAAAATACGTTCATTAGGTGATTATTCAATGATTTGCTCTTTACTATTTCTTTTCTAATAAAAGAGGGAAAGAAAAGAAAAATGGGCCTTATGGGCTGTTACCTTTGGACCACAAAATGGACTGAATTGGATAGTCTTTAATTTATTTCTCATATCTAAATTACATTACAATTTTTAAAAGTAAACATTTTCTAGTATATAACTAACAAGTTTAGAATTGTAACTGTCACAACTTACAAATTTCCAAAATAGAAAGTGAAAATAACAATCTTTGTAACCGAATAATCAAAAAGAAGGAAGTCCGGCGATTAATCTGAGTTTTTCATAAGACACCCAAAACACAAATTGCCACGGGCCGAGCCTAGCCCAAGTAGGAAAGAATCCTTTCCACAAAGCTCTCAATCCTTCGAATCTAACTGTTTTCACAAGACAATCAAAAGAACTTTTGTACATAAACTTACCTTCTTCATTGGCCCACTGATTCATCATTCTAGTCTTTACCACATCGGCAGGGCAGCTTATAGTGGTAGCAGAAAGACCCGACATCATAGAGGCCAAAGTGTGGGCGAATATGTTATCGTTAGCAATTTTATTGTGAATAACAAAATGTTTAGCGTGATCATAGCAGGCTAATTCTCCCATGTTTACTAGAAATGCTCTTTGAAGGTTTGGAAAAACGCCTCTCCAAAGACCTTTAAAACCTTCGGTGGCAACAATCTTGTTTAGAGCGTCAAATGGACCCGCGTACCTTGGGTGGAGACCTTGGCTAACTAAACGCCCATCTGCTTGCATCCTAACTTTAACCAGATCAGCAGGGCTAGCCACTAACTGCACTATTAGGGTTAAGAACACGAGTGAGATATAATTTGGATTTTAATACTATGCTGTATACAGCTAAGTTGGCATAACCATAAACGGAATTATGAATAACATAATGCAGATAAATTTACTAATCGCAAGATATGCCGATTACTAAGAAATGATGGGGACATTAACAGAACATTATCAAGAAGAAAAACAGACTTCTTTTCCCCCCTTAATTGGGAAGTTACAAGGATGAAAATTCTAGTACCTGATGGCACAAAGCATCTGCTGTTATACCCATGTCTTAGATTAACTAAAGGTTTCGAATATGATGAAAGAGTACACCTCGTCGTTTTTTAAAAACAAGAATTTGTATTCCTATATTCATAATGTCTTGAGTCTCTTGACTATAAACGAGTCATATATCATGTTTTGGTCAGCAATAGGTATTTACCGAGAGATGTTTAAATGAAAATGGGAATTTATTTTCACTGAAAAGACTTCTTTTGTCGCGGTTCATCATTTTATTTCCCCTAATAATGTTTTTTTGCCAACTAAACACATTCATGCTAAACTCTTGCTATTCCACTGTAGGTGTTCAAGACGGCATACTATAAACATAACATGGCGTATTTCTTACAAAATGTTCAATTAGGAGCTGTAATGTTCAGGGTTTCAAGGCAGAGTTTACTTACACCGATTTCGTAGCATTTCTATTATAACAACTTGCTAAATGCTACCTAATCTATATTTTAAAAAACAAGAAATATTCAAGCTTGAAAAAATCAGGTCACAATAATAGATGATTTGCTTCAAGAACTTTCAAAATGTTATCTTTGCCATCTAAACGTTGAAAATATAGCGATGTAGCGTGCCCAATGTTGAGCTAGAACACTTTCTATCTTGGAGTATTTGAAAAGATTAATTTGCAAACATGTACAATATAGAATACAGGTCATGAAGTAACATGATATCGTTATATCCTTCTTAAGGTCGTATTCTTTAATAAACATAACATGCTGGGCATTTCGATAGTAGCTTAAATTAATATGTTTTTAACATTTTGAGGTTTAATAAATGTGATGATCTTTCTTTCTTCCAGCTTAATGGTTTTTACATAAGGTTGGACAAACCGTCGTCTAGCTCAAAAGAAATTGGTGAACTTGCACTATAATCTTACTTTTCCAATTGCTTATTTATCTGCTGTGTGGAAGAGGCAGAAAAAGATAATCGACTTAAATATACAACAATCGCAAGTGATGAATAGATAGGCTTTTGTGAACTCTAAAATTCATTACCAAATTTACTTTCCGTAGCACATTTTCATTTAAGATATGATAGCAGAAAGCCAGAAACTCATAAAATAAACAATATTCTCCCAAAAGTTTATTTAGTTGAAGTAAACTAGACAGTTTTCTAAAAACAAAATTCAACACAAACGCGTTCAAGTTAAGTTTTCAAAACAACTTTTCATCGAATATAACAACCCCCATTTCCAACTTGTATAACTACATTTTTATTGTTTTCAACTTTTCTCAATACATAAAACATATTTTCCTCATTCGAACATGTTTTTTAAACTTTCTATCTAAACATAGATAAAAAAAAGAGGGTTTTGCTAACCATAGGCCTATAGATATCCTCCTAAGATGTAACTATTATACTCAATCCGTCCCAAAAAAAGTGTCCGCCATTTTATTTACGTTTGTCCCAAAATTATTGTCCTATTTTAAATATGGATAATTAATATAGTAACTTCTCAAAATGCTCTTAAAAAGTTTTAACTTTTTAAACTCAAAAGTTAACCGATGTGTATGGGCAAAATGGGTTGTTTCGACCGTTTTTTGTTTCAAGACACTTTTTTGGGACGGAGGGAGTATTGAACAGAGCCCGGTGCTATGCTTAGCAAAATCCTACAACAAAACAAATATAACCAATTAACTAACCTGAGCGATAACGCCGGAAACCCCTCCGATGACCGCCTTAACCGGTAACGAAACAGACTTATCATTCCCACCACCCTCTCCAACAAAAGCATGACGTAACTGCTCATACCCGACAGTTCTAATAGGTGTGTAAAAAACATGTCGGATAACCGCCGGTAAGAGACCTTTGTACATTCCCGTTAGGCCTTCTTTTCGGAGAATGTCGCCGGCGACTTGAAATGCTGAGATTGGGCGAGTGGTGTGTAATTGGAGTCGGGTTTTAGTGATGTCGATTGGGAAAGTGGTGGTTTCAGCTACCATTGATGAGAGTGATGCTAGTAAGATTTTGTTCATGGCGTTTGATCTCGATCTCGATCTCACCGGCGGGGATTGTTCCGGAGCCATAGTATCAACTACTTATTTTTTTGTCTTGTTTAGGGGGTGTTTGTTTTCGAATTATGTTTAATAACCACAGGGAGACCATATTTTTTCTAACTTAGTGTGTTAACAATCCTTTATTAATATTAAAAGTATTATTTTTTTCATGGTTTCTTACCATTGATATTTTTAATGGTACTTTTAATTTTAATAAATAATTGATAACTAGAACACAAGTTAGAAAAACCCTTATTAATAAAGCAAAACACTATATGAATAATTTGAGTGTGTGAGAAAAACGTTGTATTTATTTAGATGCATTAAATTAAATAAACAATCAATTATGATTATTAAAAATATGATTTTTTATATATAATAATGTTGTTATAATGTGACTTTGTTATTAAACATTAAAAACATATGTAAAATGTGGTTTTTAATTTATATTAAAAAGTATATAGAATAAATCAAACTAATAAAAATAAAAATATTAATTATTAAAAGGAAAAAAAATTTAACCTTATTAATATATTGAATTAATTCAATATTTTTACTTATAATTCGGAAAGAAAGTTGAGGCTTAGAAAACCTTTAAAGAAAAAAATAAACTTTCGATATAATGTATGCAAAATAAGGTTGGAGCAACATATTCAAAATGTCAACTATTGTTAGTTTCGCTTGCTTCACTTGAGTTTTCAGATTGTTTCATTTACTTTCTTTTAAGATGTGTTTGGATTTTGAATTTATTTTAAATTAAAATTCTATCATACATACAATAAACATATGGACACGCATGTATTGATAATATTTTGTGAGTTATACGAAGTCCATTTGAGGAACTGAATGTAATATTTCAATAAGTTAACCAAAGTTTTTGAGAATACCGACACGATATTTGTTAGTTAATTTCACGTATAATTTTATTAATAAAATCGGTTTAATATAGATTATTGGACAAATTGTTTGATATTTAATAGGTTTAACATTGTTGTTATTATTATTATTATTATTATTTTCTTGCATCACTTAATTAATAAGATGTTATATATGCAATTTAAGGACTTAAAATTTACAATATCATCGAGGTGATCTATTTTTTAATTAATAATAAAGATAAACTAATTTATTTTCAAATTAGCTAAATACACTACCAAAATGGTTTTTATATAAACATGAGCTAGTTCTTTCTTTGTTTTACTAATTTTATTTTTTTTTTATCTTTGTATATTTGTGTTAAACGCCAAACTGTTTGACCATTTATCCATTCAACCCATTACCTTTTCTATTACGTTTTATTTAAGAACATGTTTTAATTATAAACTCACTAATGGTGTATTGGTTGGAGATAATTTACATCATATTTAACGATATCTTGGTGGATACATTGAAGACAGTTTTAGGATTATTTAAAACTTCAAATCTCGCATACTTAAATATGGTAAGTCAACATAGGTTCCTTTCTTCATATTGTAAACCTTGAGATTTATTATTTTATAACATGTGATATATGTTATAGTCTAATATTTGTCACCTATTTTTTATAAATATATAGTAATGCAATATCCGAGTAACGTACGAATATAATACTAGTTCATAAGACTGTTTTTTATCATTTTCTCTCTCATGAGCTTATTTTTTAAAATAAATCGGAAAAACAAAAAAACATAAAAATAAGCAAATAGTTTTGGCTTATCAATGTTAAGCTTGTTAATCAACTATAAACTACTGGCTTGTTTTGAGGCTTTCAACTATAAACCACATGCTCAAGATTTTCTACTAGCTATCCCCATAGACGGGCTTGGTCAACATATGTCACCGGTGGAATATCACACTATTCTTAAGTATCGTCTTATGATTCCATTATTCCCGGTTGATGCGATATGCCCTGTTTGTCGCAAAGCATGTTTGGATTCCTTTGGGGAACACGCGGTTCATTGTAAAAAGCTCCCGGGATTCAAATACCGACACGATATGGTTAGAGACGTCCTCTTTGACATATGTAGACGTGCCGGGATCTCCGCCAAGAAAGAAGCACCTGTAAACTTTTTAACAGACCCATCGGATGGAAGATTTACACTTAGACCGGCCGACGTTTTGGTTTTTGGATGGGTTGGAGGGAAACATGCGTGTGTGGATCTGACCGGGGTTTCTCCTCTCGTGGGGTTACGTAGTAGTGGTTTTACAGCGGGTCAGACTGCTTTGAAGGCCGCTTCAGGCAAAGTGACAAAACACGAGAAAGCATGCATTGAAAATCAACACGTGTTTACTCCCTTTGCTTTTGATACCTTCGGTTTCCTTGCACCGGAGGCGGTAGAGCTACTCAGTCGAGTTCAACGGGTTATGCATAGCAATGTTATGACTCCTAGACGTTTTGATGTAGTTTTTAAACGTATTGGCTTTGCGATCCAAAAAGGGTTAGCGGCGCAGCTTGTTGCCCGCTTGCCTTCTGTCACTTTGTAAATTCTAACGTTCTTAATCTAATATAAAGGGAAAGATATTTCTTAAAGTAAAATACTTAAACACATGTGATTTTGTATAATAGATTTCATGTTTGATTCATCAACTTCAATTCTTCGGATGTATCTATCTTTCTAAAAAAATTATATGAAATTATAAAAAATCGTTATAATGCATCGAGTTTTACAATTTCGTTCCCTCATTCAATCAAATTAAACTAACAATAAAAGATATTGTATGAGTACTTGTTTTAGTTTATTTATGGACTTATAACCTTATTTGCTTCGATTATTTTATCACTTAGTTTTTTAAACTATATGGTAATCCGAAAAAAATAAACTTATACAAAAAGAAAAACCAAAACACCTTACACTCATACTGTCATACATAGAAACCCACTGTGTTTGAATACCAAAAAGGCGGCAAACAAGATCCAATTAGGGTTCTTCAAACTCAAACTATCTTAATTTCTCAATTAGGGTTTTTTCATTTATCAAAACCAATCCAATTTCACCCAAACCCCCCTCAATATGACAGCAGACCTATTATCCTCAGTTTACAATTTAGGGGTTCTAGATTCCCTCTCCGAATCTTCAATCACTGAAATCTTACAATCCTGGAACAACTTCTGTTCTATAACAGAATCAATAGTTAAAGGCAATGACGTCGCCTTATCTTCGTCCAATTCGCAGTTTATATCGTCTGTTTCGAGTTTATGCAAGTTTAATCTTCGTTCGTTACTCGAAGAACACTTTCTTTTATCTCTCCAGGTATGTTTTGTTAAATGTAGTTTGTTATTTTATGTTTTTATTGAATCTTAATTAGTAAAGTTGTTTAATTTGAGCAGGAGATGTTGGAAAACGATTATGCACCGAGGTTTTGGAAGAATTTCAACCTTGAAACGAACGAAAAAAATGTAACTTTTTATTATTTAGCGTTGACCCGTTAGCCATTAGTTAGTTGTTGTTGTTGTTTAGGGTTATTTTTGTATTTTGGTAATGAAATTTGGGTATTTTTAAACAGATGGAAGAAAGTGAGGATGAGGATGAGGTTGGATTAGTTCTGTGTAAAGCGTTAGAAAAAATATCGCTTGAAAAACAGTACCAAGAAAAGTGTTTATTGATGTTGGTTAATTCGTTAAAGCTATGTCAAGATAATACTACATCGATGGAAGGAAAACCTTTAGATGTGGAAAAGATTTTATTTTCTAAATATCGATTGATTGTCTCTTCTGTTCTTATGACCACTTTGCCACGACAGTTTACTGGTATGTGTTTCTGGAGCTGGTTTTTATACACGGTATTTCTGTCTGTAACCTAACTTTGACTGACCTCAACTTATTAACATATTTGCTAGTCCTCATTGGACATTTGTTGTCTATTTATCGCCATTATTAAGCGTAATTTGTATCAAATGGTAACCAACTTTGTTTCCACCCATAAAAAGACTTTAATTTATCAAAAGCTTTCACTTCGGGTAATTGTTAGTTAACCACTTCTGAGGTCCCATACCAGTACCATTTCAGAAAAAATCTTCATGGTCAAAGTTACATATACACCAACTGCAAGTCTGCAACGTCATTATTTTGACTGTGTAACTGGATGAGATACATAATTTAATGAAAGTTTGAGCCTTATTTCGGATTAAAAAAAGTTGGTTGTGGGAGATAGAAATTTGAACAAAGCTGATTACTTTTATATGCAGTTTGCTCTTTTTTTAAATTCTCAATCTTTGGCTTAATCTGTTTATAGAGGTACTCCACCGGTACTTTAAAGGAAGATTAGAGGAATTGAATACTATCATGGCTGGAGATTACGAAGATGATATGGAATTAAACGGAAACTATGATAACAAAAAAATATTGGATAACAAGTTAGTGAGAAACATTGGAATGGTTGTTCACAATCTCAGAAATCTTGGATTTACATCTATGACCGAAGATGCATATGCTTCGGCAATATTTCTGCTTTTAAAGGTGCACACTAACTTGCTTTGTATTGTAATAAGTTTATGTTATATTATATATATTTTTTTTTAATTACGGCAGGCTAAAGTTTACGATCTAGTATTCCATACTTTTTCAATTTTCGAGGAGAATATTCCCTACTTAACGTGTGCCCTTGGGGCACACGTTAGAAAAACCCTTATAAGAAAAAAGATGAAATGGTCAAGTTCAAACAATTTACGAAAAATATGATTGATTACAGTGAGGGTTAAGCCCAGAAGTAAACTTTGCTTTTGGGTTTCTTAAACTATGGTAGTTGTATATATTATCACCATGAAGAGTTGGTTTCAATGGTATATAGTGGTGTTTTCTTGTTTTAGTTGGTTTGTTGTTTTATATGGGTATATCCAAGGTTACAGATAACGTAAGGCGTGGCGTGGCGGCAACGGTAAGCCTCAAGCTTTGCAAGAAAAGGCGAGACATGGCGTTTTTAAAGCGTGACAAGGCGGCGAATTTTTTTAATATTTTTTATAATTTTATATATACTTACATATATATTTACTATTATTAAGCTATATAAATATCAATAAATTATCAAAAAGTCTGTTTTAACATTTAAGTATATATATATTCTAAGATATAGTCACAAATTTACAATCAAATGATTTTTATAACCATTTTTAACTATTTTTTAAACTTTTTTTTTTTTTTTTAAATTTTCATAACGCGTTACAAAAAAACTCGCGTTAAGGCGCGCCATGAGACGTCATGACCACGTTTTTTTGCCGCCACGCCTAACAAAGACGCCTTGCATGTTTTCGTAAATTCTCGCCGCGCCTCGGCGCCATGGCGCGTTTTTTAGAACCTTGGGTATATCATATAGATGCATCAAAAATATATGGAGACCTAATTATATAAGCCTAAACATTAGCCTAAAATTTTGATTGGATAAAGGAAAAATGATTGATTAGGAAAAAGAAAGAGAATTAATGGAATTTCATGTGTCAAATGTATTAATTAGACACATTTTTAGGTTTATATTTTAGGCTTATATTTCATATCTATAGTTTGAAATTTATATTTTCTCACTTTATACATTCAATTTATATCTAACTTTTACATACTTGTAATTGAACGCCTCGGGATAATTAAAAACTTGAGACATGACATTGTACATGAATATTTGAATGATAACTATTTTCACCGATAATATACATGATCCATATACCGTATGTTTATATCGATCTTAAGTAGTTTACGACTAATTTTAGATTTTAAAAACTTATTTTAATTCAATTGTTACCTTGATTGTTAATTTATACCGAAAAGAAACGGTTTTAGTATAGCTTAGTATATCAGTTAACGTGCCATATTTTATGTATACAATATCTCTTAAAAGTATGAGTCTAAATATAAATCCATAAATTAGCTAAATATAATTCATACGAACGGAATTGTGATCTCTTTTAAATGGTAAAATAACTTGATAACGATATAGAAGAAATAGGCGGTTCAAAAACCTATTGAGGGGTTTCTAAGTTTTATTGTCAACATTTTCAACAAATAAACTATTTGAAGCTTAACAGTTTTACAAGATTTTGGTTGTTATGAGTGAAAATAACCACTTCATATCGATATCTTTATCTTATAATCATTAATTTATAAACTTTTAAGGTCTTTTTATTTCCTCAAGAACATTATCAATATAAATATAGTTTTACTTGTAGATTTCGTAACGTAATTAACGACAAAAAAAAATATATAAACTTTTGAGACCTAAAACGATAGATTTACTTGCTTTATTCTTAATCCTTAAGCCATCTCTGAGTAAATCCATATTGTGGTTAGGTAGTTTGAGCCTCATATTCTCTACTCACATATATAGACATGCACTTTGTTTACACATGCACATACAAAAAACAAAATCAACAATAAAATGTAAGTTGGTTGCAAGTACTAGCAAGTTTTCACATCCCACAAAAGTATAGAGTTTAATGTTATGTGGACGTACACACATATGTTATACTGTTTTTTAATAGTAAGATAGAAATTAACCACGGAGTATATTACTACTTTCGTACGTACTTTACCGTATCTAACACATTTTTATCCGGTTGGTTTACATTGATGAATCATTATTTCAACTATATATCACATGACATCATTTAAATGTTTATATCAAAATTAAATTAAATTATTTTCTAATTTCATGATTTTATATATAAACATGAACGATATGATAAGGTTGAATTCGATGACATATATTGAGTTATGATTGTTGAGTCAAGTAGATAGAGATTTAACAAAATTAAATGAAGTGAATATGAATCTAAATGTAGAAACTAAAAAGTGGGAGTGATGCAAATGCCATTAAAAGATGTATCAGAAAATAAAAATTTAAGAGGGCTTTCACGTGTAGTGAAGTTTTTTTTTCTATAAATTTAAGAACTATAAATACCACAACTATTGAGAGAAGTTATTAAACATTATGTTTTAAACATACAATGCTAGTACACGAATCAACAAGAAAGCGACAATAGAAAATGTCGATGCAATGTAATGAAATGATATCGTGACAATTGACAACATATGTTCCTTTTAAATTTGTAAAGAGATTGATTAATTACAACTTACGTAATGAGGCGGTATTTTGTACATGTGTGTTCCAACATTAGAAAGCAATTTCATGTTTCTAATTTGATTATATAGCAACCCGGAATTAAAAGTGTTCGTTTTGGATTTTAATTTTATTGGAACATTCGTCTATTGATCAATGGCCGTTTTCTCATAAAAAGTAGTTGTTATCAAAACACTACTTATGTTATTGATAACAAAACAATAATAACAGGAATAAGAGTTTTGATAACACCAATTAATAAGATTGTATCCTAGAAACACTTATCTGTTGTACCTTGATTAACAAACACCTCTTTTATTTCCGGTGCCAACCCGGCCTTACTTTCACGATATACAATATTTTTATATTTTAGTCATAAAAAGGTGTAGTGATCAACACTAATAATAATAATAAAAAAATCTCGAACAAAATTTACCACTAGCTATATGGGGAAAAAAATTATGCTTGAATAAGTCACATATACATGTGATTATACAAAGAATCTAAACGCAGGCGGAAAAAGTAATATTCAACGTCTACAACTTCAATGCGTGGAATCCGTCTTGTTTTTGTCCACATGGGTCTTATGGAGAAGTAACAACCAAAAGGCCTTTCAAGATAAATCTCAATCTAATTCCGAGGTATCCAAGAAGGTACAACAATTATCATTCAATTAGATTAGTAAAAGGTGTAAACATTTTTCTATTGATTGAAAAAGGTGGTTAAAAGACCTGACAAATACTTGTATAGTTCGATCGGGTTAGAACTTTACATCTAACATTTTGCTAGCTTCTTTTGTCCGCTTCTTTAATAAAGATGGTTGTTCAAAAAAAAAAAAAATTATACATGTGAAGAATTGATAGTAGTGTCGAAAAAGGTTTATCAAACATCAAGGGAAATGATTTGCACATTATTTATTTATTTATTCATTATATTTCTTTTTTCAGTTTTACACATTAAGAAAATAAAATAAAAAAGATTTAATTATATAAATCGTCCTTATAGCGATGAATACAGGAGTTCTGTTTTGGAGTCTATTAAGGGGTGGATACAGGTTGATGTTTATTTGTATCGCTGTCGCATAGACGTTTTTATGAATATTTCAATTAAATAAAGTTCTTTTTGTTTTTTGTTTTTTTAGGCCGTGCCTCTGCAGTTTTTGCATGCACTTCTTGATTACCTTGGTGATTCCGCGAGCTATTTTAGCCCTTCAAATTCTAAATCACCTTTAGCATCAACTCCATCATCAAACTATCAAGGTATCGGTAAACCATCAGAAGGAATCATTATATGGCAGTTACGATTAGAGTATTTCGCTTATGAAACTTTACAAGACTTGAGAATCGCCAAACTTTTTGAGATCATCGTCGATTATCCTGACAGGTTAGTTTTCAAAAAAAAGTTCTAAAATTCAATACGAGTTAGAATTTTTCATCAAACATTAAGTATCTGTATATTTGTAGTGCTCCTGCGATTGAAGACTTGAAACAATGTCTTGAGTACACTGGACAACACTCGAAACTAGTCGATTCGTTCATCTCAGCATTGCGATACAGGTTATTGACAGCTGGTGCATCAACAAATGATATATTGCATCAATATGTTTCAACTATAAAAGCCCTTAGAACAATAGATCCAGCTGGTGTGTTTCTAGAAGCAGTTGGTGAACCGATTAGGGAATACTTGAGAGGAAGAAAAGATACCATTAAATGTATCGTGACTATGCTTACTGATGGAACGGGTGGAAATAACAGCGGGACTGGAAATGGTGATAGTCTTCTTGAAGAATTAAATCGAGATGAAGAAAATCAAGAAAGCAGTGGTCTTGATGATGATATTCATACTGATGATAAGCAAACATGGATTGATGTCCAACGGTATGTTTGAGGTGCAAAGTGGGTGAGTCAGGTCATTTTGGGTTGTCCTGACACACTTGTTGTCTGAGAATTTCATTTGTTTTCATAAATATTTAGAGGCGGCCGGATGGGTTGGTAAGATGTCAAAATGGGTTTGGGTCAATAATAGGTAATTCTTGTGTGGGTCAAATTGGGCAGATCGGTTTGCTCTGTCCTAGAGCACTTTTTGTTTAAGTTTTTAAAAAATAGTTAGTGTTTCAGAGATGATTACAAAAACTGTATTTCCAAAGATAATTTTTTTTTTTTGAATAAGATTCACTTTGTTCGACTTTCGACCCGTTTGACCCATATGACCTGTTTTTTACAGCCATTTTTTTGATTTTTTCTGTTTGGCCTGTTAAAATAAAACATAATCTGTTTCGACCCATTCATAAGTAAATGGGTCAAATTACCACCTCATTTATGCAGTCGATGAAAGAGTTAGATTGTCATAATAATCATGAGATGATAATATTTCCCGATCATAAAGTATTAATCAACTAACATTTTTCAGCTGGGAACCCGACCCTGTTGAGGCTGATCCTTTGAAGGGAAGTCGTTATCGAAGAAAAGTAGATGTACTTGGGATGATTGTTGGTATAATTGGTTCAAAGGATCAACTAATTAATGAATATCGTGTCATGTTGGCTGAAAAGCTTCTCAACAAAAGCGATTATGAAATTGACACTGAAATACGCACATTGGAACTTCTCAAGGTGAGTTATTTGCAAATGAATATTAATAATTTATTATATCCCGTATTAATGGTGTCATCCTATCCAGATACATTTTGGTGAAAGCAGCATGCAGAAATGTGAGATTATGCTCAATGATCTCATTAATTCAAAAAGAATAAACACGAATGTAAAAGACACCAAAAATCAGTTATCTCAAACAGGTAGATTTAGTAAACTAATATCGTCAAACCGTCAATAATACAATTGATATGATTTTCTGATCATTTCTTTGCAAATAATTTTTAGGTGGTGAGTCTCGGGAGAATGAGGTTTCATTTGGTATTATTGATGCTACAGTCATATCTTCGAATTTCTGGCCACCTATTCAGGTATGAGTTATATCTTATAAATAATAATTATATTTACTTGTTAATTAAAAACGAACGACGAAAAACTGCAGGATGAGGATGTCAACTTACCCGAGTCTGTTGACCATCTTTTAACTAACTACGCTAAAAGATTTAATGAAATCAAAACTCCTCGCAAACTACTATGGAAGAAAAACCTTGGTACAGTGAAGGTGAGTCACATTGTTTGTTATTATTTTACTTTTTATTTTTCGGTCTATCGTTACTAATTATTAAAATGACTACAGTTAGAACTGGAATTTGAAGATAGAACTCAGCAGTTTACCGTCACTCCTGTACATGCTTCGATCATTATGCAGTTTCAGGAACAAACGAGGTAAACAATAAATGTTTGAAGTTTAATCTACCGTAGAAAACATGTGTTTTTTCTTTTACTTTGTTTACGTCTTAACCCGCTTTTAATATTTCAGTTGGACCTCTAAGAATCTTGCTGCTGCTATTGGGGTGCCCGTAGACACACTTCAAAGGAGGATAAATTTCTGGATTACCAAGGTGGGTCCCACTTTTTTATGTTTAAAAATTAACCCGTGATTATTTATTGATTTATTCTCACTTTAGCTTTGTTTTTGTTTCGTGTAGGGGATTATTGCAGAGTCTTTGGGTGATGAATCTGATGACCACTTGTATACACTTGTCGATAATACGACTGATGGCGGTAAAACGAATATTAATAATGAGGAGTTGGTAGCTGATGAGGATGCAGAAAGCTCAGTGGCCTCAGTCGAAGATCAATTACGAAAAGAAATGACTGTTTATGAGGTATATATTTTAATATGTGTTGATTATTGAAAAGGGTATTAAAGACATTCAACTAACAGTAACAAAATTTGTTACTTTTGCTTCTCGCAGAAATTCATCACCGGGATGCTTACAAATTTTGGGAACATGGACCTGGATCGGATTCATAACAGTCTCAAGGTAACAACTAAGTTATTTTTCTTATAATATAAACATGTTTGTTTTTTGAGATTTTTTGTGTCTGAATATGAATACCACGTCCGAATAAACAAAGGTTGTCCAGAAAATTGAATCTCAGTCATACTTGGATTTTTTTTTACACGTTTGAAATTTTGAACCTATATCATTTTGGAAAGAAAATGTGAAGGCATGTTTCGTCAAATAGAATATTTAAAAAGAGGAAATAACAGGTAAACCTAAATCTAATTCATTCATACATAATGAACGGAAAAAAAGCTCTTAAAATGTCTGCTTCAGTCAGACATAAGAGATTAAAAAAAAAAAAAAACATCCCTCGAGTCCTTGACAGAATAATGAAACTTATGTTGTTGCAGATGTTTTGTGTAACGGATCCTATTTACGACAAGCAACGCCATCAGCTGCAAAGCTTCTTGTCGGGCCTAGTTGCCGAAGAGAAGATAGAATTAAGAGACGGAAAGTACTCTCTAAAGAAGTAACAAACAATAGGAGTTCGTATATATATCTGTAATTTCTTTAGAAGTTGTCAAACATTTTTATTCACTTGTAAAACTGTTTAATTGTTTAGTGCACGAAGATGCTTTTCATATTTTTTGTGATGTTTTCTCTATGTAAGATCAAATTTATTAAACTAATGTGTTAACTTTATTCGTTTGATATTGTGTTTCGAAAATTTGTGTTCTTTAAATGAAATCTCGACTACATGTCTCTAATATATGCGGTTTATACAAAGTTTTTTCTTTTTTCTGTTTCGAACTTTTTAAGAGGACCATATCATCTTTGTTGGTTATTGTTAGTAAAACCCGTTAAATAAATTCCAAATTAACTTTAATGGTTTTCATGATTCAAAAGGTCCAAGTTGACCGTTAGATTTACAAAAATTAAACAAATCACAGGAGTTTTTAATTTACAGTTACAACAAATATAACCGTTACTTTCCTATTTCATTTCAAATTTACACACACTACACCAAAACACACACACAACAAAAATGAAAGAAAATGAGGAAATGATGCAAAATCTGAGACTCAAAGCCAATGAATTTCTACTTAGAGAACAATGGGAACAATCAATTCAAACCTATTCCCATTTCATATCTCTCTGCGAAACTCTACCCGACCCGAAACATCGAAAATCGATCTGTTTAGCCTTCTCAAACCGAGCGGAAGCGCGGTCGAAAACCCGCGATTTTTACGGAGCTTTACGAGATTGTGATGAAGCATTGAAGATTGAAAACACTCATTTCAAAACCCTAATGTGTAAAGGTAAGATCTTGCTGAATCTTGATAGATATAGTATGGCTTTAAACTGTTTCAAGATTGCAAATCTTGATAATCCCAGTAATGTAGATTGTGAAACTTTAAATGGGTATTTGGAAAAATGTAAAAAGCTTGAATCTTTATCAAGATCTGGGGCATTTGATATCTCGAATTGGATTTCGAATCGGTTTAAGGGTAAGTTTCCTGAATTAGGAGAGTTTATTGGTGGGTTGGAGATTAGGAAATCTGAGATTAGTGGTAGAGGAATGGTTGCTACAAAGAATGTTGATTCGGGTTCGTTGTTGTTGGTTACTAAAGCGATGGCAACCGAAAGAGGGATTTTGCCCCAGTCGAAAATTGAAGATTCGTGTGAGAATGCTCAAATGGTAATGTGGAAGAATTTTGTGGAAAAAGTTGTTGAATCTGCTTCAAATTGCAAAAGAATTCAATGTTTGATTTCAAAGTTATCGAATGGCGAAAATGAAGAGGTACTAGAGGTTCCTGATGTAAGTATGTTTAGCCCGGAGTTCGAGCAAGATTTTAGCTTTTTGGATGAAAAGATTGATATGGAAGTTATGTTAAGTATATTGGATGTGAATTCACTTGTTGAAGAGACATTTTCGAGTAAATTTTTGGGTACAAACGGCGATTATCATGGTGTTGGGATATGGCTTTTAGCTTCTTTTATTAATCATTCGTGTAATCCGAATGCTAAAAGATTTCACATTGGTGATCATGTTATTGTTCATGCTTCTAGAGACATAAAAGAAGGCGAAGAGATCACATTAGGCTATTTCGACGTGTTTTCACCATTAAAAACCCGTAAAGAAATGGCTAAAAATTGGGGGTTTGATTGTCATTGCAAAAGATGCAAATTCGAGAATGATATTTCATCAAAACACGAAATGGGAGAGATTGAAATGGGATATGAAGTAGGAACGGATGTCGGTACAACAGTCTACAAGTTAGAAGAAAGTATGAGAAGATGGATGGTAAGAGGTAAATTGAAAGGTTACTTAAGAGCTTCATTTTGGAAGGTTTATTCGGAACTTTTTGTATCAGAAAAATTAATGAGAAAATGGGGGAGGAAAGTTCCGACAATGGAGGTCGTAGTCGAGAGCATTGTGGAGTCGGTTGGTGGCGACGAGCGCGTTTTACGGGTAGTTATTGAAGGGATGAAGAGAAATGGTGGTGGTGGTGGAATGGTGGAAATGGAGAAAGTAATCAAGTTAGGAAAGGGAGTTTATGGAAAGGTTATGAAGAAACAAGTAATGAGAAGCCTAATTTGTTGATTAAGTTTTTAACATTTGTTGCTAGCAAAAAGGTTTAGAACGACAGAGAAACCTCGACTTCATAATCCTTTAATTTCCGAATCGTTTTTGAGTTAGTTCTTATTGAATTGTAGTATTCCAACTTGGGCAAATTTTAATTGTCCTAGGATTTAATTTGTTTTCCTTGTTTGATTCCAAATCATATTGGAATAAAAATCAAAACTATAAAACAAAATGTCTTGTTATACCCACTAATATTGGAAAATCATGTTATTTGCCTATGGGTTTTAAGTTAGAACATGTGACTTATAGACTTTTAGCTTGTTATAATTAAAAATGATTTAAATGTTTGACTATAATCAAGTATTAGCTTTCATATTTAATCAATGTTCCAACAATCAATGTTATAACATAAATATTTTTCCAAATGTATTATACTTTTCAATGTTATAAATTAGGGCTAATAAGAATTGAGATTGCCTCATGTTGAAGTCAAATATGAAAATCATGTTTTTAATAAACAAAAGAAGTGGGTCTTATTTATCCAAATAAAAAGTGGGTTCTATAAGTTATTTTATATGTGTTAGTGAAGAAACCTGAAATCTTATGTTTGAAGTTATCATAAGAGGATCATAATCCGTGAAGTACTTTGACGTTTTTTACTAAGCAATTTTTTTTAATATGTTTATAAACGAATGTAACGTTTTTGCTTCGAGTAAGAAAAAACAAATTTTAAAGCAAGAATAAAGTAAATATCAAGATGTCAACATTAGGTGTGCTTAGATGTTGCATTTGTTGGTGGGGAATTTAGCTTTTAAACACTCTTTGATTACTATTATGGAGTTTTGTGATAATATCTATTTTCATGGCTATATGTGGAAATGAAAACAATTGAAACAAAACATAAAAGAAAAACATAAAAAACAAAAATATCATTTTCAAGAACTTTATATTTGTTATTTTTGTACATTATAGATAGAATGGAACCTCAATAATTGAAGGCATTTGCATTTATTTTATATTATTGGATCAAAATTACATAAGTTCATTGAACATAAACTTCATATCTCTTTTTCTCAGGTAATCTAAAACTTTTAGATGTTGATGGCAAAGAAAAAACACTCCATGCTAACTTGCTAAATCATGGAACAAATTCTATAAATTATAAAATAACATTATATTTTTTTTTTTATGAATTTGAATAAAGATAGAATGAAAATTTGTCTAAATTAGAGAAATTGTACATTACATATTTTAACAAATTACAAATATACGTTTAGAAGCACATGTGTCAGCATATGATAAACAGAGAAAACATAAAAAGAGAAAAAAAATAATTAACCTGACTGGTTAACTTGACGTTTGTAATTTGAAATAAATGTAACTATTTCTCCCCGATTCTATATTTTTTTTATAACAACTAATTAGGTTGAAATTGGTTTAAAGAAAAAAAAATTAATAAAACCCGTATGAATTTATTTCTAGCCACCACTAATGATGTACAATTTAAATATATACATCAAAATTCAAACTCTAATTAAATTAGTGGACAAAAATCACGAGTAAATCAAATCTTCTCTTTGTGTATCAAAATGATTGACTAGAAGTGGTTCTTACGATTCTTATCGATATCAAATTTTCTCTTTAATTTTACTGAATCGCTCCCGAGTTAGATAGTTCATGGACATAACATTATTTGGACATCCAGATAAGATCATATCCTATTATCTTTTCCTTTAGGAATTCAAATAAATAATATATGAATCATACGATATTTGTTGTTTGAAGAGATAAGAACTAAGATGATATTGATAAACAATTATTGATATCAGAAAACTACTCTATTAGATATGATAAATGATCAGATGAATTGTAAATTTCATATTTTAATTACCAACGAGCTTTTCAATATATTTATGAGTTTTGATGAAGTAGCCTCAACACTATCTTTAAAAAATTAAAACATTTATAAAAATGTCATATATTGATAATAACCGTTCTTATAGTTAAAATAATTGGCACTTGTATCGTCAGGTTATGAAGTTTTTAGCATTACAATTTTTGTTTGTTTATATATATATATATATATATATATATATATATATATATATATATATATATATATATATATATATATATATATATATATATATATATATATATTACTTTCTTATATTGATCATTTACAATACATTTGCTAATAATATTGCATTACAAAATATCACGTATCATATTCAAACGAGAAATGATCATCGAAAGGAAGGGTTGTACATTGTGAAAGGGATGTTTGATATGGAAATCGATCAAAGATGGAACTTGTACGCCGTTTTTGTCAAAAGAAAAAAAAAAGTTATCGTCAAATGTCAATTATCAATTATCAATCAATCGAGATTATTGAGTACTGATTGAAGATAAAGTACGATCGAACCATGGTATCTTAGTAATGAAGAATGATGCATCGGTGAGGGTACCAAAAGCCTTTTCGTTACAATAACTTTAGTTTCGAGGATAAAAGATATTTGGAGTAGTAGAAATAAAGATCAATAGAAAACTTTCATAGCTTAAGTATAAAATAAAACTCTTATGAAACATTATTAAATTTGTTACATTTTTTATGCAAGTAAAACTTTTAGTCCTATATTTTGTTTTCCACTTATTTAACTAACATACAATAAAATGTTGTTATACAAAACAAATCAACTTATCATTATTTTCAATTAGAGTAAAATGAATGCTTTGACTAAAAAAGAGCGAATATGTATTTTGACAGCTCAAAGCCATAATATATATATACGGAGTACTACTTAATTGATCGACAATGATATGTGCAGTAAACTACGTGAACGTTTATATGTAGCAAAGAGTAATAGACTCGAAATCTCAAATCAACTAGACTCAAACACGCTACTCTGTGGGGACTTTTCTTTAGACATGAGGTCTAAAGTAATAAGTTTCGATCAGGTGGCCATAAAACAACGCTTAAAAGGAGATAAGAAAATGACCTCGTGGGACTTTAACACTCACATACGTACAAAGTCTTACAAATTAACACTAAAGAAAATGTTATTCAAACTTATAAATAAGAACCAAAAATAATCACTAAAAAACTTAATACATATTTTACTTTATTAAAGCAACTAAACTCTTTCTTCACTTGATTACATTTTTGTGACCATTGTCCTCTTTAACTTATATTCAGGAACTAATGAAAAGACAAATCACATAACCATTACTTTAAAGTCTCGAGTCGTCGACTTATTACTATCAGGTGGAGTCACAATGTATCAAAGTGATTGGCAATGAAAAACTATATATGGTATGTTGCCTCGACTCTAAAGCGGACCCATAGGCAAGTCGAGATTAGCCTCAGATACCCCTCGACCTCACTTCCAAAATGATTTCTTTGTGTAGTATAAGATTCTTTCTATATGTTAATTTAATGGGCTATTTTAAAAAATTATAAAATATCAGTTTACTTTGGTCCTAGATTTGCCAATCTCATATAGTAGTTTGACATATCGTTGATTACTCGTATCTTTTAGATCAAGGTAAAGATAAAATATGACGGGGGAAACTTATATATTTGTTAAAGATTCAGGAACTAATTATAATTCTCATAAAAACAAAAGAATAAAAGGTATTCCAAATCTTTTTGAACACTTTATATATTTATACTATATTATTGTCCCGCGATATCGTGAATAAAAATTGAATCCTATGTTTTATTTTTATGTAGATTTTAAATTATTATGAAAAGACAATGTTATATTTATAATAACATATATATATTTACGTTTATACACATGTTATGTATCGTTATAATATAATATACACTTTTACATTAATACACATATTTCGATATTTTGTATTTGGAGATTTAAAATAACCATAAAGGTATATTATATTCTAAATGGAGCGATTTTATAATTAAATTAGTTTTTTTAATTTTAGTGGAGATTGAATGAAAATATAATGTAAGAGGGTGTAAAATCAAAATAGTGTTTGATAACATCATCAAAATCTCCTCTAACGGCCGTAATCAAATAAGTTACTATATCAAAAGGACTTTATATCGTGATATGACATTTAAAACTCATCTTTTATTATATATTAAAGATTAAGATTCTATATATTTACTTAAAATTTGATAATGGTAATAATTAATAAATTAATTCAAATTATATTCTTAGGTGGATGTGAGTCGATGCCATGCATTATGCTTTTATAAAAATATTTTAATATGTTCTATTGACTTTTTAACAACTTTAAAGCAAAATGACTCCACACCTAGTATTATTTTTTTTCATTAGGAAGACCATATATGACCACTAACTAATAAAGATATACTCATAAGAAAACAATGAAAACATATTTTTATACACTAAAAGTTTATCATAATACTATGATGATGCAATACTTCTTTCATTTCATCAAACATTAAAAACGTTTTATGTTAGATTTCATATAAAATGGGCCATTTGTTTGTATCATCATCTTCATCTAAAGATACTCTTCATACATTTATCGAAAAACAATAATCCGGTGTTTCTCATAAATTATGTTTAGTCAAATAACTGAATTCTATTGAGACAAAACGATCGTGTACTTTGTTATAAACATAAGTGATAAGTGTTTGATTATTAGTCAAATGTGTTCACATGTATGTTCAAAATCGCAAAAACTTGTGTTCTTGACTAGCTGTATAACGTTTATTGTTAACTAATATAATGACAATACAAAACAAAACTGTTATATGCTCATTAAACATGTGAACTAATAGTTATATCATTGATTAAGAGTTAGTTGAATGTAGAAACAAGCTGTTTAGTTATTAAAATAATCAAGCGTGATCAAATTAAGGTCTTAATCAACTTGCCATGCATTATCCACACACTTAATGGATAATTATAAATACAATTATCCTCTACTTACTATAATCTACTATAATCATCTTTTTGATTCTCTGATTAGCCCACACGACGTTTTGTTCACTCTCGATTATTCCAACACATTGTCACATGTCTACATAGATATATAAATACTGATAACAAATATGTAACTATGGTTTATGGTTAATATAACAACTGTTAGAATTAAAACCTAACATCAAACGTACATTTCAAATTTAATAAGCTAAATATGTTCAAACTGTATATCCAAATGGTTTATTTAATAACATACACATGCTCTTTAGGATAAACCTAACTTGTTGACAATATGGACACTAATACATCGTTCATCTCCCCTTACACTTACCAAAAAAGCAATATACTATAGTATATACCATAAGCATAAAAATTAACATTTGGTATTCTAAGAAAAGAAAGAAATTGACTTAGATTTTGTTTTATTCTTTCCTTTTCATTTTCTTTTTCTATTTTTGCCTTTTGTTATTTTCTTTGTTTTGTTTTAAAAAATAATAATAATGCGTCTTTACGTATAATTTACGCTAAAGTTGTGGATACGATTATTAATTATATCAAACTTTTCATTTTATCTAAAGATGTTGAATAGGTTATAACTTTCTAATTTAGGTAATTAATGTTCTTAAGCACTATCTTTCACAAGGAATTGTGTAAGCAATATATAAAAATGTAAGTTTAATCCCGGTAAAGTTTAACGTCCATTGTTAGCAGAGGGGCATAGTCGGAAGTAAGCTCTTCAAAGGTCTAGACTTTAAAATTAAACATCTAATCAAATATAATACATGAATCATCATAATTAGTGATAATAACACTTAAGTAAAGTTTTATTAACCTCACTTAGGGTATGGGTGATCATATTGTCCTTAAAAGATAAAATATAAATAATTCAAATATTTTCATATCAAAAACAAAGACTTTTATTAAGTACAAAGCTTGCTTTGTCAACCATATATATATATATATATATATATATATATATATATATATATATATATATATATATATATATATATATATATATATATATATATATATATATTTAACAAAAGTTTTTGGAATAATACATACCATCATAATCTCAATGGGCCATTTTGATATTAAATTTTGTAGTCGATCTAAAATATTACACATTTAGTGACCGTTTTATTGAGAAAAAAAAACGTTTTTATGTACAGATAAAGTAAAAAGTATATATTAACAGTTAATTTCTCATTGTTCATATGGAACCAAATAATATTATTATGATTTTTTATAAGAACAAATTTTATAATATTTTATATATAATTATTTTTTATGTTTGAAAAAAATTGATGTTGGATCAACTCTCTATTTTGTTTCGGTCCTAACTCATTATAATATAAAATTTCGACTTCATCTCTTTTGTGCATGGCTCGATCTTTACGTATGTTCGACATTGTTTTCTATGTATTTAATTATTTATATAAGAATAAATTACGAACCAAATAGCATTATCGATTATGAACTTCTTTATACAATTTACATATCGACATGCAAATTTGAAATTGGGAAAATGTAAATTATAATATTTGGTGAGAAATAATGGGTATGGTCAATAAAGACAAGCCGCCCACAAATTGAACTGAAAATGGGCCCACCATAATCCAACGGCACATGATAAAATGGAATATTCTGGTTTATCTCGTACAAAGAGATGAACAATTCAATCACGCCACGTGTTTGAAACGGATCCAAATCAGTTGCAAACGTCACTGGGACACGTGGTACTGATGTATATTATAATCCGACGGCTAATCATCCAATAAGATTTCAAGTTTATGACGTGTCAGGATAACAAGTATGCCAAGAGTTTTTCTTACGTTTTACCCCAATCCTTATCCACTTGAGTTAGTGAATGTATAGTTTTACTTTTACTTTTCTTAGACTATGTTACGATTTCTATTTATGGTAATTAGTTTAATTTTGCTAATATATATCTACAAATATTTATTTATGGTAATTTTAAAAATAACTAATTTCACATAAAAAGAATTTTATTATGTTGTTTTAAAAATGAAATGATATTTCAATAAAAATAAATAGATATGATGATTTTGACGCGCTTGGTTTAGTTAAGTTTGGTTTTTACTTTAAACCAAAATTAAACTGGAAATCGTAGATTTTAAAAGTAAGGAACCGTTTCGTTCTATTTTATAAGTTTTGGGCTTAAATCCGGATCAATTTTGTTTTCAATCGGATAGTTTTTACGCTTTATCCGGTTTAACACAATAAATAATCCCCATTACTTTATTGGCAAACAATTATAGTTTTTACTTAATATTTTTCAATTCTTAAGCTAGAAACATTACATCACTCATTCAATCGATTTTAAATTTTAAAAACAAATATAATCATAGGAATTACATAATAAAAGTTTATATTTTAATGGTATATTTTAAATGATTATGTTCGGTTTTTTGGGATAAATTTAAAATTGAATTTTTTGAATTTTCATAAATCACAAACCATCAATTTTCTAATATGGTTTTTCGATTTTTATGTTCACCTATAATTTTATCTATCATATTTATATTATTTTTTTAACATTAAACTCAAAAGTGTTTGGACTTTGAAGTTTATATTTCTTCTATTACAAAACCTAGCTAATGTAACCGGAGTTGACATTGGGTAATTTAAAAGTAGTTGCACTCTTACTAAAAATGAGTCTAAAATATATTTTCTTATCAACTTTATTTCTATAAATACTGAAAATATTTAAAAGCTTAAAATAAATCATTTATAAAAAATAAAAAAAAATTCAATCCCTAAGAACCATGCCCATTACCAATGACCATAACTTGGGTGGGTAATAAAAACTTGATAAAAAACTTTTTGTTATGAAATTAACACATTTACTAATAGTTGATATTTATAGACATGTTTTTTGACTATTGACCTAATGTTAACCATACCAACATAAACAAACAACTTTACTTAGGTTTATTTAAGTATTTACCTTGAATTTTCATACTTTTAGGAATAGTTCTATACTTTTATTAAATATTCTATTATATTTTATTGCATGTGCATCAAACCTTTACATTTATAGATAAGCCATAGACTTCATCTTGATAGACCATGAAAGTCTTTAAAAAACAACTTAAAATATGTACTTCTTTATTCAACATAGTATTCATACTAATCTTTGTCCCAACTCCTATCTCGTAGTAATTAAACATTAAATAATTCCTATTCATATTCCTATTGCCATTGCTACTATATATATATTTATCAAAACTGATTTATTGTTTTTTTGCAACAAATTGCCGTTTACAACAATAAAAAATAATTTGACATTTTGCAAAGTAAAAAAAAGGCTGAAGTTCATATTATTCCTTATTAACAAATTTATCACAATACATTTTCTCATATTTTCTCATAATACTCTTAATTTTTTATATTATGTATCATGATCATGATTAATGAAACAATTATTAAATATAACGAGGATTAACATGCTCGCGCTTCGTGGCGGGAATCCTCGTTTAGATCGGATAACATAATTTAACTAAATCTAGTAAAATCAACTTTTTATTTGTATAAAATAAATAAACAAAGAAGATTTATTGTTTAAGTTTTTTATTCATATTATTCCTTGTTAACAAATTTATCATTTAACCTAAAGAAAACAAAGCAATTAATAATTGGTAAATGGATAAAAAAAAATATCATTCTATGTTGTTTCCATAGTTCCATTTTTCTTAAACTTAATATTTTTTTTATTTAACACACAATTATTCATCCTATTTTATCTTCATTTAGATCCGATATATAGTTGTTTTAAAAAAAGTATACACGTTCAACATCTTTTAGTTACAATCATTTTGTCCACAATAATAATAACAATAACTATAAAAATTGTAGTAATAATAAATACAAATGTTAATAATACTTTTAGTAATAATAATCAAAGAACTCAAAAAGAAATAAATATTTGTATTTTTCTTATACAAAAATATGGTGCCAATAATATAACCTAGTATCTCAAATACATCAACCAACATTCTTACCTCTCAATCAAGTGTTTGTTTGTTAAAAATTTAAGTTAAAATTATATAATATAGAATAAAAAAATATTATTCATTAGGAATTTACTTTGATAATTGATAATAAGTAGTAATAGTAATGGTTATTTTCTAACTTAATATAAAAATTAATCTCTAAATTAATTTTTCACTTTAACATCTTAACTTGTTATAGAATTTATATGTAAGTTCGTACCACTATACAAAAAAATAGTACGTAACCATTACAATTATTCTTAAACGGTGTATTTTTGTTTATAGATAATTATTATTAATTTTAATAGAAAAAAATTTGTATTTATTTTTTTCAAATATTGTTATATACTTGTCAACTGAGTATGCCCATACAAAAGGTTTGTTAAAGCACCACAAATAAGAAAAAGAAAAAAAAGAGATAAATATTCCCATAAGGGTATGGATGAAACCTATTAAATTAATAATTGTATGTAGTGTATGTATGAATTACCTAATCTTATTAAAATATGGGCACACGCCAAGTCCCCATTGGAACCAAATTAAAAAGTCAAAAGTCAAACCAACCAATCAAAATCCAAGAATGATGTAATCTCTTCACAAAAAGACAAAAAAGCCCTTCAAATAAATTCTCATCCCCTCTCCTTGCAAACATTTCAAACACTCTCACTTCTCTTCCCCCTCTTTTAAAAATAAGTCTCATCTTTTAACGTATTTTGTAACTTTTTTACATAAGTTTTGGTTAACATGGTGGGAAAGGATAACTCGAATCTTCCTCCCGGGTTTCGGTTTCATCCAACCGATGAGGAATTGATCATGTTTTACCTACGAAACCAAGCCTTGTCTAAGCCTTGTCCTGTTTCCATAATCCCCGAGGTCGATATTTACAAGTTTGATCCTTGGGAGTTGCCTGGTTAGTTAGTGCTTTAATAAACTTTTTGTTAGTGTTGTGAGCATGTTTTATTATTTATGTATATTGAATTGATTGATAGTTATTTAACTTGTGACATGTAGAGAAAACGGATTTTGGAGAAAAAGAATGGTATTTTTTCACACCTCGCGATAGAAAATACCCTAATGGGGTTCGGCCTAATAGAGCGGCTGTTTCGGGGTATTGGAAGGCAACTGGAACTGATAAAGCGATATATAGTGGATCAAAATATGTTGGTGTGAAGAAAGCTTTGGTGTTTTACAAAGGTAAACCTCCAAAGGGTAATAAAACCGATTGGATTATGCATGAGTATCGATTAAATGAGTCAAGATCACCACCTACTAAGAAAATTGGATCCATGAGAGTAAGTTGGATATCCTTTTCATTTTTTGTATTAAACTGATTAAATAAACGTTAAGACTTATCTGATTATTTGATTATACTTGTTTTTCAGTTAGACGATTGGGTGTTATGTCGAATTTACAAGAAAAAGAGTCCCGCACGACCTTTGGAACAAATAGAAGAGAATATAAACGTTGAAAATGTTCCTAGTGATGATCATAATGCAAGCGAGTTTCATTCAATGAAAATTCCTAGAACATTTTCGCTAGCTCATTTATGGGAATTGGAATCGTTAGGCTCGATTTCTCATCTTTTAGGTGATCATAACACAAACTATGAGAACAACTCTGGAATCATGCCTCAACTCGAATCACATTCCATCAAGTTTGAAGACAACTATCAATACAATAACTTAAACCAACAGAGTTATTTCAATCCTTTGTTTGGATTCCAATGATGGAATGGAATTGACATAGCAAGATAATGTTGAAATGCTAGGTTTGATCAAGGGCAAAATGGGAAGATAAAAATACAAACTGATAATTGTAAAATAGGTCATAAATAGGAGGTAAAATGGGAAATACCCCTTTTCTTTATCAATAGTTTTTCAAGCCAATGGAAAATTCTTTATTTTTCCTATTTGGATAATTTTGTAAAAATGTTTTCAATTTCTTTTTTATAATTAATATCTTGGATTTGGTGTTGAAAATATAATAACTAGTTTATTATATATCTATAATTAAATTAATAATACTGGTTTCGCTTATTAAGAATTCTAAGTTTAAATTAAGCAAAGAATATTTGGTTTTGATAATTTTGAGAATATGAAAAAAAAACATTTATTTTATAATGTTGTGTCATAATTTGGGCCTAATAAAATATGGTTGGGTTTATACCAATGAAGAAAATTAGGAATCAAATGTTTGAATTAAGCCATATTTTTACATTTGCTTAAGTTGTATATTGTGGACTTTAACACTATTAATTAAATAACAAATACAGTACCATATTAAATATAAAAAATTATTGTCTTCAACCCTATTTTGGATAGTATTCATCTTAGAGATTCATTGAATGTGATTAAATTAAGAAGGTAAAGTCATGTGATATCGAGCTATTTACACTTCTAGAGATTAATCGATCAATCTACTGGTTTAAGAAAAAGATATGTTTATTTCTTTGTCACTAAATAAGTATATAATTTCTTAATTTTTTTTCCAGTCTTATCTGTCATCACTCGTATACAAACTCTTATCGTTCCACATGTTTATGATCGATAATATAAGATAAAAATATGAAAAACATCTGAAACCACTTTCAACCATACATTTACATGTTTCGTGTTTGTTTTGATTTGAATTAATAAAGATAGTGATATCGACAAAAATGGAAAGTTGAAATGAAAGTATATGGATTAATTGGTGTGGTAGGTAAGGACCCAATTAAGCTATGAGTAAAGTAATGGTTGAGTGTCAAAGGTTAATTGGGAGTAAATCTTGTTTGGAAAGGGTTTACATCATATAATATTATTAGAAGGGATTTTTTATAGGGCACATGATAACATGTATATATTAATATTAAAAGTGTACTTTTGGTGTACTTTTTGTGTATTTTTAATATTAAAAGTGTACTTTTAATGTACTTTTAATATTAATATATACATGTTATCATGTGCCTAATGGCACATGATAGAAAATCCCTTATTAGAAAAGTGTTTTTGTTATTTTATGTCTAAGATATTGTTGGATTGAAAATAAAATGTAATTAAATTTGTAATATCAAATAGCTTAGTTATAAAATAAGGACTTTGATGCCGAGAGTAATAAGAGTTGTCATCAATAATTTATTACATGTTTTGTTCTGTTGTATATTGTTAAAAATCAACTCTGTATTTTTTGAATCACTACTATAGTATAACTAAATTATAATGTCATAAACTTTTAATGATATAAACCCTTGAATTAAAAACAAGTTTAGATAACGACATCGTTGTGAGATATTTTAAAAGAGCAATATATTTGTGATTTTTGTAATGCATATGTTTTTTTTTTTTTTTTTGTTAATATAGAAGGAAATCAAACATGTAATGATTTGTTTAAAACAACTTAATAAAATAATTGTTATTAGCAAAATTCAGAATAAAAACAGACTTAAGATACGTACAAGAAAAAGAATTATTTTGGTGGCCTAAACTATATTCCAAGAATTTTGGTGCACTTCATGGAACAAAAAGGTTGTTGTCATTGACGTTAAACAAACTAATTATTTATGGTCACTTCATGTTCGAATCATATTTTTAAGTATAATGTTGGTTGCTCAAAAGATTTAATATATTATCTATAATGAAATGTTTTATATAGATCAAATAATGTAAATGTATGAGAAGTTATCTCATATTTATAAAACGAAAACTTAGAAGTGGAATTGAATATTTTCTTTGTTAGAGCTAGATAAGGGACTCGAATCATGAACTTTAAGATTCATTGTTTAGAAGATGAAATTAGATCTTACTAATCTAATGTTCGATCTTTATACTTAGAAGTTGTTTATTTTTAACTTCTTAATTATATAGTTTATAAAGACTTAGAATAAAACAATTTTGACCTCGATCAATTTATAACAAATAGGTACAAATAACTTATCAAACTTTCTTGAGATGATCAAGTTGTGCTAGATATTTTAATGTAACCAAGTGTGTCAAGTTCTAAACGTGTTAAGAGATGTAAAGTACATACTACTTTAGGAACTGATATTCTATGGAAAAATATTAGGGTCAAGTGTCCCTAGGCGGAAGGCCGATAGCAAGCCATTTTGGTGAGTTATGTCCCAAATATGATTTAAGTGTAATGGGGTTTAACGGTGGGAACCCTAGCGGGGTCCAACGCTGATAGCAACCCATGTCGGTGATTTATGTCACCAATCGAACTGGGTATGTTGATCGTATTCATTCACACAAAAGACTGTACAATCATACATTCAATTCTATTGAGTTTTATCTGATTGAAAAACCGGTGATTTATCCTCTAACCGGTTTTACGAAAAACCGGTTCCGGTTTTTTGAGCGGGTGAAGAAAAAACCGGTTTTGAGGTTGCACCTCTAATTAGGACCAACATGTGTGACATAAGTGTGTATGTGTTGACCAGACTTCCCATTCTCCATCAAACAAATTACAAAACAAACTTAGGGATCATTTTTAAGATGAACCTCTTTCGACTTCCTATTCTCAATCAATTTTTGCATGGTTTGTAATCGAACTTTTTTATGAATTTGACCCATTTGTTAACAAATATAGTTTTGGTTTCCAATCATAAATTCTTTAATCAATATAAACAAAATTGGTTATTGTTACTATGGTAAATAAACACTTCTAAGTCTACATGTTTAAAGTATCTTTCCGTTCATTTACTCTACAAGGCTAAAACTTTATTAACCAACATTATTTAATTATAAGTTATTTTGAATAATGATATGTGGTGAGAGATATAAAAACGGTAGTTAAGTAATTTCAATTACTAAGGTTTTAGAGAATTAAGACTATGTGGGAAATGTTTTATAATATAGTAGAAATAGATTATATTATAGTGTAGATTTAGTATACGTATTTTAGTAGAAAAAAAATGTAAAATATTTTAATTATTTTAAGTTTATGGGGTTATAAAATAAATTTATAATTTTGAAAGTTTTTAAATTAAATAGAAAATATTTTTTTTTTTTTTAATTACATAGGAATTATAAGTTACTTTGTTAGATGTTAAATTTTTTTAAATTAATTAGGAAAGAGAGTGTTGTTTGACTTAAATCTTTAATAAATATAGATTAAGGGTATAAGGGTAATTTTAATTACTTAAAATTAAGACATTAAGATGGTGGAGGAAACTCTTTATAATGTAGTAAAGATTATGGGGTTATAAAATAAATTTATAATTTTGAAAGTTTTTAAATTAAATAGAAAGTATTTTAATTTTTTTTAATTATATAGGAATTATAAGTTACTTTGTTAGATGTTAAATTTTTTTAAATTAATTAGGAAAGAGAGTGTTGTTTGACTTAAATCTTTAATAAATATAGATTAAGGGTATAAGGGTAATTTTAATTACTTAAAATTAAGACATTAAGATGGTGGAGGAAACTCTTTATAATGTAGTAAAGATAGTTATTTTAGGGATTAGATTCACAAATTACATAGGAATTATAAGTTACTTTATTAGATGTTAAATTTTTTTAAATTAATTAGGAAAGAGAGTGTTGTTTGACTTAAATTTTTAATAAATATAGGTTAAGGGTATAAGGATAATTTTAATTACTTAAAATTAAGACATTAAGATGGTGGAGGAAACTCTTTATAATGTAGTAAAGATAGTTATTTCAGAGATTAGATTCACAAGTAACAAGTTGACCTTTTCAGCTTAAAAAACTTGAGGGACCAACCCATTTTATAAGATTGGGTAACTTTTAGTAACCCATTACTATCCAAAATTTTCAATTCATAATGAAGACGTGCCATTGGTTTGGCTCGGATCCGAACCTAAGTCCGGTAAAACCACGTCTCGTGTGGCAAGTCACTTGTCCTATAAAGACACTTACCTTCACTAGCCAGTCTAAAGTAGGTCCCTAGCTTTTCTTATAACACCCTAAAGCCTAAAGTCGATAGACTGACCCAAAATCTTCGAAATCAACTTAAAACCAAGATGGTAGATATTAGTAGACCAAAACTTTGACTTTATAAGGTGGTAAATATCCGGACGAGCTATTATAACTCCCCCACATATACTTCTTCTCATTCTTTTATCAATGTGGGCCAAGTTGTTACGATTCTCGTTCTCAATACAAGGAACACTATCTAACGGTCCAAAGAAGGTAGTCTAAACATTTCCAACGAATAAGGGAAAGAACCATAAGGTAAGGTATCGTTGCTAGAAGATGTAAATTTTTTTCCGAATCTCGGGTAATAGACCAAGCACTTTAATCCGTTTAAAGGTAATTTTGAACATCCGCTCACAATCACCTAGATACACAGACTCAGACATGATCAAAACTCACAAAATTTCTATACATAGACATATACTATAAACTTGAAGGTCTTTTATGTAATTCACTAAACAAAGATAACGAATGCCACGTCATCAAAAGCAAAGGTCCATGTTGGATTAACGGTCACAAATGTAATTCCCTCACCCTCATGCATAACCAATACTTTTATCACCATATCTCTAACTCCCACCATATCTTAAAATCATGGCCACCATCACCACCCTCTTCCACCCCCAACTCACCACCACCCACCACCGTCACCACCACCACCTACTCCCACCAATAAAAGCCACATTCACCGGTGAAGAAACCCAATCTCACCGTCGAAAATTCATCATAGCCACCTCCATTTCACTCCTAGGAGTACAAACTCTAAATTCCGGTGTAGCATTAGCCGAAAACTGGGGCACGAGATCGTTTATTAAGGAGCGGTTTTTCGAGCCAGGGTTGTCTGCTGAAGATGCGGTGGCTCGAATTCGACAAACTAGGGAAGGGTTACATAGTATTAGGAACATGTTGGAAACAATGTCATGGAGGTATGTTTTGTTTTATATTAGGTTAAAGGCGGCTTATTTGTCACAAGATTTAAAGAATGCCATGTCAATTGTACCAAATACCATGAAAAATTCATATGTTCAAGCTGCTAATGAGTTGGTTGATAACATGTCTGAGGTATCTTTTTTACTTGCTACATTACTTTTATAATTCTTTTCTGTTTTTTTAATACCTTTTTTTAACTAATTTAATACTTAAAAACATGAACTAGTTAAATACTTAATTACATAAGATTATTGAATCGTTGTAGTGAAGATCTTTCTATGTGTTGCAGTTTGATTATTACGTTCGAACTCCAAAGGTGTACGAATCATACTTATACTACGAGAAGACGTTGAAATCGATTGATAATCTTGTGGCTTTGCTAGCATAGCAAAATGTATAGAGAATGTCGTATATGACTTGTATGCGTTTAATCTTGGTTTTTGATGTAAACTTGAACATATAATACGAGAAAATCAAGGTTCATTACATTTCATTCAAATATATCACACAATGTCGATAAAGAAAAAGAACACAAGGTAAAATTACACACAAATATTGTTGCTCACGATGAAGGTTTGAATGAAAATTAAAGTATGCGTTTTGGGTGACGAGATAATGCAATGGCAGCTAGCAAAATTACTAGTATAAGCACAACAACTGCTAAAAATGATCCAATGACTGAACCTGATGCAGCTTGACAAAAGTCCCCATATTGTTGGCACACTGGTAACCAATTTGTTGAACTGTTTCCGTTGTGAGCTAAGTACACGATGGATGCTGCCGCAGATGCCCCCAGAGGTGAGAAGAGCTAGCATGATCTTCAAAACATTTTTTAAAGTGTTAGCAACCGAATGTATTAATGGAATAAAATTGTTAAAGATATGATAATACAAAAGCATGTATCTTTGTACCCCTATGTATGATATGGTAAATAACCGTAACATAGTAGGGGTACGATGGTTTTACATTAATTGATGGTTAATATCTTAATTAATACCGTGTCAAGGATAACCAAGAGTATTCTGCTTCCTCTTGCGACACTCCTCATGATATGAACGATTGATAATGGGATGGTGAGAACAAAATATGCAGTTACTATCGCGTTCACAATCACAAACAGCCTAAAAGATGATACAAAAACCTCAATTAAGCTCTTTGAGTTTATGATTAAAGACAATATAAACTAGATTGGTGGTGAAACAAACCTGAATGAGGTGAAATCATCATATTCTGCGTTAAAACTCACAAACCTAGTGAAGAAAGGTAAAGTTTGTTCATTAGTTCCCATGGCAACAGCGGCACCTAAAGTACCAGCTATGCCAACAATGCGCAAAACAAGATCCATCACCGAAACCCCTTTGTTAGAACCAGCTGGCACTGGGACCTTTGATGCATCTCCCTCTTCCAATCGTCCTGCCTTCATCATTTTCGGCTTTTGATCTTTTACTTACGCAAAGTCTATGAAGTTTGTTACAAATGCTGTAAGATGGTATTGAAATGGTTTGAGAAAAATGAATAAGAATGTGAGAATTTATACAACATAAACATAGTTGAGTTGGTAAAGAAGAATTTGTTAAACATTGTGTGTTAGTTGTCATGGGTTGTTTTTGGCTTTGGTCACTACTACTCTAACCTGCTCAACTTTGGGTACCAACTTCCTACTCCATCAAATCATCCATTTCTTGAACTTTTTGCTGGAATTTCAAGAGGTAATACCTAATAACCTTCTCGATATATAAATGATTTAACGAAAAAGGAAAAAAACATTTAAAAAATGATTATGCATATATAACCTCAAGCTATGACATACTCCTCTTATCATAAGAATTGTAATGTAATTACTGTATGATGTTATAGTTAATATAGTGATGACTTTTAACGGAGGCTTAATTAGGCAAACAACTTTCCTCAGCGACATCATTACCAAAGTTAATTTGTGACATCCGTCAAATTTGAAGTTTAACTTTTAATTCCCGAACTCGTTTGATCTCTTTGATTGGCTGTTATTTATGAATTTGTTGAACTTATTGTGCTTACGTGTCATTTGTTGAATATTAGACCCGACTCTTACTTTGTCCGTATGTGCTTACGTGTTACGTTTGGCCACCTGTGAACCTTACTTTGATAAGTAATTTTGAAGTTAAGACAACTTAACAAAATTACATTGGTAACTTTGTTACACGTTTTATGTATAAACAATCTCGCGACTTGACAACCGGAATCTCATATTGGATCTCAGTCGTTAATGCATTTAAATTTCTCATTAAATATACGTTTAGTATATTCTACTTTTACGTTTTATGAACATTCCCGTCACCTTTGCTCCAAACGTTCCCCTTATGGAAACAA